>JAPVCE010000022.1:395056-721058 GCA_029606265.1 Paecilomyces dactylethromorphus
TGCGGCCCATCCCAGTCGACAGATCCCTCCCCCGGTTTGAGTGGCTGTCCGGAATGGAGATGACCGACCGGGGATGCGCGCACTCTAATCGCGCGTGCTGGTGGATAAGTGGCCTGCATAGAAAGAAAGTTAGGGCGCGGAGGCTCCTACGATGACTGGACAGAACAACGTCCATCCGTCGGTAAATAATTAATAGCAATACATGATTTACGATGCAGGGCCGCCAACTCTGGGGTCCTGGCGTCCGTGGCGGTCGTCTGGAAAGCTAGAGGAGGTGACTGGTCGTGCACCACCACATTGGAATGGATACCGCTGCGAAGATGACGGAAGTGGACGACTCGAGTGTTACGCCAGGCGGCATAAGGCATGAGGCATGAAGCATCAAAGCAAATGAGGGCAGGATGATGACTGCCCAGCAACTCACATAGGATGATTGTCAAGCTTGACAAGCATCTCCAACGTTCCAAAACATGCCAGTGGACTCTAGTACGCATCAGCATCTCCTCCTCACTCGGCCATATCTGGTTGATGCACTGTCGAGCTGGAAGCTACCTACGTCCTGAGCACAGCTTCCTCGATCCCGTGTTCCGGGTATATTCTCCCTGAGTGTCCGCAGTGGTACGTACTATTTCCTCTCAATAAATCGATTAATGATCTGATACTGGGACAATTAAACTAAGCTCACTAGCTAGCATTGCCATGTGGGCTGGAGCCGTAGCGGAACCTCCAGAACTGCCTCTAAATCGCACTTAACAAACTCGCTGTGTGATGATTATGAGCTTGACAAATAATGCCGGGGGGTGATTTAACCGGAATCTCCCGCAGGAGCGACACTCCCCGAAGAGAACCACTGGGAGGATCTGCGCCGGGACGGGGTATGTGGCTGCGTTCCCTGCTAGGGTTTTAATAATCTCTATTATGATTATCTAGTTCCCAGAGAGGTTAACAAGACCTTCGGTTCAGGCTGAATGACCCAGTGCAATTCATGAAGGATCAAACTATGACGGAATGCAGTGTGTCCGAAGCCATCACAGCCGGTGGAGAGAGAGCTGCTCGAGACAGAAGACGCGGTTGCATGCGGTTGTGCAGTGGATCCCCCTCACGTCCTGGCCTTTGGGTGTCAGCAGCCAACGATCACTCGTTCTGGGATAGAGGCCCAGGATCCTGTTGGACCACGGACCATGGGGATTTTTAGTGTCGAGTATCTCCCGCACAATAGCAGCAAGTTTAGTGGGCAGGTCGCGGCAGAGCAACGGTAGACGGTCGGCGGGCCTGCAAGCCGACGTCAGAGTGGACAACCATCCAAGCTGTCCGGAAAGCCTCAAAGGAGTCAAAATACAGCCACTGGAAGCCACCCAACATTAGCGCACGCCAGGGGGCAACTATATGGACAGTACTCCGCAAGCTTATTATTACAATCCTATTGCACAGCACAACTAGAATCTTGCCTCGTGACACACCCATGGACATGGCCAACGGCGCCAACAACAAGTCGACAACCGACCAGGTTGACCAAGAGTAACCAGTAACCGACACCAAGAGCGCAGCGCGATAAAACAGCATGCAGCAAGCACACCAATGCTGTTTTACACGCGGTTGTTGCGCTGCCTTAGCCGACTGGAGCTATGTCGTCCATGCAGTTTGGGGCCTGTCATAGTCTTCAGCGCTGGCGCTCCTTGAGATCCGCCACCGTGCGGTCAAGTGGTCTGCGCACGACCGCGACCCTTCCGTCCTATACCTATTTAGTACAATGCCAGCACGACTAGGACATGAATCAGTGTTCAACTTCTTGCAAAGCACATGGATGTGTCCATCCGGTATGCATTATTACTATCTGGCTTGCATTTTACGGAGTACTTCGTACTTCTGCTACCAGCAATAAGCCAATGGTACTGCCCCGTCTGTTGTGATGAATACGCATGAATTGTAATTATTGAGATCAGTCAACCTGTGGTCCTTCTTTTTTTCTCCTATTTCAACGCCAAGATACTATCCGAGGTCTCCAATGTCTGATATCAACAAGTCGCCTGTTTCAATATCTCGTGGCAGCCCGGAAGTACTTGACTCGGTACAGGGTACCTAAGTGGGTACCCGGCACCCAGGAGCTCGGACTCCCAATGGCAAAAAAAGCTGACATCTGCTGTTCTAAATCCCCCCAGCGGTTCAGGCGGTTCCAAGACAAGCTGACATGCAGTATCATCGCTGCTTCCGTGCTATTATTGCCACCAAACTGTGTCGTTAGTAGGCAAAGGGTACCTGAAAGGTGTCAAAGGAGAAGGTCTCCCGGCAGAATTTCTGACAAGATACAGTTAAGAGGCTCCAATGATGTTCGCTGTCATGGCGTGCTAGGAGATGGTGGGCCTGAATGTCCCCTATCTGGTCGGTGGCTGCGGAATCGTGCCAGGGCTCTAAATTAAATCTGACCCGACGCAGCGTCTCTATGGATGTCACGTAATGCCTAAATCGGAAGGTCTCTAAACTAGGGTTCCGGTTCGGGAACAGTGAGAGCGGCATCATAGGTCTAAAGAGGGCTGAGTGGGCCACTCAACCGATTTATTAAAGTGCGAGGCGGCTGAGGGGAGTGAAAGGGAGCCTTGTGGTTGGTCGCAGGGAATACTCTATTTGTGCCTCAAGTTTGGGGTTGGAGCTGCTAAGCGGGGAGTTTCAAAGATGACCGCCTCCATCGGGCTTAGTTGATTACGCAGCGCCAAGCGACGAAAAGTTTGGAGAAAGATGGCCCGCTCGACCGTTCGACGATGTTGATGGACATCCAGCCGTAACTTAAACCCCGATTCCCGCCTCTCCCCGCCCTGGCGTGCCTTCGGCCCAGAGAACCGTAGCTCTCCCTCCAGCAAGTCGAACAAGGCCATCCCCTGCAAATGCTGATACCGCTTACACTGGGAACCATCATCCGGCAGGTTCTCATAGGGTTGATATCTATGGCGATTGGGTACAAACCATTCTCGGTCGGTGCTCCCGGCATTGCACCGTGCACACACCCGCAGCTTGGATGTTGGAATGGAATGTGAGCTGTGCTGGCTGCAGGATGATTAGCTACGTTTGACGGGAAGGAGCAAAGACCCAGAGGCACGGTTACCAAACCGTGGTTGAGTCAAGGACAAAGAGACAGTGGCTGCTAACTAGTACGGACTATGAGAACAACCGGGACTCAACTGACAGTTGTAGGTTCCAGAATAAGAATAATAACAAACACACAACAAGTAAGTTAGGTAGTACAGAGGACAGTATACCCCAGCACTGCAAATTAGGAGTCCTCGGTCTCCGTACTGTCCTTGTCAGCCCATGTGAAAGGAAGGCCGCTGCTTCCGTGCCGGAAACAATACACACACAGTACGGGCATGAAAAATGCCCACGAGTCAGAAGTATCCGGTTTATGCGAAAGGCACCTTATCGATACCACCGCACTATACATAGCTCTTGTGATTATTGACCGTCAACAAGAATCAACATTATGGTTACGGCGAACGGATTAATTACCCATTGCACTGGGACAGCATGGAGCATTGACTTCCATCTGTACCGAATTCTATCCTTCGATTGACCCAGTCATCTGCGGTATACGGAACGCTATCGTTCCACAGACCATATGGCATCTAAGAATTCTCCGCGGCACGACACTATATTGATCGCAGGGCTGGGGAACCAAGAATTGCGCCCGAACGAGGTTGTGAATGGTGACAGTTCGAACGGCCCCACGCCGCTGGTGCTGACCGGCACAGATAGTTGAGCATCTATTATTTGCTCATTTGCGACTGTTCACAATGCGTCGGGGGACTATCGGCACAGCGGGCTTGACGGAGTCCTCTGCTTTGACCTCCATGAGCCATTCATTTACTTGCTCAATTCGTGTTTGATGGTGATTGCACGGCGTTAGAGTTCCGATGCTGTAGGTCAACGCTCACCGCATTTCTCACCTTCGGGACCGATGGTGGCCCCCAAATCCATCCGCCGCCACATGCTGCAAGCCTCTCAGATCTGTATCGTCCACTGCCCGGCCAAGACGGATGGCCTCAAGATTGAGCCTCGTCGGAGTAGTTCGTCACACAAAACCCCCCTTTCTGGAACGGTTTCGGGGGGAAGGCCTTGAGCTGAGGACCTTTTTGGGTTGATGGGTTTTTTTCCTACCACACGGCACGGTGCCCCATCCGCGCGCGCGACCCGAACCAGGGCTCTGCTTTCTCCCAAAACGTAGCAGACTGAGGAGACCAATGCTTGGCTGGATCGGTCATATTTCGTCCTTCAAACGTCCTAAGCGCCATCGCGGGTTCCCCGATGAGGCAGTGCAGCCCCCGTCCGAAATTGAATGAAATGACAGGCCGAGGAAAGAGTGCCGGTTTAGCTCTCAAGCCCGATTGCACATGCGGATGAGCGTTCGATGCGCTCTTTCCCGACACAGTTGCAGCTCCGAGGAGAAGGGCCCATCGTCTCTGTTACGCTATCATGGATTTCTTGGTGGTTGGATCCCTATCCTTATCGGTTACTACGCGAGCGTATCACCGGACGCATGTGACTCCGGTAGATCGGCCAATGGTTTCGAGATAACCGCGTGCCAATACCGGCGATATATCAGATCTTAATCCGGATCGTCTTCTCTGCCCTGGTCCTCCGTTATCTAAGCGGAATCTCAGCGTGAGACATCCCTGAAATTGCAGCGTCCTTTGATGGGGAAGGATCTCGAATTATTGTCAGCAGCTATGATTGGTCAGAGCAGCGTACGTATTCGGCAATTTTTCTGCCTGGACAATCAGTATCGGATGAAATTCTATTATTATCCCTGTTGCAAACAGTGGTAGAGCAGAACCGGGCGAAGATACCGGTGGGGATTACAAAATTGCCACGGAACCAACCTCTCCATGGTCCTTGTTGGGGAACGGCTGAAAAATGAACTACAGATCTCGGATAAAACAGCCAGATCGACCTGATCCCAGACAAGTTGTTTTTATTAGAGCATTAGCAGCTTCCGTGCTTTTCTTTGCACTGTTTCAAGATCCGGACGTTGTACTACGTTGAGTTATTTGCTGATCGATCCTTCGTAGTCCGTCCAATCTGCACGAGGGTTGCTTGTTCGGTAGATCCTCCTCGGCAGATCGTCAGCAGACAGTTTAGCTTGTTTAAAGCTTGACGAAAGACACGTTGTGCAGGTCGATCGAATCAGGAACTATAACTCAACTTTACCGCGGGCCCCGCAGCGGTCCCCAAACCACCGGACCGAGGATCGGTCCACCGAGTAACCTTCGACGAACTCTATCCCTAACGGTTTCTGGTGTAGCGTGTGCATCCTGGTAGATCGTGGATCATCTTAGTCCCTCTTTTTTTTCTTTTCTTTCTTTTTTTCTCTTTGGGACCCAGATGGGAGTATCAGTTCTATGACAGCTGCAGTCAGATCGGGGGCCCGCAGTCATGACGAGTACAGAATCGCAGAGTATATGGGCCGTAGTCGCTGGAGCAGTCAGACGGCAATGCCACCGGGGAAGGATCTCCCATGCAGGAGCAGTGGAGCAGCAGAAGGTGCGGGCATGTTTGCTATCCGTGCATTGTCAGCGCGCTTGATGCGATGCTGTCAAATCAAGCCCGCATCTGAGGATTATTTACAGTTTATCTGACGTTACTTTACTTGGACTTGGGACTTGGGACTTGGACTTGACTTGACTCTGCTCGTATCATCCATCAAACAGCTTACTACTACTTAGTACCATCCGAGCCACAACATCCGTAATCGGTCAAGCTGCTGAACGCTATACCGTGTGCGGCGAAAGCAGGACGGGCGATAAGTCCCAGAAGTGAAGAGGATGAATGCTTCCGTGGACGAACCAGAGGGCACACTCGGGGGAGCTGACGCGTGTCACAGGAGGCTAGGGTCCGACCTGGCCTGCCCCCTCCCCCTTGAGCGAATTGTCGCGCTGCGGTGGGCTGTGGTGGATCCGGGTGGGCTCTGATGGGTTCTGATGGGCTCTAATGAGCTCTGATGGGCTCTCAGGCCTCTGCGCTGCCTTCCTTCGCGGAAAGGCTTGTGCCCGTTAGTGCGCCGTTCCCCTGTCTGTCTCCCGTCGGGCACCTCCCAATAACAACACCAATAATGGACCCCGCAGGCTCACATCCTGGTGTGCGATCCTGGTCGCCGACCGGACTCCACCCCGCCTTCAAACTTCAAAGTTCAGGGTCCCGACGACTCGACATCTGAAACGGCCGCCTCTGTTGCGCCCTCCACTTGCTCCTCCATCGCTCTCTCCAGATCGGGAAAGACGACCCCCCCACCCGCGTGAACCCAACCTCGAACCACTGGTGATGTGATGGTGCCAGTAAAAAAAGAAACTGGAATCAAAATTCACCGTCCGACCAGCATTTCCCCTTTTCTGGTTCTGCTCTTCTTCGCGCTCCACTCACGCCATACACAAACCCAAAGAACCAGCGTCCTTCCGGAAGTGGCGTGTTCCTCCTGTCGGGGAGGAAGGAATGGAAAAAAGTTCACTACTACTATCAACGTACTACTACATACTACATACTTCATACTACCGACCGACGAGCTCACCCGCCGCCTCCAAGTCCACAAACGCCAAAGGGGACAAAAGAAAGTGCTGCATGGGGCGCGGATCCCGCTCTCGCTGCCCAAGGTTATCGCCAAGCTCCAATGGAAATGCGGAGAGTGCATCTTGGCATGATGTCAGAGGCGGCCGTCCCGGTATGCGATGGATCTGACATGGATTATGGTTAGGGCCTTGTTCGGGGAAGTACTCATTTACTTTCGGTATTCAACCTAAACAAACATCAAATTGGATATTTTCCAGGGTCAAATTTTACCCATTAATCCGATTCATTACAATGGAGAACAGGGAGAGGACCTTGGAGTAACCGGGCTCCATTCCTTGCCAGTTCTGTCCCGGTCTGAGGGACGGTTGACATGAGCAGGAAAAAAGCCAACTGGTCGGATGACCTGCTCTATCTGCTCGCTGCAGGGGAACATCGGGTAATTTGCGCAGATCAAGCATATCTCACGAAAAGAGCACTGGCATGAGGTGCACTCTCCACAGATCTACCATCATCACAACGGCCTTGATTTTTGTCTTCATCGCCGTGGATACAGAAACAAAGGCCAGATGGACGTTCTCTGCATAATTTGATGCTGACAGGCCGCCTGACGGCGGGATCTATGAAGAATTGACCCACGGACGGCAACGGAGATCAAAGCACACACACTATTGATTCCCCGTGCATATAGTTCCTCCACCTACAACAATAACCTAGACGGAATAGCATTATTCAATCTCTCTAGCATGCCATTCCAATTACAGATCTCTTTTCATCTCGGGCTCCATCATGCACCTCATTTTCCAGAAAATTTAAACTCGGGACACTATTTGATCGGATGGAGATCACACGTTGAACCATCTCGAGCGTCCTGCAAATAATGTGGTGGACCGTCTATTGTGGCGAGCGCCTTGCGCAAGGACTCGATTTTGAGCAATTTCCATCGGTGAATTCATGACCGCACAGGTCGCGGGTTGTCGTTTTGTGGAATATCGTCCAGCACGGACGGGAGATCCGTCGTCTGTTGAGGACTGACCAGCAGGCACATCGTGGCGATACCGATCAGATGATACGGTGGAACTGAGTGGAATTGCCCCTCTATGTCCATGGTTACGGAGTGACATTCACTGTAATTCCACATGCAGCGTGCATCTTTTGACAATGCAGACTGCGAGGAGTAACGTTGCAATGCAGTGCACTGTCTGCTAGTTCCCAGCACTGTCTTCTGGAGCTGTGGATATAGCCATGATATTCTTTCGGATGATAGATGTACCAGGAGTGATCTAACATCGAACGACTAGAATTGAGGGGATCCGATGTTGATGGTCTGTTCAAGGTACGTTTCCTTCCCGTCATTTCTACAGAGCACGATGAGTGTTGAATCGCTCTGGGGATAATTCCTCGGATTTTCATCATGCTAGAAGACCACCGTCTGGCGTCAAGGTGAGCAGCAATATGCCAAATGGTTATTATTGACCGCTGACGGAGGACTCAAGTCCTCCGTCCACCTCTATCAGGTATGATCCCAACTACCCCATTATGTAGATTTCATGTGGGCTTTTCTAGTGGTGGCTCTAACAATTCATTGTCTACGATTAGATCTCATGTGAACATATACACGCACCTACCTATCCTAAGTCCACTGAAAAGGGGGCATTAGAGAACAGAAGGCCATCCTCACTTTAAAAACCTACTCTTATCATGCAATACGACCTTCAACCGAACCCCTTCGTAATGACTAAATAACCAGACAATATATAAGATAACACAAAACAACCGGTCTCTCCTATATATATGTGACTCTACAGCATATTACACCTTTCGCGAACTTCAATAACTCTCTATACATAGATCTAGATCCCGTCAATCACAATATCATTACAGACATTTAACTTGTCTCCCGCTCCAGCATGGACGTATATAAGATTAGGGATCAATGGAATAGTAGATCTTGTTCTTTCTAGACGGGTCATGTTCATATTACTCTACTCGACGATCATCATAATCGTTACTGCCGTCACCAGTTATCTTATCAGTAATAAGACATATTGCAATGTACAGTACGAACTGCAAGCAGTACTACTCACTGCACCAGCGAGAATTAGAACAAATGTACATTCTCTGTGTTTTAATCATGGTAAAATAGCTACGTATGAATAAATAAATCGACATATAGCTAGGTAGGGTAGGTAGGTAGAGTAAGTACCATATGATTCATTATGAACTCAGGTTCAGAATTAGATTTAATCTAAATCTAAATCTTAATCTTATCCCACAAACACGTATACCTGAGGGTAATTGATATACAGATGAAATAGAAGAATCCTAGCCTGAGAATAGAATACAGTATAACAGAGTAGAATAGAGGAGAGGGAAGTAGAGTAGAGTAGAACAAAGCATTCTTCTTCTCACTGAATGATGAGATGAGCACCTTATCTACCTTCCTCTTCCTCTGAGCATGACTGCTCGTGAGCGGTATCGAGTGTAGATACTACGAGAACAAGAGTAGGACTTACGCCACAGTGAGCGTTAATGCTGAGAGGAACGATGTTTATATCTATCTATATCTATAGATTATCATAGAATGAATATAGAATATATCAGAACGACCTGAGATGAAGGTATGGAGATCAAGTACTGCTAGAACAAGATCACGAAGATCGAGAGATCCCCCACCGCTGATGGCATCCTATACCTATGGATTAGGATTCTACGGTGTAGAGAGTATGTTGAATAGGATCTTGAAGATAATAGGAGGGGTTGATGTGGGGGGTTGGGTTAAGGTACGAAGCTTGAGAAAGGTTTGATATATATATATTTCATGTGCGGGAACTCGAGATGTTGTGAATATATGCATCACACCTCTGAAAATATGTTCCATGGACTTTAGGAGAGCTTAGATAGAAGATTACATTTATCGAACATGTTTTGTTTCTGGTTTAATAGGCTCGTAATAATTGCGTTGCGTGTATATACGATGCTGGACAAGATGTAGAGTATAACGAACTTAGGATTTATCATTACTTCGACAACTACCACCACTACCACGGAAATAACCAGACGAAATCCAATGATATATTCAACGCACGCCTAACCCTGCTCTATGATAGATGGTATTGATATTTTGCAAGCCTGACCTGATTTCTGTATTTCCTCCCCGCCGCCCGCGCGCGTGGTAGTAAATGTATTTTCTAGGCCATTGGACGTAGCTGCATCGCATCAATGATGCGTGATGTGTCCTATCCGATTAGACCGAGGAAAGGAAAAGATATGAAATTGTATTAGAACGCCGATAACGCCGGTGGTGAAAGGGTTGGGTTGACGGGTTGGTCGTTGGTCCCGGGGTATGATTGGTGTTGATATGATATGTATGATTATGATATCTAACGGATCCGATCGAGTCTGGCGCGGTTCATGGCGATTTGGTCGTCGACGTAGTCGCTCTGAGGATGAGATATTAGCATCTGTATAAAAGAATTGGGGGTGCTTGTGTGTGGAGACGGAACTTACCTTGCCCATAATACGGTCCAGATGCTTGTTCTGCTCCTCCAGCTCCTTACCAGTGGCACGGGCAAGACCATTCAGACGGCTAGCAGCACCAGAGAGGAGATCCAAGTTCTGCTCGATCTCGTCCTCCATCGCCTCGTCCTCGCTGTCGGCCTCGAACTGGTATTTGGCACGCTCAGTCATGTTTTTCTGTGACTTCCCTCCATTTTTGGCTGCCTCTCTCTCGATTTCTCTGAATGTACGCTCCATACGTTGGTTCGAGAGGAAGGCCTCCTTCTGAGTGTCCTCTCGCGTTGCGCGCTCCTCCCGGTGTGTTGCCAGGATCTTCTCGTCACGCTCGCGGCGTCGAGCGTTCTTGGTAAAAGGATTCGACACGTGCACGGCGAACATGCTCTTGTTGAGCGTCGCTAGTTCTCGAGCCTTCTCCTCCGCAATACGATTCTGACTCGATGCAACATCGAGGTACTTCTCCGTGTCGTGGATGCGTTCACCCTGGGCACCCAGACGGGCCAGTGTGTTGCGTCCGGTTTCCTCTGCCATCGCGGCAGCACGGAGAGCATTTCTTGTCGAAGCCACGTCACCTTGCTTGATGAAGCGCATGTCCTGCTTGATAGCCTTAATCTCCTCCTCCTCTTCTTCTTCTGCGGTCAGAACTCTCTCCTGGTAGGTGCCCGTATCGTAATCTCCGCCGCCAGAAGCGCCGCCATAGCCACCATCGTTCGCGCCTTGACTATATGGCGGGGGAGCTGTTCCATTCGGCTGTCGCTGATTTCTCTCCGCTGCATTCCCAAAAAGTGCATCTCTGTTCGCATCACCGGGGTCGTTGGGGTCTGCACTTCCCAGTCCTCCATAGCCACCAGGGCCGTATCGAGAGGCTGCACCACCACCACCACCGCTACCACCAAATCTGTCACCCCCATAACCACTCTGGCCACCAAAACGATTGGGTCCATATCCACCCTGCTGGTTGCCTACGGGGCCCTTTTCGTTCACCGGGCCACCAGGGCCACCGAAGTTCTCTGGAACAGGAGCGGCTCCAGCCATGACCTTGGCTTTCGTGTAGGCGTCGATAGGAATCGGCTTTGCGTATGGGTTGGCAGCAGGTGCTGGGCTCTTATCCTTATCCTTCGATCTCGAGCCAAAGAGGGCCCGTCTGCTGGAGTCGTCATCTTCGTCGTTGGATTTCTTGAAACCAAATCTACCCATTGTGAGGGCTGGCAGCGAACGTGGATAGAATGTGAAATGGGGGAGAAAGACAGATCAAACAGGGATAATGCAGAGGAGGAGGATAGACACTGGAGAGAAACGAAAAAGAGAGAGGATGATTAGGGGTCGCTGGGTGTCTTAGAGAGATATCGCAGCTCCCTACTAGTAAGACATGGCGGAGTCGAAAAGTCGAGACTGGCCTGTAATTACGATACACAGTCAAAGCGTAGAAAATGGCGGTGATTCTGGAGGGCGAGTACCCCGCTGTGGTATATATGACGGTATTGTTACCGTGGCGCAGAGTGGCAGTGTTTCATCTAACACCGAATGCGGCTAGCTCCGTTTTACACAGCTCGAGCGCCGTCTGATCGCACACGCAAAACGTCCAACCAACCTCTTGCAGTCGCGTCTCCTCCCCAAATACGAGACATCTGCTGCCTGACCAGAGCTCAAAGATGCTCCATGGCAGTCATGGCCCCTCGTCCTGGGTCTGATGCAGACTATATTCGAGACAAGGCCCGGAGGGACCTTCTCAACCTCCTGGAAGGCGTGAGTAAGGCTGCTGATCCCGGGCCTGCTATCGACTATTCTGCTATCTGTACTAACAACTCTCCAGGTCCGGGGTAAGAAAAACCTAGTCATAAGCAAAGACCTGGCTGGTCCGGTCGGTCTGTTTGTCAAGTTCTCCGTTCTTCAGGAATATGGCGTAGACCGCGTGTTTTTGCTCGAGAATGCCAACGTCGACTCCTCCCAACGCAATGTGGTCTTTTTAATACACGCAGAGAAGGCGCACCAGGTGCAGAAGACGGCCGGTATGCTCAATTCTCCTTGCTACAGATTGTTCACCTTCGTAGTTCAACCAATCTCGATCCATCTACATGTTTCCAATGGGGCTTCAAGTAGATTACGCAGATATTTCCTACTCTACGTAGTCAGTCGAGTTCCCTAGATCAATTCTAGGAATTGAATCGCAGCACATCCCTATGGCTTTCTTCCTCTATTCCTCTCGGGCTGAGAGCCATCAGTATGGGCTGACATTTCTATAGAGCAGGTCAAAAAGCTGCAGCAGAATGGTACCGTGGAGCATGAGTTCTCTATCTTCTGGGTGCCGCGGAGAACCCTCGTCAGTAACAAGGTCCTCGAGGAAGCAGGCATAATTGGCGATGTGAATATCGCTGAGCTTCCTCTGTACTTTCTGCCTCTGGAGCAGGATGTGCTGTCATTGGAAATGGAAGACTCCTTCAGTGATTTGTATCTGGTTGGTGCATGCTTCCCGAGATATTTACTGGCGTTCCGTGGCTAAGTGCTTCTACAGTACAAGGACCCAGGCTGTATATTTCTAGCGGCCAAATCTCTCATGCAAATCCAGCAGAGACATGGCTTTTTCCCGCGTATTGTGGGTAAGGGCGACAATGCGCGACGACTTGCAGATCTCTTGCTCCGTATGAGACGGGAGCTTGATGCTGAGGAGTCCTCTGGTTTAAACGATCCCTCTGCGAGAGGACTTCTGCCTAGTGCCACAATCGAGAACCTGATTATTATCGATCGAGATGTGGACTTTGGCACAGCTCTACTGACACAACTCACCTATGAAGGACTAATCGACGAGTTCATTGGAATTAAGAATAACCAAGCCGACATTGACTCAACCATAGTTGGTGTCGCACCTCAAACAGCGCAGGCTTCGAGCTCGGCTGCTTCCCAACCAGTGCCAAAACCTGGTACCAAGAGAAAAATCCAGCTAGATTCCACCGACCAACTGTTCAATCAGTTGAGAGATGCCAATTTTGCAATAGTCGGTGACATTCTCAACAAGGTAGCACGCCGTCTGGAAAGTGACTATGAAGCCCGCCATGCTGCAAAGACAACGTCTGAACTCCGCGAGTTTGTCAATAAGTTACCGGCGTACCAGCTAGAACACCAAAGCCTCAAGGTTCATACCAATCTTGCCGAAGACATCATGCGACAGACGCGCTCAGACATCTTTAGGAAAGTACTGGAGGTGCAGCAGAATAATGCCGCTGGATCAGATCCCACGTATCAACACGATAATATCGCAGAGCTTATTGCCAGAGATGTCCCACTGAAAACTATTTTGCGCTTGCTCTGTCTCGAGTCCTGCATGTCTGGTGGTCTCCGACCAAAAGACCTAGAAAATTTCAAGAGGGAAATTCTGCATGCTTATGGCTACCAACATATACTAACCTTCCGTGCTCTGGAGAAGATGGAGCTCCTGCAGCCACGTTCTTCCGCAACTGCCATGCTAATCCCGACAGGTGGGGCGCAGACGGGTTCGAAGACGAACTATAGCTATCTTCGAAAGAACCTACGACTTGTAGTCGAAGAAGTAAGCGAGCAGAATCCTGAAGATATTTCTTATGTATACAGCGGTTTCGCCCCGCTCAGTGTCCGACTTGTGCAATGCGTCCTGCAGAAGCCATATATTCTCTCGCTCATGAAAGGCGGCTCAACACCAGCTGCAGTGAACACAGCCAGCACTGCTTCTCCCGGCTGGCTCGGATTTGAGGACGTGGTGAAAAGCGCCCGTGGTGCTACGTTCAGCATAGTTCAGAAAGGTGACGACAAAGCCGTTCGTGCACGACAGACACTCAGTGGCGATGGCGCCGTGAAGACAGTGTACGTCTTCTTCCTAGGTGGGATCACCTTCACAGAAATTGCGGCCTTGCGATTTATTGCCCGTCAGGAAGCACCAAGAAGGAGGATCATCATCTGTACTACGGGAATCATCAGTGGAGATAGGATGATGGAGGCGGCCATCGAAACGCAGAACTTTGCGAAGACGGCGTGATCTAGCGTTGCGACTTGATATGACCATTTGTTTGGAGGTTGTTACCTGTAAGAGGAATGCTGCGTTCTGGCGTACTGTCTATCAATTAAGGTATCTGTTATCATGATGTCTATCCCATTCAATACCCTTTTGCAAGGTAAATAGAAGTTCTCTTCGCTATAATCTTACGTTTCATGACATTGCAAGCATATGCATAACGAAGCTAGGACATACAACCACTCAATACTTAAAACCCACATTGACCCCCATCAACCTCCCCTGATACCTCTCAATTACCTCTCCAAGTTTAACCATAACTCCCGCCGCTAATATCCTAGTCTGCTCTTCCTCCCCACCCTTCACAGCCGGAACGCGATCAAACACCTCTCCAACCCACTCTCGAAGCTCCATCACCTGCGTCGCGAATTCCGTGACCAGTCTTTCCTCTCCTGACGTGCCTGATGCGACATTCAAATCAATCGTTGCAAGGAAGAGTGACAGTAGAGCTGGGAGTACGTTCGGTTCCGCGGCGACCGGGTTTAAGTGGAGGGATACGAGGAGGGAGAGAGTCTCTTGGGTAAGGGATGGGAGGGATGGAGTGTATGGGCCAAGAGTTGATAGGATGAGTGTCAGCGTTTGGAGGAAGAGGCGGAGTAGGTGAGGTGTTAGGAAGGGGTTATATGTTGCTGAAGATGATCTATGCGATGATGTTAGTCTGGTTGTATATAAAGGAATTTTATATGTTGTTTTGGCTTCAAGGAGGAGAACTTACGAGTGATATTGCATCATCATGGTCGTGAATCGGCCTGTCAGTGGATAGAAAAATCCCTCTGTAAGAGTTCTGTGGAGATCCTTCAGAACAGACTTTTTTCGTTGCTCTTCGCGCTGCTGGCGTCGCTTCTCGACTTCCATGCGTGAGGAGAATGTTCGGACTTTGAGGGCGTTTGGTCCTGATAGGGCATCTGCGGCATCTAGCGCCAGAGGTTGGAGCGACGCTTGGGAGAGTTTCTTTGTGAGAGCGGATACGGGAGACTCATCCGTGAGGTATATTTCCTGGAGACTGGCGGGGAGTTTCTTCGTTGGGAAAGATGTGTCTGAGATGGCCGGCAGGCCCATTGACTGCGCATCCTCTTCTCCATAGCCGGCCAACTCGCGCGCAGCCAGTCCTAGTGCTGTGAGCATCACAGATCGTTCCGCCTGAGAGATGTCTGCATCGAAGAATGTAATAGAAAACCAGCGGCCCATCCGGAGGGGTTGGGCGACTAGCAGAGCAATCATGCTCTGAAGTTTGTACTCATGGAAGTCTGGTAATTTGTATTTGTCCTGGAGACTGACGAGGACAAGTGCTAATTCCTCTGCGTGTTCCGCGACCTCTGTGCCGAAGCCGGCTTTGCGACGAATTAGGGCAGGTGCTGTTGTAATGCCGAGATTATAGCGGTCTACATTTTCCGTATCTCGAAGAGCTGCCACTAGATCTCGAATATATCTGTTGACAGTTAGCTGCTGTTATCCGCGAATTCGAACCTTACTTACACAGGTGCCGTTGGTTTTGACCGATTCACTAGGGTAGGATCATCCTCTGAGTCTTCAGGATCAGAATCCGGCTTTTCATATGGAATGAGGTCTTCATCCTCGCTTTCTTCGGAGGTGTCATCTATCTCCTCAATCGAGACGATCTTTGACGTGTGACTGATCGTGTGTGGTCGTCTGGGAACTGATGACTTCACCGAGTCTCTTGTGCTTTTTTTGGTTTTCTGCTGAGCTGTCTGATCTTTGATGACCAAAGTCTGCAAGGAGTCGACTGTGTCCTTGATGTTGACGAGATTCAGATACCACTGAGCCTCGTCGCTTTCCATTTCTTCAAGATCAAACCTCATACCCTTCCCTGGTGGTTCTATCAGCTGTGAAATTGCCATCCCAACTACCATCCCTAAGAAACGACTTCTCGTTGAAGAAGCTGCTAAGTGATTGGAAACTGCATTGAGATAAAGGCTAGAACGACCGATCTCACGAATAGTGGAGGGAGAAGATCGATTGACATATCCTGCCGAGATAAGGACAATTTGCGTGTTTGCTATGGCAAGTCAGAAACTGACTATGTGATCGAAAGTCATTCCCAATTTACCTTCTTGAACTTGTATTGGGGTGTGTTTAATGTAGAACTTGTCTCCGAAATGACTAAGACTAGTTGTGAACAATTCTGTCAGAGCATCTGCGCTTACAGGTTAGCCGAGTTTCTTAGATGTGAACATTGCTGTTATACTTGCCTTTGTCAGGTGCGATTATTGCCAGCAAAGCACGGCGTAATCCAATTCCTTGAATACAACTGGACTGTCCGGTGGCGAGCCAGGATGCCGTCTGACTCCGGAGAGACGGGCTATCCTTAATCATACATGCACACAGCGCTGCGACTCCACCAATAACCTCATTATCCGACCGGATATCTGTCCTGTCAGTCGGTAGCTCTCCTGAAAAATACTTCTTTTCAACATCACGGAGAACAGATTCGAAGATAGCGGTCTGTTCCGGGATACGGACGTTGCCAAGAAGTTTCCTGAACCGAGGGCCAAAGTCCTGTTCACGCAGCAGTCCAGAGTAGAGCTCTCTTATTATTTGGTCTATCAACGGGATTAGAAAAGGACCACGGGATATCTGCCAGCAACAGGACATTACCGGTATAACCAAGACTTAGTGCTCGACCAACCATGAGACCAACTGATTTCCACGTATCGTGATCATCAGAGTTGATCTTTAAAATCATAGTACTTATGCTTTGGCCCAGCCATGAAGCGTAAGAACTGCCATCTGCAACCCAAGAAATGTTCTCTAAGCTATCTAGGGTTCTGATGGAACCGAGAGCTTCTGCGGCCGTTGATAGAACCCTTCCAGCGGCGATAAGAGAGATAAATTCCCTCCAGGCAATTTGTCGTTGGACTGGCTTGTCATATGTAACAGAAAGATCTGCGTAAATGCGAAATATAACATCCTTTGGCTTTAAAAGAGCGGAAAGAAAAGATATAATATCTCGAATGACTAGACTCTTCCCGGAGTCTCTTTCACGTTGAATGCCTTGGGCAGATAGCAGACCGCGTAACTGAGCCACTATAGCGCTGATTCCAGGTATACTGCAAAGACACCTTAGTAGAAGTGCCTTTAACTTTGGGCTTTTCGTCTTGTGTTCTTTCTCGGGTTGATTATGTTGGAGACTGCTCCAATGGTCCGGTACAGTAGTATTGACTAGTTGTTGCAAAATCTGTGCTGTTGATGGACCTGGAATTCTGATGTCGATATTGACATTCTTGGACTTATTTGATGGGTCAAGCACTTGCAAGACGTCAAAAAGTTGATCATGGCTAGGTTTTGACTTCAGAACTTCTAAAATATAGTCCGCGCATGATGGATTACCGCCTGGCAGTGGTCTCCGCGCCACCTCAGTTTGCTTTGCATTATGACGTGCTTGACTTTCTGTTAACAAATCTTGCTCATCACGTTTGACTGTTCTGACAGCCGTGAGAAGTCCATCCATCTCGCTTGATGACCATCACTGGTGATGATATCGGAGGCCAAGACAAGGGAATATTCGGCGCGGAAGTATTTCCTAAGATACATGTCACGTGTGTGGATACCACCCGAACGTATCAGTCAACTACGACAACGCTAAAACGTCGTAATCTATGATTGACGGACAAAGAAATCGATCTCCCTTTATTGCTGCCTGTAACGACCGTTGATGCCTTACGGAGAAGGCCCTGATTTGAACTCTCATTTTCGACATCAAGCTGACCACCATTCACGTAATCTTAGCCCCGCGTTTGTCAAGTCTGAGAAGCTTGAAGCTTGAAATCCGTCCAGTTAAGAAGAAGAGACCTTCTTCACGTTATTATTTTCCTTGTTGTATAATATACATACTCTACATTCGCATATGCCTTCCATTAAGACTGACCCAGGCAGCCCTGCTTCCAGATGGTAAATATTTCGATGCCTTATTTGTCCTTCAGCCCCACTGACGTTGTCGCTCAATAGGAAGCATCTGTACAGTGTTTTGAGCAAGCCAGGTCCATTCACTGATGAGGAATGGGTTCCTGGTGAAGAGACAATCCAAGCTCTGGAGACTTCCAAGATTCTGTAAGGCATCCTGTATATCGTTCTCAATCACTGTTGCTAATACATTCCAGGGTCATGTCCGTTCCCACGGTCCTAGTTAGGAGAGAGAACGCGGAACTAACATGAAGTAGAGGAGCTGGAGGTCTAGGATGTGAGATCCTAAAGAATCTTGCCCTGTCGGGCTTCAAAGATATTCATGTCATCGATATGGGTGGGTAACCGTGGACTAAAGATCCAGCAGCCGTATCTGACTTATTCCAGATACTATTGACATCTCCAACTTGAATCGCCAGTTTTTATTCCGTCAGTCTGATGTGGGAAAGCCAAAGGCAGAGGTCGCCGCAGCTTTTGTTGAGAAGCGTGTCAAAGGAGTCAAGATTACTCCTTACGTTGGCAAGATTCAAGACAAAGATGAAGACTATTACATGCAGTTCAAAGTCGTTGTGTGCGGTCTTGACAGTATTGAAGCTCGTCGATGGATTAACTCGACGTTGGTGGGAATGGTCGACCCCGAGGACCCAGAGAGTCTGAAACCTTTGATTGATGGTGGAACAGAAGGTAGGGTACCATTGCATCCAATCGACCGAGTCTTATGCTCAAAACGATATAGGCTTCAAGGGACAAGCGCGTGTCATTCTACCTACTCTAACCTCCTGCATCGAATGTCAACTTGACATGCACGCTCCCCGTGCGGCAGTTCCCCTCTGCACCATTGCCACTATTCCTCGCCAGCCTCAGCACTGCATCGAATGGGCTCATCAGATTGCCTGGCAGGAAAAGCGCAAGGACGAGCCGTTTGACAGTGACAATCTTGACCACATCGCATGGATCTACAACTCGGCACTCAAGCGTGCACAGCAATTCAACATCTCTGGAGTCACGTTTCAAATGACCCAGGGAGTCGTTAAGAACATCATACCTGCCATTGCCTCCACAAATGCCGTCATCGCTGCCTCTACAACCTCGGAAGCCTTGAAGATCGTGACCGGATGCAATCCTTACCTGGATAACTACATGATGTATGCAGGAGAGGAGGGCGTTTACACTTACACATTCACAGCAGAGCAGAAGCCAGACTGCCCAGTGTGTGGAAATCTTGCTAAGACGGTCGTGGTAGATTCAGAAGATACCCTCGAGGCCTTCATTGAAAGTTTGGGAGAGCGGGCGGAAGCACAGCTGAAGAAGCCTAGCATGCGGACTGAGGAGAAGACGTTATACCAGCGTTTCCCACCGCAGTTGGAGGAACAGACGAGACCTAATTTGAAGAAGAAGCTCAAGGATTTGGTGGAGAATGGCCAGGAGATCGCTGTCAGCGATCCTGCTTTTACCATCGACTTCCGCTTCAAACTAGTTTACAAATAGAGTTTAACTATGATAGCTCGAATGAAATGAGATCCACGATGACG
Organism: Paecilomyces dactylethromorphus; assembly: GCA_029606265.1. Taxonomy (NCBI): domain Eukaryota; kingdom Fungi; phylum Ascomycota; class Eurotiomycetes; order Eurotiales; family Thermoascaceae; genus Paecilomyces; species Paecilomyces dactylethromorphus. The sequence goes on from JAPVCE010000022.1 coordinate 414,614, forward strand.
AATTTAGATTGAAACTTGATCGAAAGCATGCCTTTGAGTAAAATTCATATCTACATTGACTGATTGTATCTTTAAAAGCTTTTCCCGTCCCAACTCCAAAAACTGATAGCATTATTTAGGCCGCCCTTCCGTGACTGCTCTTAACGAATCAAACAAGGAAACGCCAAGCGATGCATCAAAAAGAACACAAAACGGACAAAGCATGGACCAACTTTGCTCACCGCATGAGATCAGTCAGGCTCCGCTTCCATCGGGCGCACTTGAGCTTCAGCACCTTCACACTCTCAAGGAATAGAACATCGCTGTCGAACTGGCCACTGCTCTCGACATTGAAGATGAAATGGTCACGGAATCGGCCCAGCTTAACCTTGTCCTTGAATTCATCATGTCTAAGACATTCACGGCTAACAGTGTCCTTGAATGGATCGACCACAACCGCTTTCACCTCCCCTTCATGACCTTCGTATCCACTACCCTTTTTGGAAGCCTCCTGAGCGGTGATAGGCTCAAGACCGATGACGCCACGGGGGAAGCACTTGGCGAACTTCTTGGCATCCTCACCGATGATGGGTTGCAGGATGCGGATATCAGGCAGCAGACGGTAGGTAGCAGTTGCGACAGGGGAGAACTTGGCGTGATCGGCACCGATACCCTTGATACAGTGCATTTCCATCTCGAGCTTCTGACCGGGCCGCAGCTTGGCGATGAGGATGTCCGGGTTGACAGGCTGAATGACACCGTCATCATAGAAGTACCGGTCCTGTCGACCAACAGAGTGGAATGTGATGTCCTTGGCGTAGACGTGAGCATTGTTGTAGAGTTTTCGAGGGTCGTCCTCTCCCGGCGCAGCGTGCGGGTTTTTTGTGCATTCGATATCGAGGCGCAACACGATGGTGTTAAAATCACTGGGGTTGCTGCCGGTGCTAGGATCGTCCTCATCCGTAGGCTTCTTGAACCAGGTCATCCAGTTGAGACCTTTCACAGAGCCCTTAAGCGGAATTAGACCGAGGCGCGAGGCAAGAACTTCATCCTGGATGACAGAAGTGTTGTTGTGAACGAAAACGTATTCAATCGCGAGAGTAGGAATCTCCGCGATAAGGATACGTCGGAAAGCATTTGCAATCGCTGCGTCTACGCCGATGAGAGAGAAAGAAGCCTCGAATTGCTCGTTGCGGTGAAACTCGACTCGGAAGCCCTAGAAAATTTGGCGTTTAGTCTCTGCGAGAGGCCATAAAGCTTCAAGAGCAGAATGCGACATTTTAAAATCGGAATATACCTCTCTGAATTTATCTAGAGCCCACGCATGGTTTTCCCCAGGGTAGTGGCCTGGAAAATCTGTTGAAGAGATGTTGGTAACGGTCTCTGCATTGATATTAACGATCTGATGAGATATTAGTTTCAAGCACAATAATTTTTTCCATAAGTCAATGGAACACATACTCTTCTGCGCTCCAGCTCCTCGGCTGACGCGACCAGGGGAGCCATGTTTGCTCTGCTAGATCTCAAGTGTTGCGGGGTGCGATATGAAGCTTCAAATCTTCCATAAATTCTATCGCCGCCGGCAGTATTTTTTGCGGGCCGGGGGCGGAACGGTGCCTCTTTATTTTGTGAGCAGCTAGGAGTTTATTTTCAAACTTGGTACTTGTATTACGGTGTGGTTACCGCAGCAGAAGAGGTACCTGGAGGATCGGAACCATTCCGGTTCTAGTGTAATTCAGTCATGTGATATTAACGAAATAAATGGCCTGCGGACCAACCAGGGAGCACTGAAAGGAGGCCAGAGAGCTGTAAGCTTTCCATCACGTGACATGCCAAAATGCGCGGATGCATCCTCAGTCCGACGTCGATGGTCGACAACGACACGGGCCTCTTTTCCATCGCGAACCTCCATTGAATGTGGTCAGGCTGAGGACCGCCTGCTCTCTTATCTCATCTCTTCCGTCCTCCCTCTCCAATGGCTTCGTCCTTCACCCGCCTTGCGGGCAATGCGCCCAAAAGGCTCTGTCTCCGCCCCTCTCTGTCAACAAGAACTTCGCCGGTTGTCCGATCCAGGTCGATAGCGACGTCCCTGCCTCGAAAATATGCTGAGCCGACGAGTTATCAGGCTACTAGACTTATTCCTACTGACCCGACGTTCGCGCACATCGCAGACAAGACCAATGAGATTTCCGAAGAGCCGGCAGCCCTGGAATCGGATGCAGGCCTCAACCGCAAGATTCGCCATTATACTGTCAACTTCGGTCCTCAGCACCCCGCTGCACACGGTGTGTTGCGTCTGATTCTGGAGCTCAACGGAGAAGAGATCATTCGCGCCGATCCCCACGTCGGTCTGCTCCACCGTGGTACCGAGAAGTTGATTGAGTACAAGACCTACATGCAGGCGCTTCCTTACTTCGACCGATTGGACTACGTCTCGATGATGACCAACGAACAATGCTTCTCCCTGGCTGTTGAGAAGCTGCTGAATGTCGAGGTCCCCGAGAGAGCCAAGTGGATCCGTACTCTATTTGGAGAGATTACCAGAGTCCTCAACCACCTGATGTCTGTCCTTTCCCACGCAATGGACGTTGGTGCGCTGACACCTTTCCTGTGGGGTTTCGAGGAACGTGAGAAGCTGATGGTATGTCAATTCTTTTCAATTGGAAAATATGCTTGGTGGTCGAACCAACGGTGGCTTACCTGACCATTTTCGCTATTAATAGGAATTCTACGAGCGTGTCTCTGGTGCCCGTCTTCATGCTGCCTACGTTCGCCCTGGTGGAGTTTCTCAGGATATTCCTCTCGGCCTCCTTGACGACATCTACCAGTGGGCTACTCAGTTCGGTGACCGTATCGACGAGACCGAGGAACTGCTCACGGATAACCGGATCTGGAAGGCGAGAACCCAGGGTGTTGGCGTTGTCAGTGCCGCGGATGCCCTCAACATGAGTTTCACTGGAGTTATGCTCCGTGGTTCCGGTGTCCCCTGGGATATCCGGAAATCTCAGCCTTATGACGCCTACGGCGATGTGGAGTTCGATGTCCCCGTTGGTGTCAACGGTGACTGCTACGACCGTTACCTGTGCCGTATGGAGGAGTTCCGTCAGTCTCTCCGTATCATCCACCAGTGCCTGAACAAGATGCCTCCTGGTCCCGTTAAGGTTGAGGACTACAAGCTCTCTCCGCCTCCCCGTGCAGCCATGAAGGAGAACATGGAAGCTCTCATCCACCACTTCCTTCTCTTCACCAAGGGTTATGCTGTTCCCCCTGGTGAGACATACTCGGCCATTGAGGCCCCCAAGGGTGAGATGGGTGTCTTTGTTGTCAGTGACGGCAGTGAGAGACCCTACCGCTGCAAGATCCGTGCTCCCGGATTTGCCCACTTGGGAGGATTCGACCAGGTCGCCCGAGGCCACTTGTTGGCTGACGCCGTCGCCATCATCGGTAAGTCTAACTGAATCCTTTGCATATCTGCTGTTTTCTGGAAAGCAAACTAATCATTTCTAGGTACCATGGATCTGGTGTTCGGAGAGGTCGACCGATAAACTTTCCTTGAGTTGTTGCTGAAAACGTTAGAATCCGTTGACCAATGACAAGGCTGGTGCCCTTGGGATGCGGATGGGAGTGATGAAATAGAGGTTGGAAGCGTTTGGTTGTGAGACCAGGCGGAGCCATCCTGGTGCAATCTGTGCAGCCAGCTGTAGCTGTAGTATTTCCTTAGCAGTGGCGTTGTTTCATGTCTATCTTGCATACAATTTCCGTCTCTGTCTACCTATCCTCTTATGTATAGTGAATGTGATTTTACACTTAGAGTTTTGACGCTATTGATTCCCAAACTGGAAGTGATCATCACAGTCTATACAAGAATTACTATGCGCTACTGGTACCTATAACCCTCTACGGAGTATATCGCATACAGCTACACAGTATCCTACACCTACAAAAAGCTTCATGATCATCTCTGCTACTGTACTTTTACTGCCTGTGCCGCAGCGCGACCAGCTCTGCGTCCGAAGACAGCACCGGCCGTCAATCCACTCCCTCCGGGATAATTATGATAGAAAAGGTCACCGAGCATTTCCCCAACGCAATAGAGGCCTGGGATCGGAGCATTCGTGATTGATGATAACACCGCCGCGGTTTCAGGCTCAACTGCCAACCCACCAAAAGTGAAGGTGACACCGCAGCTAACTTTGACAGCAAGAAATGGGGGCTTATCAATCGGCAGCGCCCAGTTAGATTTAGGAAGATCGAGTCCATCGTTTTCGGACTGTGTCGACAAGCCATCTTTGATGGCCGGGTCCCATTTCACGTTTGGGTGCTCCTTGCGGTGTTGGTACACAGCACGGTTGTATTCTATAATAGTGTTGATGAATTTTTGCTTATTGTGCAGACCGTGCTGTGCGCATTTCTCGGCCAACTCAGGGATGGTGGATGCTTCGATCCGCTGGACGATTTCAGGGCGGTATTCTTCCTTCCGTAGCCAGGGAATGGTACGGGAATCCCAGATCTGAAAGGCGAAATGGTCCGGCTGATGGAGGATTGCTTTGCCAAAGATAGCGTACGTGTAGTTGCGCATATCGATGCCCTCATCCACGAACCGTTCTCCTTCACGGTTAACTATGATGCCAAGGGGATAGCCGGACTTTGTAAATTCGTTGGAGACCTCGCGATCGCCAGAATGAGCAGGGGCATTAGCATCCCAGGCGACGGAATGGCAGCCAGACCAATTCCCAGCCTGTTTGGCAGATGCATCGCGTATGGCGATATCGAGACAATCGCCAGTGTTATATGGCGTGCCACGAACCATGGCCATATCCCAACCTGGACCGAGATACTGCGCGCGCATGCGAGGATTGGCTTCGAAGCCTCCCGCAGCAAGGATCACGGCGCCGGTTTTGATTTCTTTGTCACGACCTTCATGAACGACGATGACGGAAGTGACGCCTCCTGTCTCTGGATGCAGGACTAGCCTCTTTGCCGCCGTTGAGAATAATATCGAAATGCCCAACTTCTCCGCAACTCGTCGATGATCCTGAATGAGTCCCTTTCCTCCATCTTCCGTCTTTAGTGACAATCCTCCCCAGAATCTAATCCTGCCATTGACTTCATAAGCCTGGCGATTGAAACTCAATTGAAACCGAACTCCATGTCTCGCCAACCACTTGACAGTCTCGTTCGAATCCTCGACTAATATCCTCGCCAGATCAGGATGCGACCGTCCGTTCGTGATGCGATTCATATCATGCATGAAATCCTCAGCAGTGTAAGGACTCATATCAATCTTCTCTGCAGTGGCTTGGTCGACATTGTTCACGATGGGAAGGAGGTCCTTCAGACCATCGTGGACGGTCCGGTATGCCCCTGCTGTGAAATAGGAGTTTCCGCCTGCCCATTCTTCAGGGCATTTGTCAATGATAAGGACCTGTTTAGCGCCTGATTCTGCGGCGGAGATGGCTGCGGAGAAACCTGCGTTACCGCCGCCGATTACTAGCACGAAACACTGGGAGGGAAGCATATTAGAAGCAGAAAATGGATGTCATGTGGTGACGGTGATAGGCGAATAGGATCAATACCTAGGAAAATACATGTTAGGGGGGTTGCGAAATGGGAGTGCGATAGAGCATTATCTTTCTAAAGTAAGTTGCCGTGATGCCTGAGCAATAATGCGCGACGGAAGATTTACCTCCGTGACCCTCCAAAAGGCGGGGAAGTCAGCCCCGTTGTGGGGATAATCTAATAACCCTATCTATAAGTGGATCTTCAAAACTATTACTCTATTATACATGCAGTCCCTGACGCCGATACTCTTATCGACTAATTCCATCACTCGTGAGGAATGGATCGTGAGATCCAAAGTGATTGTATCCCCATGCACCAACCCAAATAACTATGTGTATATAGGAAAGACAGCCAAGACGACATGTCGGCCCTCAAACAATTAGTACAACACCAATGACTTGAATAGGTTTCGCTTTCTACTGATATTTTCGAAGCGCTGAAAAGGAGGTTTGGCCTGCAGTCATGAAGGCCATGAAGTAGAATCCATGGCATGTGGTTCCGATTAGGCCCTAACGGAAACCGAAGAATTTTCTTCGATTCTCCTTGAAGGTATCTCGCGGCTGGGTATGTTGTGGGTATTCCGAAAGGTATGCGACAGGTGGGAAGGTTCGGCGACAACGCCTTGGCACTGTAGCTGGATAGAGAACATGATGGCTTGCTGTTCGGTTGGCGGCGTAATGTTGGGACGAAAAGGTTGAGCTGTGTCGATGTTGGCATCATGAGAATGACCTTGTAGGGTATCAAGTTCGTTGCGTTCCTCATCTAGTTGGTGGGCATCTATGCTACCAAGGAAAAGTTATCGACCATCCTGCCGCACATGACGTAAAGCGGAAATCGCCAAGATATGATGATAGTCACAGAGGGTATATTATGCATTTTACTCCTTCTAAATTTAACTTCTGAGAATTTACGCATCAATAGCATACATTACTACAAATTTTAGCAGAGTCAACCAATGCAGATCCCACTGTAGCTGCCTGACCGGATCGTCGCGTAATGCCATAGAGCAAAGCTTCCAGCCTAATCCCAACAATGTCTTGGTACGCAATTCTGTAAAAGAAGCTGAGGTCGTTCAAGGGATTGTCGTCACTCGATTTAAAAACCGAATCCAGTAAGCTTGTATGAGCATTGAAAAGATCTTTATTATATAAGCGCTTGGCTCTTAGTTAACGTAGATCACGGGCGAATGGGCCTCCCCGCGGATCGGCGGTCGGGGAGGGGTGCCAGTTCAGCAGGGTCCCAGATAGTAAACGTAGGACGGCGTCCTACGTTTCCTATAGAAGTAATGATCGACTAACATGTGCACTGCAGGGCTGCGCGTCGAACTGACAAAGGGGGCGGAAGGCCTGCATCCCAGATATCCGGGATTCGAGCTAGGTAGGTATGCCAAACCATAAGCGAGGGCGAATCGGGACCTCTGAGGGGACCAAGACCAGAAGTCTCTAACATGAACTGACCAGAAAGCCACGCACAAGAAAAAGGACCCATCATTTGAGGAATTCAGAGTTCTGACAAGCCTCAATCTTGCAGATTAAACTCTGTTCGGTGAATGCTCCCTTCGCGAACTGAAGAAATTGTCCCTAGAACTTCGCAGTGATGGCTTACATCACTAAATACGAGCAGAGTCATCCACAGCCAATCTCACAACTGCTTGGCCAAATCATTGCATATAACGCCGTGGGAGAGAGAGGATTCTAGAGAAGCAACAACATTTTGATTTCCTTGGCGAATTATGTATTGCAGATGGCATCGCTGGTGTTATTATTTGGGTGACCAGAAACGCGGTCTCCAACGTAATCTAGGGAACCTCAAGCGCCAGCCCTTTCAGAGCAACGGGTGGGCACCTTCTACTAGACATATAGTATTGCCTGTCAGAACTGGTACGAGGAAAGGAACAGTTTTAATTTCAGTCTTGAGGTAGAGCCACCTGTTAAGGATACATCATGGTTTCCATTCTATTTCCAACCCGCCGCAGACAGATCCCAGCTCATGTCCTTTTGGGCATAGAAATTCCCCAGTCCCTGTGATGCGAGAAATCTTCAGACCCTCCGTATCCATCCAATTAGTAGGAAGAATAAAATGCCGGATCATATCGCTCCCGGCTATATTGCTTCCTAGAGGCATACTGCAGAGCCATCCGAAGTGATCTAAAAAGACCAACCTACCAGCAAGCATTTCTGCTTGAGATTTGCCCTCTTCATTCGAATGTTGAACCATATTAGCATTTACAAAGCCGAGAGGGTGTAAAATATCTTGTTGTATCGAGAATGGAAGGGCTTGCAATCGGATGACCTCATTCTCAGAATTAACACGTTTGAGCTCGAGGTCCTTGCATCTCATTGTAAAATGCAGATCGGTCTGGCCTTTGAGCCTTCGGTGGAAACAGGTTTTTACAAAAAGTAATGACCCGTCTGGAGAAATCCAGATGTCCTCTATTTGATCTCCAATTTGTGCAGATTTTCCTGGCTCAGAGACATGAGGAGTCGTTTCTTCTATATTGATTGGAGATATTTCAAGTCCGATCTGGCCACATTCTTGGAGCCCCGTCCACTGCATAAAGACAACACTTGTTGTGTCCACTCCGAGCAAGAAAGCGTCTTCGTATGGATGGTTGATCCACCGATACCCGCTCTTTGCGGTGTCATGTTGTGCAAGCACGGTACCGTCGTGGGTGGAAAAAAGAGTGAGTGAATGGCTGCCTACTGCCAATAACAGGTCTGCTTTTCTGTTGAATAGAAGTTGTATGATATTCATTTCCGTTCGATACCTGAATATCGTCTCGGATTCACATGTTTCCATATGCATTTTTCGAAGGTGCACAGAAGTACTGATGTCTGTTGTCGCGATATATTCCGCGTTACCACCCCATACTGCATTTGTAATCGAGAGTCTATTAGGTTCAGAAGAGTGCAACTTGTCTCCATCGGCGGAATACACTTGGAGCGCCCCAGATGCGTCTCCAACGCAGTATTTTGCTGTTCGTTCGCATACAGCGGTAACCGTGATTGGCGTCTTATGCATTTTGAACGCCGTGAAGAATTGGGAAGGGATATTATATTCCCCTGAGTCTGAACTATCTTTCTCCATGCTTCGAAGGGTTCCATATTGGCTAAGACACAGAGGTCGCCAAACAGTACAATACGATGCCCGCACATCATAGATTCTCTGTGAATCGCGACTGATAGTGAAGTCCGCAATTGCCAAGTCTCCTTGGATCGTGTGAAAGTGAACAAAATCAAGAAATCGTCGTAATTTTAGAGTACCTCCGGCATGGGCAGACACAAGGAATTGCCCATCTCGACTACACTTGATATCTGTGGCCATTTCGTCAAACATCTCGATGTCATTATCTCCGGGCTTCCACTTAAATAGAGAGCCACTTTCATAAACACCGGTTAAGTGTTTATATACTGGATTCCAGGTGATTCGTTTGATAGATGACGTAGATTGCCGGTGATTAGGCATCTGGAGATGACGATCGTAGGTATCAGAGTGTTGTGATATTCTCCATAGCGACAGTGGCAATTTATCATAAGCAATAGCCAGCATGGAGCAGTCGTGGGTAAATGATGCACACAATGGTATACTGAACATTGCGGAACCATCGTGGCAGTCCAACGTTAATACACTCCGGATGTCCTCCCAACGGCCATCGCGTTGACCGATTAATGCTCGTCTGATCATACCATCGTCCGAAAAAAGATATAATTTCTCATCATCTAGAGTGAAAGCGATGTCGAGCGGTGTGGACTCTGTTGGATTCCGTATGGTGTCGATGAATCGGCCTTCATTAATATCCCAAATCCTCAACGTCTGGTAACCGTAAATCGCAATTTTGTTTCCAGAGTTACTTAGTCGTGTTGCAAGGACCGGTTCACCATGCTCAAACTCGTCGACTTTTCGGTGAGTTGCCGTATTATATATGTGAATATGACCATTCATCGATGCTGATGTTGTGATAAAGAACCGGCCACCACATAATACTTCACGAACAGGCTTTCCATCCGTGACTTGGAAACGGGTCTCAATAGCGGACCATCGCTTATCCGATAGCCCTTTGACAGTCAACGAGGGACCCGAGATACGACTTCCGTGTTTATAAACTGAAGTCTGAGGGGGGCAAAATGGTGGAATCAAGTTGAAGATAATGCTGGGAAACAGTTCCAGGCGGTCACCATACATGCCAAGGATTTTAACAAAGTCCAACGCCCATTGGCTCATGTCTTTCATTTCCTCAGAATGCGCACTCATAATTGGCCCATTACGCTGAAGGTTCCAGGACATTATGGAGGATAGTAACCTCTGCGAGGCAACTTCTAGCATATCCACCTGGCCATACCGAGCAGCCAGGTAGATCCAGATCATAATCGAGCGTCCACGGAAAAGACGTGTGAGAAATGTAAGAACCTCATCATGCCCTGTGCTATCTAGCATGCTTAGGTGGTAGTGCCAAGATGTCACGGCATATAAAATCACAGTGTTGTCGATGAGGTCAGTTTCAGTCAAGTTCTCCTGATTCAACGCAGTAAGGATCGAGATGCAATGATTAAGCAGAAGTAAATGGGCTTCTTGACTATCAATGAACATCTCATGACCTTGAACTTCTGTTAGAAACCGACGAGCTGAGCCGTGGGTTAACAGCACTCGGAACTGGTGATCTATTTGAATGAAATTACCACACAGTCGTGTTAAAAGACCTTCAAGCTGAGAAATTCCTTGTCCGTTCAGGTGTAGTATTTCCTGGAGTTCGAACATCGTCATCGGGTGCTCTGAAAATGTTATCCATGCGAGAACATTCCTTGCAAGAGCCTTCTCATTTTCCCTCCAACCACTTGAGACATCCGCAGTCATGTGATGGTATAAAAGATCCATATTGTTGAAACGGGCTAATAGCTGCCTGTTGGTTGTTGGATCTCTGACATTTTTCATCTGCATCAAAATTTTGGATGCCCATATGAAGCTCCCGTTCGCTTGTCTCAGAACAGCGTTTACAAGTTCCGTCTTCTGTTCTTCGGTTTCTCCCGGAAGATGCTGAACTTGCTCTTCGACGTATCGTTGAATGTCTTCTGTTTTATGAAGGTGTATCATATCCATCGGCAGTTTAGAGTTCAGTGTTTCAACCTCTGCAGAGCTTTGGGAACGACTCAGAACAGCAATACGAACAGGTACTGTGCTAAAGGAGCTTGAAACAAATCCTAATTGTGCAAGCAACCACGCAGATGCCTCGTCTAAGCCATCTATAATCCAGTAGATGGGCTGTTTGAACGGAAGCTGCGCAAATATCTCACTGAAGAGTCGTTCCCAAAGAACCTCCGGACCTGATGTTTTGAAAACAGTTTCATCCTGGGCTAACACCTCGATGGAGTTTCGGAATTCTGGGATCTCACAAGCTGCCTGGTATGCAATATATCGAAGCATAGTATTTATGGACATCGGGGCTTCCTTGTTGGTTTGAAAGAAAAAGTACAGACATTTGACATTCAATGTCTCTCGAAGATAGTCAATCAGAAAAGATGCGAGGACAGATTTTCCAGATCCAGGTGGACCATGGATCCGAAGAATCCTTGGCCGAGGCAAGTCATCATTGACCCAGTTGATGAAATTTGCATCTCTAAGTACCCATTGACAGGATGATTCAGTACGATGGTTGCTGTAAAAGATCTGGTCTTCCAAGGGTTCACTTGGAACTCCGAGAAATCTTCGGACGAGCTCAATCGCTTCCCAAGAATTGTAATCTTGTGGACCGGGACGGATTTCTTTGTTGACATCAGGCATAATGCTTGCGAGAATTTTTTGAAATTGCTGATATCTTGGATGGTGTCTGTCGGGAAATTTACAAATGGTGCGATGGTCTGCATCGACAGGAATGGGCATCTCATTCGGGTATCCCAATAAACAAGAATCTTGAGGAACAACCATCTGATTAAAATTAGCATATCAACACTAAAGAGAATGTTTCACCCCATAGACTGACACATACCTTTCCAAACGGTCCAAGCGCCATTTTAACTGTTTCATAGAAAGAAACAATATCAAGGTCCGCCGAAAGGTCGCGAAACTTATGACTAAGGTATTCGAGGGTATTTGAGCCAGGTATAAGCTCTTTAACATACTCTCGGGAAGGTATAATGAGACCTAAGGGGTGGAGCCCATTCTTCAATACCTTGGCAAGATCAGAGCCTCCATGAGGCGTCGCCATGAAGATAATTCCGGATGTTGAGTGACAAATTGGGTCATAAGCCACCTTCTTTTGTCCCAATATGTAGGCCTACAGGCTGTTAGTGACGTTTCACCTGGATGAAAAGAAGTAATAACCATTTTTATCACTAGACCCCCCATTGAGTGACCGATGAAGATTAATGGTATCTGGGATTTTGTTAGCGCTATTTTGTTGAAAATACCATCCTACTTAGTTCCATAGTGAATGTCACGGCGCGGGCTGTCAAATGGTTAGGCGCCTCACCTTTCCGATTGGTTCATCTCCAGGAATCATACTGGCTGCGAGTCTGATGCAGTTGAGCAAGAAGTATGCAAACGCAGTAATGTCTACGTCGTTAGGAGGTCCTGGGGTATACCACTTCGAATCATACCCAAAAGTCCAGATGCGAGCACTTTCGAACTCGGGATGTTCGGGGAGCCATTTTTGCAACCAGTACTTATCGGGATCATTTCCATCGCGCCAAGTCTTGATACGGTCTCCACCAAGCCCGTGGATAAAGATGAAATCGACAGACGGGAGGAGACCTGGTCTAGGCTTGTGGAGAAGACTCAATCCGACTTTCGGCAAGAGTTGGCTAAGCTCATCATCCGATCTTCTCCATCTCAGGAAGTTATTTCTGGTATACCTGTCTTGTATTGGCAGTGTCATCGTCGGTCCTCCACATGAGAGCCACGTATAATGATTGTAATGAGGAAAAGGGGCACGCTTGCGGGCTGAACAATGATCAGATACTGCAAAGGACGAAAATGCCACAACAGCTTCATAAGAGCAGATAACGCTCCTTCTGGTTTGGTAGATATTATCTGAGAAAATTGTCGGCAGCGAAGCCTTGAATTATAGTTACATGCGAATTACTGACGGAATTTATCAGTGCTTCGGTGCGTTATCTCCTGGTCCTGCCCCTCGGCGAAACGCCGAGTTACAGAATCTGCACACAATCACACAATCACAGCGACATACTAATATTATAACAGGTATGATTCGAGCTCAGCGCATAACCGCCGAGCAACCCCTGGACTTGTCGTGAGGTGATATGGGCGTCTATGCCATTTGAGAATATGATTGGTCGGTATGTCATGGAGCCCGCGTTTACCCCTGCGGTTCTTTAAATATCCCCCAATTATCGCAGAGAAGTAAGCGCTTCAGAACACCAATGATCTGCGGTATCTATCAACGGGTATATCGCTGTCGCTCTTTGTGTCTCCTGTGTTTCGAGTCTGAGCTGAGGAATAAAACCCGAGCATCGACCCTTTCTCTCGTAGAAATGCAACGTCCACCAGGTGTCGTATTTGTCTATGAATATTGAATATTCCCATGGCTGGTACTATCTTGCCGCCTCTAGAGGCTCTCGGTTAGTTCCACGCATCTTCTTCTCCACTTCAATATACTCACTGTCTGTTCAGGATTTCAAACCGGTACGGTGGTATCGGACATCCGACCATTGAAGTCATCCGTGTGGTATGAGAGTGCGCGTCTATCGGTACGGGATCCAGCTGGATCTCGAAACACATATCTTTTGATGGTACCGAACCGCCCGATCTGTTCCCACAACATCTCTTACTGATGATTTCTCGCAGACCAGCACCAATGACGCCGTAATCAAGGCTCGGTTCGCTGCTATTACCGAAATCTATGGCGTGGAACCATCTCTTGTCCCTAAACCTCATCGACATGGGAATTTCATGATTCAACCTGACACTCTCGCACTCTCGCACTCTCGCACTCTCGCACTCTCCAACTCGACAACTCGACAACTCGACAACTCGACAACTCGACAACTCGACAACTCGACAACTCGACAACTCGAGCAAGAGAGAAAGAGAGAGTAACTAAATCCGGAGAGAGAAAGAGAGAAGACAAGGTCTCTCGACTAAATACCGCCGGTTCCCGAGAAACTAGGGGAACACAGTGCGTATACTTTTCTCTGATTGAGTTCAAGAATGTGCGATATGACATACCAGAGGCGCACTCCTTTTGTCACCGCATCGCAGCGCTGCATCGACACCGACGGGCAACGAAGTTTGGATTTCACACAGATATCTACCTCGGAGATGTGATATTTCCCGCTGGTTGGTATTCTAGTTGGACAACATTCTTCTCTGAACTTCTGTCACATCTCTTTCAATCCGGGAGGGAGAGCACTGGCTCCCCATGGCCGGACTATGAAAGACTATCAGAAGCCATCGTCAGAGACGTGGTCCCACGGCTTCTAAGGCCCCTTGAATCAGCTGGACGATCGTTGAAACCATGTCTCGTCCACGGAAACCTGTGGGAAGGAAACACGGCGCTCGATTTGACCACAGGAACCATTGTTCTGTTTGGTGCCACGGCGTTTTATGCTCACCATGAATATGAACTAGGAATGTGGAAGTTGGCGAACCTAGACTATTCGTATTTCATGGAATACTTCAAGGAATTTTCGCCTAGTGAACCAGCCCAGGAATGGGAAGACAGGAACATCCTTTACAGTCTCTCTTTCAGCTTAAGACAGAAAAGCAAATGGCTGAAATCACAGTCAATCAGAGAGTAAGTATATTCAAGTCCCAACACTCACTACAAGTCCTATGCTGATGCTTTTTCGGAATAGGAAAATCCACAACGACATGTTGTATCTCACCAGAAAGTACAGCCCGAAGAAATAGTAAGCGAGTTATATCCAACACCTAGGAGAGCTCTTTCGTTAGTTAGCATTTGTTTATCTCTTCTCCACTCAGAATGTCATATTGATTCTGGTCTGGTACCAGAAATTGTTATTTTAATTGTGACAACACCTGTAATATTCCAAGAAGCACCGAATGGCCATGCGATACTGATGCGGTTGGTCTGCTTCCATATTTTTGTGGTGCAGTATCCATGGCCTATTGACCAGGAGCTGTGCGCTGCTTGGATTCGATTCGCATTGCAGCAGCTCTAGTAGCATTACCTTAGAGTTCCATTCAGAGTCGTAATCTAGATCTACATATTAGTCTTGAAGTCAAACTGGTGCATGCATCAGATTGGCGACTTGCCATCGCGCACAATATGATTAGCCAGCGATGCTAGCAATCACAGAAGAGAAAGTATTAACTAACCTCAAAACCATCGCGAGCCGACCGACTAGTCGATCGATTCATCCCATTAGCCAATCAAACCAGCAGTCATTGTCCTACCGGCCTTTAAGATTTAGTCGATGCTTTGAGAAAACCACCGTATTCTGCATCGTTCCATGCCAGCGTGAGAAAAGAAGGTATAATTCTGAGGCGGAAGAAGTTTAGTTTAGGAATAGCTTGAGTCATCCATATTTGCTGATTCATCAGTTAGGAAGTGACCCTCTGTAGGGAGACATACCTGAGATTTCGGATAGCCTCAGGAAAACCATTAATTTGTCGTAATGACAGTCGTACCGATATATATCAGCCTCCTCGGAGATTATTTGTGATGTAGAAATATTGCAATGCATATGCCCTACCAGGGGCATGTCTCAATCAGTGACTTGTCGGCACCATCTGTCTGGCATAGGGAAATATCTGGGCTTATTGTGGCAGGATCCCTGTAGCCTGTGAGTACAGTCAATTACAAGCGGCATTTAGGTTTTCTTTCTTTACCCCCACCCCTCCAACCTGATCCTGTTTTCAAAGTGGCGATGAATGCTATTAGTTAGCAGTCCTGCAATGTTAGCAGGCTAGAGAATTGTGAACTCTGTGGTCTCAAACCCTAGCATTATCCAGGATGACCGTGTCTCGCGGACCGAGTTTGAGGGAGGATGAGAGCATCTTGCAAGCTACCATACAATATCGAATGAAATCTCCATGACAAGAAACACACAGACACAAACACAGATAACCCCCTTGTTGAAGGAGAAAGAAAATAAAATAACCCATACTTTGAGGCTTGACGTTTGTCTCGCAAAAAAAAAGGGGGTTACTTTATAACACATTTGTAGCAGTGTTGTCTTCGTGCACTCTGCCATCACGAGACCCCACAAGTTAAAAAAAATTAAGGAGAAAAAGACACGACAATTAAATCAATGCGATCTGCCTCGCTGTCTGCAACCTAAAGGCCAACCAGTACCAAGTATTATCACCCACACACCTACACGATTCTACCGGCCCGATTATTTCACAGCATCGAACACCAGCATCTTGCCACATTAATGACAAGATCAACCTGAAACGTCCTGAACATCTGAAAGTGACGCTGACATTCCCTAAAAAGATCGACTAATAACTAGAGCGATAGGGTCCACATATTGCGCAAGATGGAGGGAAAAAGTTCGATTACCGCACTTCCAGTGAATGGACAGTTTATCTGACCGAAGTGAGTCTTCCCGCTGAAAAGATTCAGCCTTGCATGCACACGTACCTTGTCTTATCCTCTCTGGCTTTCCTAAGCGTACTACTGCTAATGTCTCGCCTTCAGGAGCAGAGTTTAATGCGGTCATCGGTCAAGCAGCGCACAGCAATGGCACCCACACATCTAGAGTGATGACAAGATATATTTTTATATACCGTCGAATCTGCTACTATATCACTTTTTGAGATGGAGATGACGTTCAGTTTCCTAACGAAATCTGCATGCGATCACATTGATCCTTGAAACCGCAACACCTCGATTTCGACATCTCTGGATCAGAAATTGAAAACTTGTTCTATACAAAGCTTTCAAATAACAAGGCTTCAAATACCCAATGATTTTGCATTTGTCGACCGGAATGAACAGAAAATCCGGGTGTGGTCTAAAAGTAGGAGCACCCCGGTTTGTGTAATCTGAAAAGACTTCCATACTTAGTCTTTCACTGCTTGGAGAAGTGGTATATTCTTTCCCCATCAATTACTCGAGAAATTTAGAGTTAGGCTGACTAGCTTCAATCTTTCAGATCAAACTCCATTCGGCGAGTGTTTCCTCCGAGAATCAAAGAATTTCTCCCGGGACCTTCTTCGCCTCGACGACATACATCACTATAGATCTTGGAAATTATTCACAGCCAATCCTGCAGCTGCCTAGCCAAATCATTTCCCATAACGCCGGGGGAGATGAAGGTTAGGCTTCTGGAGAAACCGCAGGCGACAGTTTGA
Organism: Paecilomyces dactylethromorphus; assembly: GCA_029606265.1. Classification (NCBI taxonomy): domain Eukaryota; kingdom Fungi; phylum Ascomycota; class Eurotiomycetes; order Eurotiales; family Thermoascaceae; genus Paecilomyces; species Paecilomyces dactylethromorphus. Next base: position 431,429 of record JAPVCE010000022.1, read on the forward strand.
TACACTGTTATGTAGAAAATTAAGTTATTCAAGTCGCTTTCCTACAACGATTTAACGGGTTGGTAGCTCAGTGGTATGAGCAGAGGATTGCAGATCCTAAGGTCAGGAGTTCGATCCTCCTTCAACCCTTTCGTTCAAATTTTTTTCACCCACGTATGTGTCTGTTATTTGAATGCTGTCTCACAGTGAGCCAGGCTGAGTTTAAGCCTAGAAAACAGAAAACGAGAGAACGGGAGCCTCTTCCATGAAGAGACGAAGAGATGAAAATAGCAAATGGAGTGCGATCGGAGTGTATTCGTTTTCCCCCGGTGTGCTACTACTATGTGGATGATCCACGAATATGGATCTGAGGTAGCCGCCCGCTATTCCAGGGGAAGCATCTCAACAGCGTTCTTCGGACCTATTCTATCCTTCTTCTACCGTGTGATCTGGCAGAATATTATTTAATATCTCGTGGATTCCCTCCGGCGTACTAAGAAGATTACTGGGAAGCCACCGGTAGAAATCTGGAATCCCCTATTACTAGGACCACTGAGTTATCAACCTAAGATGGTTATTATTTTTAATCGCTAAAAGGACTCAACTTTTGTGCGTTTTTCAAAAGGATGCTGTTTCGAATTGTTGTTCGGAGCGGAAGGGTTCTCAGGGCTAGAAGCGGTGCATACGCAATGAGGCGTAGTCTTGGCAGTGGATTGGACTTCGCCCCACATTCTTATCTCCGTTCCATTGAAATACCTTTCGTCTGAAGTACAGAGACCACAGACCAGCTGCCGCAACCTAGAATGGACGAAAATACAACATGAGGCAACTTACGGCAATCTTGGCTTCGATATAGCAGTGATGCCATTAGTATGTTAGAGACTCTGCACCTCTGGGGAGCTCCTGACGGATTTTCCCCACACCTCCTAAGCAAAAAGTTCCACCTGTAGGGATGGATGGAGGCGTTTTGCATCGCAAGTCTGGGTATGTTTCTAATCAATTCTAAAATGAGGCAATAACTGATCTCTACTACGGTTTCACTAGACTTCTTGACATTACAACAAGAAAGCCAGCTTCGAAATACTCCTCCAGAGATGGCAAAAGAGCTAGACAAATGCACTATTTGTGGAAAGTGATGTCAACTTTAGCTTCATTAAATATCCACATCCCTAAGTCCCGTAGTGAACCCATGACTTGCCAATATTGTGGAATGAATTTTGCACGAAGGATGTCCGAGACTGCCATGAAAATGAAACATGTCGCCAGAACTCTAGCTACGTGGCGCCGGAAAAGAAGCAGCGAGCGTCAAGAGGTACTTCGGAAAGATATCAAAAAAGCGTTGAGACTGCTACTATGAGGGTAAATCCTAGTTCCGACAATTCATACCCTGCGTACCATGAGATACAAGAGAATAAGCCAGGGTTTCTCCCACTAGACATTCAAAACTCAGTTATTTATCGGAAGTTCCCTCTTCAGTTTCGAATTCTTGTATGTATCCACCTAAAGGTGAACTGGGACTACCAGTGCAAAGAGAGAAGAACTAAACTGGAACACGTGATAGAGGAATCAGGAGGGTATTTAATATGCAGAATCTTGAATGACTAGAAAATCAAGCATTGCTTCACACAGGTTTTCACAGGTTAGTAAGTTCAAGTTCTACAGGTAAAATCCAGGGTTTTATAATTCTTATTATATAGAGTCAGAAACTATATGTCAATGAATCTTAAGAAGTACTTACTCCATAGCCCTACACATGTGCATTGTCCGTTGTAGAATGTAATCAGCTGCTTGATTATTTTGTATATAGATGAATAACTGCGAGATATTCGCTTATTGGGCTATGAGACTATGATATTTTCTTTGGTCTCGTGATTACATTCAAGTTTGCTTCGGAGACTCCCTCTTTCTAGGGAGTCTCCGATGTCGTTCACTCACACCTACCCTAGATCACCGCCTTGCCGTGAATTTAACCAAGGCTCCTCAGCTGGTCTGCTAGAGAACAAAGAAAATATTCTCAAACATTCAATACCGCCGAGGACTTCTCCTTGACAAGACCAGTTCGCAGCTTTCTACAGCTCCTCCTGATTACGAAGGTGCATTCTTACGGTGTGGTCTATCTTCTACTCTCTGACAACTCCATAATCGTCACCTCCATTAAATCTCAATCTCACATTCAACTATCTGAATCCTTCTCAGCCTAATATTCTACCATGGTCCTTCACGAACCCCGCCCCTGCACCAACTGCGGGATGGTTGGTGATCATACACGCGCAAATTGCCCAGAGAATTACTGTGGATATTGCAAGAAAAATGGACATCTCAAGTCCAAATGTCCTGATATCACTTGCTTGAACTGTCAGGGGAAAAGGACATATTGCGACTTATTGTCCTCAGGTTCTTGCCTGCAATAATTGTGGACAAAGAGGCCATCAGAATTGCGAGAGATTCGTCTTGTCTGGTAGTGGATCTCACAATGTCCGCGGCCGTGGTCCACGTGTGCCTACAGTTCTGGCCACTTCGTCTTCGGAAATAATGTCTCCTGACTCTGGTAAATCAGGCTCTGCGGAGAAGAAGTGAAGTGAGTAAATGGATTCTGAGCTTATACATATGACTGGAGAAGCTCTAACAGAATTGAATTCCAGTTAGTTTTCAGCAGTCCTTCCATTATCTTCCAATTCCTGAACATTCCCAAGGGATTTATCGGGCGTTTGTGTGATGGAATGAGAGGAATTAGTCTCTCGAACACGAGCACAAGAAGATGAGAAAGAGGGAATGAGAGGAATCTTCCCTGAAGAGAACGAGAGATAGCGATAGCAATCGGATCACAACCTAGGCGTAAAAGTCTGAAATACCTCCCCGGGTCCCTCCCCAGTTGACTATCAATATCTATGAAATTATCTCATGCTTAAAAAATGATGCTTCTTTATTTTCTTTGGTAGTCTAAAACATCTAGTATGCTGTCTATACCACCTCTCCTCATTTGGTGTTAACTGATTCACAGCCAATATATTAAGAGGACCCCCGGTATAGATGCAATTCACAATATAAATTCCGGCGACAACATTACGGTGGCACAGTTTAGAATACCATTAAAGTATACATAGTCTGCTAATAAACTACATGCCATTTCCACTACGACAAAAAAAGAGAATACTAGGTTCGAGGGTATGAAGATATATCATTCCAAGGTAAGCTAGTCGGCTTCCATTTTGCAGATAAAGCAACCAAAGTATCTAAACAACAGGCCCATTGATCCATCCCAGAGGAAAGAGAAAACAAACCCGCTTCAATGTTAGCAAATACAACCTGAGAAGACATGATAAGAAACAAAGCCCCATGCAAGTATAGCAGCGTATAAAGACTGAATGAAGTAAAGCAACGCTCACCGGCGAACAACTACTTCAAATCACGATCGACAGCTCAGGTCTGGACAAACCATCATCTTCTAAGTTCGGGTAATATGGAACCATTGCATCGGCACCCTGTACATAGGCATCATTATACAATCTCCAATACGGGTTGCGGACCTTCCGGGCAGGGTGGAATAGTCCTGCCCAGACATAATTCATCACAACACCAGTTCCAACTGCCATCCGGATGGCATCAATGGCCTCGATAATTCGGTCGATGACGTGGGGACTGGTCTCGAAGAGGTTGGGGTACAGCAGATTTAGAAGATGGACCATAGCATCCTCGCAGCCAAGACCGACAACACCGAGAGCAATGTGTTTGACAACACTGGCAGCGGTTTGACGGTGGACCTGATCTCGGTCGATGAGAGCATCTTCCAAGAGAGGGGTAACGGCATAAACGTAGTCCTTGGCCATCTCTCCAATATACTCAAACAGGAAAGACATGGCTTTCAGAACACCATTCTGGACGTTGAGCTCCGGTACCCGGTATTCGTTCATGAGGGCTGGTAGCACTGTGAATGGAGCACAAGTTTCTGCCACAATACCGATAGCAACAGCAGTACAGACACGAGATTGACGTTCTTGGACACGAAGGTTGTTCAGCAATGTGGCGAGCACATCCTGGGGACCAATAGCCTTTGCGATGAAACCAAAAGTGTTGTTAGCAGCACGACGGATGCCCTTCTTGTGGGCCTTCAGCATGTCCAGAAGTTCGAAGCAAATACGCATCCACTCTCGGGCGTTGACAGATTCCGGTCCGCGATCTGCAATACGACCGACGAGATCAATGGTATTTTCCTGCACCTTTTCGTGTCGGTTGCGTAGGATGGGTGTAAGGCGAGGAAGTAGATCTCGAATGGGTGGTTGCATCTGATTGATACCAACGACGGTGACAATAGACCGGAGAGCACCCAAAATAGAACCCAGCACCTCGGGGTACTCTTCGCCAAGATATTCGTACAACACGACACCAAGCTTGCCCATGAGCGCATCTTCACCACACTGCTTCATAACCATCGCAATGCGAGAGATGAGATCTGCTGCCTGTTGTCTGACAGTCGCCGATTTGTTGTTCAGTCTCCACAAGATCGTACTGACAATCTGTGGAAGGTAGGGCTTGCATCGTGTGCCCAAGGCATTGACGACAGTGCCAAAACCATTGAGGATGACAATATCTTCAATGCTTTGTTCTTGGAAAGCGTATAGGACACCATCGATAAGTCTCTCCTCTAGACGCTCGGAAATATCTGCAGCTCCCAGAGAGGCGATGACCTTCTCGACAGTTTCCACAGTCATCTTCCTGTATGCCTCGCTCTCATCCTTCAAGTTGTTGACGATCCGCTCGATGATCTCACCGACACCTACTTTCTGTCCGAGGTCGACAGTGGTTTCAACCACCTGACGGTAATTTCTCTTATCTAGAGCCATACGTCGGACCCAGAAGCTCTTAAAGAAGTCATTGAGCACATGCTCTTTCAGGTAGCTTGCGGTGACTCCATCTGTTGAGGCACATTGAGAGACCACCTTTAGAACAACCTTCTTCATCTCCTCATCAGGCGAAGAAAATTCTCGCAGGAGAATCTCCATGATTTGGCTGGTATAGTAGTTCGCATATTCCTCGTCCATCAGAGGAATAATGTACCCAACAGCCTTGAGGAATGCGGCAAGACCCTTACCACGCTGCTTCCTGGCACCAGTCCAAAGAGGGTTCAGGATCTCATCGAAACTCTCAATACCATATGGATTGGCAGCTTCAGCTAATGCAGCAATAGCTAGAGCAGTCACCGTTCGTACCTTCGCCTGCTCATCACTGAGATTATCGGCAATGCAGTCTACCAAGCCTTTGAGATGTGGCAGAATGGCACATCCCATCAGGATAGGAATCTGTTGAACGATCTTGACTCCAGTATGGCGAGCCTGCCATGATTTCTTACTACGGCACACGGCCCGAAGGAATGGAAGAAGAGCTGGAATACCAAGGGCAGAAGCGACAACAGCAAAGGCACGAGCCGTGGTGTTCCGCACGTACTCATCGACGTGGTCGATATCAGGACGCATGGTACTGATCATATGAGCCAGACCAGCAGCCTTACTGAGGTTGGAGATAATTTCACGACCTTCTACTCGAGCGTAGTAGTCCTGGTCAATGAGCAATGGTTCGATGACGACAAGAATCTTGTGCACGTAGGGCCGAACCAAATCATCAAGCTTGTAGAGTACACGATCAATGACCTTTACAAGCAGATGGCGCTCTTGATCTTCCAGACTCTTCTCCATGAGCAGAGGAAGAATTTGATTAAATAATGGACCAGCACCGAATTGTCGTGCATTGTCCGTAAGCTGACGTAGCGCAGTCTTTCGCATAGGGGGAGTACCGTTCTTCACTTTCAACAGTAATCTCATGATCTTCCTCTCCTTCAGCTCTTCGACGGACATTGTGTTTTCATCAGCTCCGTCAACGAGTTTACCGAAGTATGCCATGTCTTCAGGTTTGAAAAACTGTAAATCACCAACGCCAGGGATTTCAGTAGGGAGTTGCTTCCCTAGAGCACGAGCACTTTCGGGCTCTTGCATCATGAAACCACCATACCCAGCGGCACTGGCGATAGGTGCTGGCGTGGCCATGAGCTTCCTCGCAGGTGTCCGAATCGGCGCATATCCTGGAGGAGGCTCGAGAATCTTGTAGCCCTCCGAGGGTAGCATCAGATCAAGTTCCTCGTCTGACAAGGGTGCATTGCGAGAAGAGATATCGGTTCCGAAGGCCATGGGAGTCACCTGGGAAGGGTGCATGGGAGTCGCCAATCCAGCTGGTCCCACAGGCGTCGCACCCCCGAGTGCGGGCGCTGCTGGAGCTTGATCCCATCTTGATCGTCGCTTCGGCTGTTCTTGGGGAGGAGCTTCTGGCGCTGGAGTCTGGTCCCAACGGGACTTCTTAAGCTTTGTTTCAGCAGGCTGGGCTGTCTCCAGGACAGGAGTAGGCTCAGAGGATACATCCCACCTTTGCTTCCTCTTGCGAGTGGTTGCAACGGCAACTGTAGATCCCGCCTCGCGGTTCTCCTTGTCACTCTCTTCGATCTTTAGAGTCGCCTCGTATTCCTGTGTTCCATTTTCGCCGTTTACCTGCTTTTCAGCAATGAGCCTTTTGACGCGTTCTTCTTCCTTTTCTAATTCGCGGAGAGCCATAACCTCTCTGTATGTCTGGCCGTCTGTCTCGATGTTCGCATGGGTGTTCGCCGCGAAAGGATCGGCCCTGGTCGGCGTGAGCGCGCCGCGGTTGAAGCGCCGCTTCTGGTAATCAGTCTCACGGTCTGCAATCCGGGCAGATTTCTCACGCCCCAGAAGTATGTCCTCTTCCTCAACACCATTCCCGTGTGCCATTTCATCTATCTGGTCCCTGCTCGCGGTATATTGTCCAACCAAGCGATGTCCTTGGTCGGCATCGGGCATATCTTCATCTTCCCCGTCGACGGGGATTGATGTATGATAACCTGCATATTTGTCTGAACCTTCGCGCTCGTAGAGGGTTGTATCAAAGGTTTCAGTAAGGGAAGCCTTGGTCGAGACGTCAGTTCGCTGACTGGACGGATCGAAGGTCTTGGAACCTTTCTTAGCAGCAGCAGCAGCGTTTCGCTCCGCTTGGAGTCGTCTAACTGCTTCAATTTCGGCTGCGGTTGTCATCAGCAATTGCGCGTGAGGGAAAGATCGAAGTGACTTACCGTCAGACATTATGGCGACGGGAAAAGGAGACCGTTAAGGACACGTAGAAGCGCGTATAATGCGATCAGAGCTGTCGCTGAAGCTACATTCGGATTGCCAACCGCAGTGAACAAGATGCGGTGATGGCTATGAGTCGAATTTGATCTTAAGCTTGATGGCAAACTGAGACGCAAAAGTCCGTCGTCGCGAACGGGAGGCAAATCAGCAACAGCTTCATAATGACTAAGCTAGTTAATATCACGTGATTAATACCACACGAGAAATATTTAATACCTCAGGCATCAAGTCAGGTGTTCATACTCGAGAACGTTCGAACAGAACATTCTCCCAACTCTTCATTCCTCGATCCTTCAAACCGTTATGGATTAGCAAGCCCAACATTAATTGGACAGGCAAGAAATGCAGTCAACGTTGCCGGCTTGTGCGGCCCTCTGCGGCCCTCTGCGGCCCGTCAATCATGCAACCTGATTGTTGATATCCAGTGAATTGCTTTTCTGGCATCCACAGTACTTTGGACACACTAAGACCGTGTCTATAATTTTAGTAACACTCGACAGCAGGCGCGTAATGACTAACCGCAATTTGGGTTCGTCGATCTTGTTCTTTTGTTCTCGATGAGCCACCCCAGAAAGCTATACCAAATTTATAGGCTGGCCATACAGCGTTCGCCATTAAGCGCCGAGGAGAGCTTCCAACTTCGCTTAGCATGCCCTAATTGCGAACCGCCTGACGGACCACTGTTGGCTTTGGTCCTTCAGGTATTGGATACTATTTCTGTTTCTTCTGTTTCAATTATTTACTTACGGGATGTAGGACTCTAGCATCGGAGTCGCTGAAATTCATTGGTAAACCTATTCACCGTAAGTTACGCTATAGGCTTGATATAGGACCAGTGTGCTTGGACCCTACCATAGGAAGGAAGAATGACCTCAACTAACTGAATTTAGGCTCTGTCCGCAACACGAATTATGGTTAAGGCTGTGTTCCAAGTACTGCGGCCTGTTTTTGGCCCATCTCCACCGCGGACGGCGCTACACTATTCCAATACGAGCTTCTCTCCACGAGTAAATTGTTAGCGCATGCGTTGGAGAGACGTGCATCCAGACATGAGCTTTCTAGATGCGGGATTCTAATGTTGGTGCAATCTAACCAACATTGTATCAACCCAAGCTGGAGCTTGCAACATGGCTGTGGGCATTGGAATTTTAAAGATAAATAGAATCTCCTTCCACGGTTCTCTTTGCTCTGAGCATAGTTCAATAGGTCTCAAGCATCTCCGATTTCATATCTGATTATCATATTTTCCCTATTCTTTTTTCTAGATTCTGGCAAGATAAACTGAGTGATACCAAATACTGTTTGCCCAAATAACATGATGTCCTCACTCATGGCATTAATACTCTTTCTTCAATTCTTCCTTGCAGCAGTGCACGCCATACCTTTGACTGTTCGCATCTGGGACTCTGATACCTCCACGGATGGTATTCAATTCGCGGAATATACGATTAGAACCGTGTCTCCATCCCTTGACCAAACAAAACCTCAACTACCGCCTCCCTCTCCAGACCTGAAGCTCAAATACGTTACTCTGGGCCGTGGTACGCAGAACTATACATGCTCATCTTCCGATGCCTCTACTTCTCCGTCAGCTGTCGGGGCAGTAGCTACGTTGTTCGACGCATCCTGGATAGTTGCCTCAGTTCCAAAGCTACTGGACCAGGTCCCGCCTCTTCTCGAACAGTTACCCCTTGACAATTTGACTGCTGCTGTCGGTGCATTGGACAACGACCCGTCGAGCAATGATAGGAGTCTCGCTATTGGGAAGCACTATTTCAAGGATACAACTACGCCATTCTTTGACTTCAGGATAAGCGGATTAGATGATTGGGCAGCGGCACAAAAGAGTGCAAGCGTTAATGCGCCTTCTCCATCCGCTGCCGTTTTGAATGATGTCTCCACATCAGCTGTGCCGTGGTTGCAGCTCATAGCAAAAGATGGTGTAGGAATCAAAGTAAGTGTGTCCTTGTCACAGACCAGAAGATACAGAGCTGATAGTATGAATTATAGGAAGTTTACCGCATTGTCACTGCTGGTGGTTCGGCTCCAGCTACATGTAAGGGTCAAGCTGCAAGCTTCGAGGTTCAGTATGCTGCGCAATACTGGTTCTATGGTTGAGGATCCAAGCTGCATAATTGTAGCTTCTGTTATGAGTGATGGATTTTTGATTTTTTTTTTTCACCTCTTTTTTTTCTTTCTTTTCTTTTTTTCGATGTTTTGCTACATTGTTATGGTTGGTATCCGAGTTCGTGATGAGCACTAGTGCAAAGCCAGTAGGAGATTTGAACAGAATGTTATTACAATTTTCACTCTATCACATACATTCTGAATTTTAGACGTCTCACCAAGAAGCTCTTTGAGTGTAAGACGGAGCATTATTCTTTGATGCCTTAGCACCGCTGTAGGAAACATCGTTAACCTTCTTAGCAGTAATCCGGAAGCAAAACTGTAACTAAATGACAATTCATACATAGAATTACTCTTTCAGAATAGTAATCTTTTCTGTACCCACTCGTTCAGCTTCTCTATTCAAAGCATCCACTTCCGCCTGAACATACGGAATCCCTGTCTTCAGCCTCTCTTCCCTCGTTAGTTGTTCGATCTCCCCAGGATAGTATATTCGATCGACACCAGCCATCTTATCCGACTCTACAACCCTTCTGTACAGATAGTCCATCCTGTCCTTGAAATCCTCTAGACTCATGAATAGATCAGGCTTGATAGCTACTAGAAAATGTCCTACATCCGCTGGCCTTGATGGATCGTAGGGATTCGTGACATGGCCAGCAAACGCCGAGCCAGACAATACGCCAGAGAAAACATCCATCATGATTGCCAGCGCAGAGCCCTTCGGCCCACCCATTGGAAGCATGACCCCTTCAAGAGCCTTATCCGGATCATCTGTCTGTTTTCCCTCACCATCCAATGCCCAATCAGTCGGGATTTTCTCCCCGCGACGAGAGGCTTTGTATATCTTTCCCCTGGCTGCAATGGAGGGCGCCATATCCAGAATAAATGGCTTCTCCTTTCCGGCTGGCGCACCGCACGCGATCGGAGATACACCCATCAACTTCGAACATCCACCCCAAACAGGCAGGGCAGGAGAAGAATTCGTGAAAACAAGACTCATCATGCCCGCATCTAGAGCTTGTTGAACAACCCACGCGGACATGCCGAAGTGATTCGAGTGCTTCACGGAAACCATTCCGATGCCGAATTCCTTTGCCATTTCGATCGCACGCGCCATACCCATATGCGCTGCGATGAATCCAAATCCATTTTCCCCGTCGACTTGAGCGACGACAGGAGTGATCTGGTTGAGGGAGGGAGTTGCTTTGGCATCAAGGGCCCCTTCTCGGATCCGCGCCATGTATGATGGGATGCGATTGATGCCATGGGTATCGACGCCGCGGAGATCAGCTTGGACTAGACAATCGGCTACAATGCTTGCATTTTCAGGAGGGACACCATTTCTAATTAGAACCGATCGCACGAATTCTGTTGCGCCTGATGCGCTAACGTATAGTTTGTTATCGGTTTGTGATTCCATAGGTGCTATGCTGAAGTGGTTTTCTGGAATGAAGTTTCGAACTCTTTTTCGATTGGCTTAATGTTCACACCTTGGTCGAAACTTGTTATCATAAATAAAAGATGAAATTGACTAAAACCACACGTTTGCGGGGAGACTAGTGTTAATGCGGGGGTGGTACTCTAATTTGACGGATACCGTATCTAATCCCTCCGCTTCCCGCGCTCACCTAACGAATAAATATACAGTTTTAAATCACTAGTATTCAAACCTCTAGAGGTCTTAGGATACTAAATTTTAATATAGCATAGTAGAATAGTATTTCTTTAATTACTTAGTTAGGACTGGTCTCTAGTATTTAATATACTACCCCTTTACTAGTAATGCTGCATTTATCTTAGTTCTATGGAGCTAATTAACTTATTAAAATATATCTAATTTAGGTCCTACTATACTTATTAAATAAGCTTTTTAAATACAGTTCTAAACTATTTCTTAGTTCTAGTTATATATTCAATATCTATATTAATGTAAGAGGCGTGGTCCTCAGGTCAGCTAACTAGGGCTGGCCGAGGAAGCAGAGGCGATCGACGGCGAGACGACGGCGAGCTTTTGGAGCAGAGAAACCTCGTAGGAGGAGAGAGAAGAGGATTCGTCGGTCTAGCTACTGAAGCAGAAGTATATGCTGTGGAATTGAATGGAACAGATCGCTGATCCATTTAACTAATGTTCAATTAGAGGTTCTGTATAGCTCAATTTATTGGGATTCGATTTCCATGATGTGGTCTGTTTTACGAGAAATATGGCGGCGGGCACAGGAATGCATCTATTTTGCGTATTTTGTCTTATGATAAATCCTCGTCTGGTCAGCTGGCACATTTCCCGCCGGGTAGCATAACTACATTACTCCTGAGGGAACCTGCATGTCTCTCTGAACAACTTATTTTAACTTATGCTATATAATATAGTTCAACAATATTAGCCAATAAAGAGAGCTGTATTGACATAGAATAAGAGTAATTCTTATATACATTCAAAGCTATATTATTATAGAATTTTATTATTTCGGCTATGTTGTCAACTTAACATATTCGAATGTAAGGCTATATCTAATTGTTTCTAGCAGTGATTTATAGCCAACATGATTTCAAGCTAGAAAAAAATCTGTTGGATGAGACAGCATAACAGAACGACGTGCCAACAAGGGATGTATTGTCCAATGTTAGGTATAGCTAAATCTCCATATACATGAGTGTCCCTAACCAAGGACTCTTATTGGCCCTTGTGTGACTCCAGTCGCCAACCGCGTGGAAGCCTTGCTCTTCATAGTATCTGTAAAGAAAGTGTTAATATTTCTAACTCTTGCAAGGGGCACAGGGTAAGTAAGTACAATGACAGACGAACCTCACTAATTTTCTTTCATTTTCCGCCCAGCTATCCACCCAGAGTGCTTTTTTCTGTCTGGAGCGACCATAATCCCGAATCCCGCGGATCAGCGCTGCCCCCGCTCCACGGCTAAGGTTGCCAACACGACTATCTGTGACTATAACCTCGAGGTAGAGTTTGTACTGTGCCGATAGTTCCAGTGTGTTGGCTCGCATCAACACTATCCAGATCATGTAGAACTTAAGACTTTAGAGCATTATCTTCTGGGCTATTGATCAGCGTGTCACTTCGAATTTAGGCTTCATCTCCAAATCCTGAATTTCATGATGCTCTGCTATTCGTAGCTCGTAATAGGCCATGTCGACTACTCTCGCGGCCTTTCCCCTTTTCGAAGTGAGGCTTCACTTCTCGAATGGGTTGCAAACAAAATGGCTGCGTAGCTCCCCCAGTACACTATAACCATTCGTCCTCTTTTCTCTCTCCTAGAAAATTTGAAACAAGCATTCCCACTGCAAAGGTAATCGTAGGGACCTATGATAAGTTTAAGGGCATCTGCCACTTCTTCGAACAACTCTATGTTAACCAATCAGTCCTGGTTACACACAAAGCTCTTTCTGTTGGCATTGTAATCGACCATACTAGTTGATAGACAAAGTATTATCCACGAGTCTGTTGGAAATCTTCTGGAGCTCAAAATTGACGATGGGATGTAGCGGCAGATATGGCGACTGGATAACTCTGTGAAGTATGGCCTCGCGGACTCTTATGAAGTTATAGGTAGCTGGCACCATTGTGTGCTTTCAGAATCTTCAATGTTGATATCACGATATCCCTTTATGGGGACTATAAAAGTGTTCTTAATAAGGAATGGTATATATGTTTGTCGCCATTGTATTTTTCAAAGAGAAGGGTTGGCTTCTTCCGATTTTGGCGGATCACCTTGTTTGGAAGTAATCTTGTGCCGAATAGATTCTTTTGTCGAACTATTTTCAAATTAGCCTTGAACGTATATGTCATGCAGAATAAGTAGGTCTGACACTTCGATTTGAGAATATATTAGTATATTACATTCTATATAAGCGTGATACAAAGTAGGTTACCTCGCAACGTCGAAGCATTGGGCAATTAACTCCTTGGACACACTTATCACCTTTGAGGTCCGCAGGACATAATTGCATGATAGTCTGCGGGTAAACTGAGGGAATCTGTCAACTTTTGAATCCACATCTAATATCAGTCAGAAATATAACTATCTCAGTGGTATAGATTCTCCCTAACTGCGTAGAATCTTGAAGTATCCAACGCCGCTCCTATTGAAATGGTGAAATGTTCTTTTTCTGGGAGAGAACATATTCTTTCTAAAAGTTTGGCAAGCTCTGGCTCCGCGACTCTAATCGCTTGGTCATATTGACACCGGGAAAGCATGCTTGGCGAACCAATATGTTGGGTAACGATGATTTCTGTATTCGATATCCATCGTCCAGTCCTGATCGATAGTAATTGGGCAATCGGGCCCAGTTCAAGGCTATGATCAATCAGTATCAAGGAAGCTTCGATGAACTATACACACCCAAGACAACCTACCAACGAGACAATGAAACTATCACGGGAGACGCTGAGAATAGTACAAACTTCCCCACCAGATTGTCCTGTTTGTCACCACGGAAATACTTTCCCTTTAAAATCGAGAGCAGACCGCTTCAATTTTGGTGAGAAATCAATAATACAAGATAAGTTGGCGAAGTAGGAAAAACTCTGAGCATCATAGTATCGGCGATGCTCGGCAAAGTCTCTTCCAGTTCTATTAACAGTCCCGTTGCGGATCAGAACGGGCCATAAATGGACATGCGGTTGCCCAATCAGATCTTCGCAGAGGATTGTAAAAAGGATTGCATCTCACCTAATAATCGGACCGTTTTTTGGTTGTTTACACTGCGTTTGATTCTGTATAGCCCTAGCCCGAAGATATAGGGGCGGCAAACGTCAGATACACGCGGGCGATTATGCTTCGCTTGCACCCACACTAAGGTGTTCTCTATAGAATAACAATGGCAGCGGACAAAGATCGCGTAAACGATGTTGGATCTTCTCGTTGGCTAGATCCACCAAACCTCTGGCAAGATTGCCAACAAGATCAGAAGAATTGAACTCCTGAAGAACATTAGTTCAAATTCTCCTTCATCTGATATCTCAATCAAGTATAAATCCCATGAACGAAAGCAGTTGCAATGGGAGTAAATATTCAACATTATATATTCATCTCATAGAAAAAAAAATTCATGGAGATAGATGTATATCTTCTTCAAGTTGGCCAATAGCATTATACCATTTCTTGCCTTGTGTAAATGCATGCAGAACATTCTCCAATATTTCTTGCTTCCATTCTTTTGGATTTATTGCGTTTAATGTGCATGATAGCGCGTCGAACCATATAGAATGGGTGGTCAGACCTTAAATCATTTGCCAATATTCTCAGACACTCGAGAAATTGAAGCCGCTTCTATACTGGACCCCCATGGAGTGGACGTGAACTTCAGCCACGCGTTAAAGAGAACCTTGTTCTGGATCACCGGCCACCACTTGTTCGTATTGTCTGGGTTGGTCCCGACGTTCTTGTTCATGAAGATGATGAACGAATTGATGCTGGTGTAGGTGGCTTGGACGTTTGGCCTGAGCTTGAGCCAAGTTTCCACCACTTTGTTGAACTCTTCGCCTTGCGTCGCCGGTTTGCTCTCGACATATCAGTTCGCATGGATCGAGGTGCGCAACATCTGATCTGTCTTCAAGATATCCGCATTGTAGAAGTCGACCGCCCACACGGTACTCTGTGGATCCGGCAGTGACCGTCTTCTTCCTCCGGGAATGCGGATGCTCACCTTGATATTCAAATAATCGCCCTGATCTTGCGGAAATTAAATCACAAACAATGTTAGGAAAACTGGCTTTCAACGCTGGCCCATTTTATCGACTTGATTGCTTCCGACACCGACCTGCCAGATATTTCCAATTCGGGAACAGCATCATCGACAAGCTTGATCTGACCAAGCGCGAGAACCCATCGTCATACTGCTCTTGTTCAAACCAACGAATGGATTAGACCGGCAATATTGGATTAGGAGAACGTCCACAATAAAAGAGAGTACCGACGTTGAAGGGAGGCCAATCAACAACCTCAATATGCCTATTATCGTAAAAGGCGAATAGTTGCTTCCTTTTTGCCTATGTCGGTGAGCGATTTGCTCTCTTGTACGCCATTGTAGTCCTCTGGACCTGGAAAGAATAATCCCTCTATCGCCGTTTCAATCCAGAGAAACCCTGGTAAGAGATGACTGGGATGATAGTCGGAATAGATCTGTATATAGACACAACTCTAGATCCGCACTTTCTCATGCATCCGCTAGCAGGCCTCCTAACGTTCCCCGGACAAGTCGAGGAGGGGCATCAATGGCCCAAACCTGGAGGCCCGCCCACGCCATAAAAGAAGTAGATAAAATTATAAATGCTAACATATTTAATAAAAGTATAATGGAAGAACAGAAATGAAGCGAGTGTAAATGTGATGATAAAAATAGAAGTAACACTGTAAATATACAATGCTACCGTCTTCGTCGGGAGGTAACCAGTCTTATTCCCATATCAGGATTCTGGAACTCTGAGACTGTAATCCAACTGGTTTTTGCATATCTCAAGGCGGATTAAGAAACAGAAAAGAACGAGTAAGATATCCATTCGCAGCCGAACCGCCGCAGCGCAGGTAAGAAGCGATATGAAACGGTGCTTCATAAATGAATTAGACAAATCTCTCAACGGTGAGGAAAGAACGAAATATACGTCGATATGTCGTACAGTCGCCATCTTCCATTCCATATAAGTCAATTGGGGTCCGTGGCCTTCTTTTCCGCGACCCGGAAATGATGTTGCGGATCATTCATATATACAATAGGCCAGGAAGGCAGTAAAGATTTATTCAATATGGACATCAATATATATAACCAATCTCTAAAAGTAAAAATTTCTAGTAGCTAGGAAAACGAGCCCTGAAAGGCCGCAGAAAGCAAGAGATATAGAATTGTCTTTAACCCTTTACTATTGATCGAGTCTGGATGGACTATGTGCTAGGCAGATGCCTATTTCATGTATTTAAATGAGAAGGTTTTGAATAGATGCTTGTTAGCTAGGGAGTCAGTGAAATATACATGTATACGCGTACTATGCAGAAGGTACCACGGTAGATTTTAGTGTGGACTATACTAGTAATGGATATATGTATACAGATCGGCAAGGGATACGTAATAAATGATGCGGGATTGCGATACAAGGGTCTTTGTATATATGCAGAATGTCTTTTGGAGAGGAAATTTTTAAGGCTGGGGACCCTTGTCTTGCTTCTTAAATATGTGGAAAGGCGGGGTATGATGCATTCATTAGGGTAGATCATTCATCATAGACCTGCTGCCCGGAGAATCTTGCAGAAATGCAAGGGAATCTGCCGCCGATACTGAATATATGCAATTTCATATAATTCACCCCATCTGTCCAGAATAATAAGAGACGAGCTATGCTAGGTAGACAGTCTGTGGGAACATGCAAACGGTTTCAAAGAATACGATAATAAACGTTAGAAAAGGCTGCCCACCAGAACCAATCGAAAGAACCCAGCGCCGATGCAAATGTAATGAGCACGAAAAGGCCTTTGCAAAACAAATATGTCCAGGCATGAGTCCTCCCGCAACTGCATGAGTGAAGATCATCCAAAGTGACACTGCGTGTCATCGAATGTATAATAACCAAAGTCGCGTCAAGACATAGCAAGGCGTTAAACATTATCGTCATGATAGTAAAAGTTTATGTCCCGCGGTCTTCGGCGGTTGTAGGACACGAAATCATTGTTGTCCGGAGGTCGCTCGTTCCGTGTGTTTGCAGTCAGCATGCTCTGGATGCTCATGCACACGCTCTCCACCGTCTGCACTGGTGACCAGCCGACTGAACTCAACAGATCCAAACAGATAATGCCATTGCTATAGATGTGTGGATGGATGGGAATAGGTCGCGGGGTTCCGGAACTCTGTTGGAGCTCAATGAATTGAACTTCTGGGGGCTCTACAGATCAGATCAGCAGCTGAAGAATAGAATTGACAGCACAAATTGGAGAACTGCTGCCTGGAGACTTGACTAGGACGGATAGCAAGAACCTCATTATTACTCACCTATGGGGTACTTCGAACTGAAGGTAAATTTTAGGCGGTGGGTTTGATCTTGGTATAGAGGATTATCGTCTAGAACCTTGATATCCATCTGCCATTCTTCGAGGTTTTCTGCCTTTGCGATCTCGATCCCCGGCGGCAGGTGGCCATGCATCTGCTCGTCAATTCAGCTAGGTTACAATCTGTCCATTCCGGATATTCATTGCTCTTCTGAATATATATATGTAATGCGCAGACAGTGAAGAGTAATGGAAGAGAGGAGGTACGAAAACTCAGTGAGGTTACAGTCAAGGTACGTACTTTGGCCAACTCCTATTGTTCGGCGGTTAGCAAAGCGACAATTGAACGCGCGGGGAAGCGACAGGGGCTTACTTTGCTTAAACGTTTGCTGGCAAACATCTTGCCAGTCAAAGAATGCTTCTGGAGAAGTAACTTGCAGCCGTAGCGCAAGGATGAAGGACCTGATCGCGACTTTGTTCTCGGACTATGAGAGCGGAGAGCGCGGCGAACTTCTTTTGGCGGTTCTTGAAACGAGATCTATGACGTTGTGTCCCGGCAGGTGGGGTCGCAGAGTGATGAATGCGTCGAGGATCGCAGACGGTAAAGAGAGGAACAGGAAAGAGCGTAATTCCAACTGAGAATAATGAAGACTGGAAGGCGGAAATCGAAAGTAAAGGCTCACGAGAGAATTAGTCGACCCATGTGAGCGATGGCGGTGGTGGCCCTGACGGTCATCCCAGCTGGCTGTCACCTGCCGCGATCAACCGGTGGCCTAGCGTGATGGGTCCCCGCGCTGGCGGATCGCCACCATTCCCGTCGCAACTTCTAGATAATCGTCTCATCAAATCTACGCGAGCGCTCTTCGGGCACCTACGCACTAGTAGCGTATAGTCTCCGCTGAGGATCAGACACCTTGTGGGATTTAAATTCAGGCCATGCGCTAGTCTCAAATGACGTCTTGCTCTATACTACTTAAAAACCCATGACATGACGGTCTCACGGCAGCGCATTTTTGCTGCATAACCCAATAGCTGGACTGGACCCAGTGCATATCAACAAATGTTCCGCAAGTCCGCCAGGGAGAAAGGAGAATCCAAAATGGTCAAAGGAGAATAAAAGAACTATGAGCATCGAAAGAACCGCCCATCTGGACGCGAAGAGGGGGAATCATGGATGAAGCAATAGCTGAGATGAAACTGGAAGTCACAGTCAAAAAGACGGAAATCGGACAGCGCTCGAGACTAAGGAGGCGGAGATGAAGAATGATGGAGAGGAGACGAGAGGCGATTATGCGTGAGCTGCCTTTTCTGCCTTTTCCAGGGCTTCCCGCTCAACCTTTTCGCGCTCTTCCTGATCCTTCATCTCGCGAACCTTCGCAAGCACCACCTCGCGGAAAATAGCACCGCGGGCGACCTTGCTCAGGCTCCGCTTCTTCGTAGCACCTTCCGACGTCTCCGTCGCCGTGATGGTTGGCTGTTTCGTTTCAGAGCCTGGCAAGCTGGGGAACGCAGCAGTCCCGGAAGTGGATCGTGAGCTATCCTTCTCCCCAGAGACTTCTCCAGGACTAGGAATGTCATCTTCTTCGTCCTCTTGCATCTTGAGGGCCTCGATGCGGTTTGCAAGCTTGATGATCTCAATGCCACGCTTCAGCCTGGCCTTCGCCATGTAAGCCTTGATTTCAGGCAACAGGTTGTGATCACTGGCAGTTTCTCCCTTAAGCCATGGGTGTCGGAGAGCTTCCTCGGAGGTGGGACGTTTGCTCGGATCAGGCTGCAACAAACTGAGAATAAAGTCCTTAGCATCCTGAGAGACGTCCCGCCAATAGCGTTCATGGAAAACAATGCGCCCATTTCGACACTCCTCGATCAAGTCAGGTAGGTTTTCTGACCGGAAGGGCGAATAACCGCAGAGTAAGGTATATGTAATGACTCCCAGGGACCACATGTCCACAGCTTTTCCGTGGCCTTGCTTCAGCATGACCTCTGGTGCGGCGTAGCCAAAAGATCCAGCCATAGTGGTCAACACCTCCTCTGGACTATCCAACATTTTGGCGATACCGAAATCAGCCAGCACCAGTGGCGAGTCGGGTGCCGCTGTGAGGTAAAGAAGGTTCTCGGGTTTCAAGTCTGCCAATTGCTTCATTAGTGAGACTGCCGGCGAGCTTTAGGAGCCTTAAAAGTAGGGGACGGACCTCGGTGGACAATATTCCGCTCGTGAAGGTAGTTGACGGCATCTAGCACCTGCCTGATAGTCTGTGAAGCATCCTTCTCTGTGAATTTGCCGTATTCGCAGATCCGGTCAAACAGTTCACCTCCGGTTGCCAGCTGGGTGACAATATAATATTTGTCCTAATAGGGTCAGTCATTGTTTTTCTTATGGCAAGATCTAGGTACACACCCTCGACTCGAACCAGTCGACGAAGTGGACGATATTAGGATGGTCCAGCTTCTGTAGCATCTCCAGTTCGTCGTACACCATTTGCTCGTTCCCCTTCACATTCTTCTTGAGAATGATCTTGATGGCCACCTTTCCAGAATTGCTATCTGCTTCACGGACGATACCATATGTACCCGCGCCTAGTGTCCTCCCGAATCGGTATTGCGCTCTGTATGTGATAAGTATGCGAGCCATGCAAGGACGAGAGGGGTAAGCTGTACTTCTTCTCATAACTCTCAGGTTGCCCCTGGAACTTATGAAGCATATTCGCGACTGTAGAGAAACCAAATGTTAGTTGTTGCGGAGCCATGATCCTACCAAAGAGTACAAGATTAAGTGACGCCAATGCACACGGAGATTTGCAGACCATGGTACAGTAGAAACACAAGAATGTTGAATATTGAGGTACCATCCCCAAGCAAGGCCAATAAGAGCTCTACCACTGCAGTGACTGTATTCTGGCAAGCTCTCTCACCCGCACTCCACATTCTCGATGATCTGCCTCTGAAGACAAAACGGGAGTGCAAAAAAAGCAGACGCAAAAAGCAAAATCTATTTTTCTGTACTCACAACTCATGTTTGCTAAGTGGGAATGGCAACTGCCTCCTGTTCTCAATTTGTTTTCGCGGTGGTTGGGCTGCTAGCGAGATAGTGGGCGCTTCCCCGCACTTGTCACTGTGAGTGGGTGCCGATAAAGTCGAAGATGGTGAGTTTGGCGGATGAAGCGTCGAAGAAATGAGTCGTTCTTCTTGTTCTGCGAAAGAAACAAACGTAGGAACGGTGAAGGGGGTAGGAGAGAGCTGGGTACTTGATCGCTATCGGTGGGTTTCGTGGCGCCTCAGCGTGTTTTGTCGTCTGAGGGGGGAACAAGTTTCGAGGGGCTCAATCTGGTCGAGTTCGCTGCCCGGCGGTCCAACGACGCCAGGAAATTTCG
Source organism: Paecilomyces dactylethromorphus (assembly GCA_029606265.1). Taxonomy (NCBI): domain Eukaryota; kingdom Fungi; phylum Ascomycota; class Eurotiomycetes; order Eurotiales; family Thermoascaceae; genus Paecilomyces; species Paecilomyces dactylethromorphus. The sequence goes on from JAPVCE010000022.1 coordinate 452,084, forward strand.
CACGAAGCTGACGTTGCTTCCTGCGAGAATCACAGACACCAATTGAGCCAGACGAAGGAACCCGTCCACGATTCGGTATTTATCTGGATCAGGACCACAGTTGAAAAAGGGGAACAGAGAATGAACCGATGAAATCGAGACGGCACAGCCCCAGAAGTCGTGGATAGCGGGGCAGGGGTCGAGCGTCAGCCGCAACAAGTCTCCCAAAACGGCTGCACAGCTGGGACGCGGTGGAGGCACGATGCGACTATCCGGGCCCGGTTCGGTTACTCTACACAGCTAGAGGTTCTAGAGAGACACTTCGAGGCTCCGGTCCCCGTTCGCTCCGTCGGGCCCCAACAGCCACAGCTCCAGCCTCAGTGGACGCGTTCGTATTCTAACTTCGGCATCAGAAATCTTAACTGATAATTATAGCAAATCGAGAGAGGAAGAGTTTGCTTTAAGATCCCCCTAATCAGAGTTTAGGGAATTCTGGCCACAACCTTCCCGCCAGTAGGGTTCAGCGACAGGAAATCCTCACCAACCAACAGACACCAGCTATAGCGTGCTAAGGACGTCATCGCTTTTTTCACGATGCGATGCACAACAGATCTCATGATGTGGTGTGATGTGATGGGATGCGTTGAATGCGCAGTGTAACTAGAAAAACAATACGTGTAGTAGAATATATTATCTCTTCAATAATAATCTAGCCAACTTCGCAACATCTTAGCACTCTCAGACTCCACTTGCTAATAACTGCCCGTACACAAGTATTCGATTTTGCCATGCATAATATACTCGACCAGCTCCGAATAACATGCTGCCTTAGCTCTGAGGTGAGAACTTAGCATCCTGTACCTCTTAGACCCATGAACCAATTTAGTACCAGGTCTCGAGACCCCTTTCTAGTCGTGACACCAACTGAGCCAGATCACAGATCCCAGATCACATGCCTGGCTGCCACACATCATAATTACCACCGACACCCAATGTTCAACATTTCTAAGAGTAATAACCACCATACAGCTACGATCGAAAAGCTGAAAAACACAAGAGAGAATTCGCACAAGTTATCGAAATACGAATAGATAACGTAACAATATGCTTCTACTCGTATTCTACATCCTGACCTTCCTCGGGGTCCTCGGCGCCTGGATCTCCGGCGCGTTGGACCCGTACCAGAAACGCATGCAGGAAATCGTGCTGGACAGGATGGGTGAGACGAAAGTGTCGTATGGGTTGAAGAGTGAGTGTTCTTTTTTCATTTTCTCTTATTTAATAATACTTTTGTTTGGAAATGGGTATTCTATACTTATTTCTCCGGTGATATAATTGCTGATAATGACGTACACGAATAGAGTCCCTCGCAGGCAAGAAACTCGCCGAAGACGAAAATCTCAATAAGATACAGGACAAGCTTGGCGAGGAGCTCGGTGGGGTCTTTGGAAAGGGTGGTATTGGACACGGACTGGGAGTTGGGTTGAGTAAGAATTTGTGAGGATGATGGTTTGGGATATGGTTATGGAGTCATGATGAATGGAGTTTATTGAAGGATCTGATGGAATGGAGTTCCGGTTTATGGTTCTTTGGAGTTACTTTGGGGGGTTTCTTTAGTTGGATTCTACTCTGAGAATATCTGATACCTATGTCTCGAAATCAAGTTGAGGTTGGATAACCTGCGATTTCTACTCTCTATAGTGCTATTAAGGAGAAGCTCTCGAATGAGATGGAATAACCTGATATTTGAATTGGAAATGGATACTAAGACATTCGGTAGTAGACTATTAGACATTAAGGGGCATTCCAAGGTGAGATGTTCACCGAGACTTTCATTACATTATTCCATGGCATCATGGGAAGAGGCTGTATAATCCTCATTTTGAACATATCCTGAAAAATAAAAGATAGAAAAGGAAGGAAAGCAAAGAAAGGAAAGAAGGAAAAGAAGTAGCAAGTGTGGTAATAGACAAGTGACTTAATAAAGCAATGAGAGGAACGAAATGGACGAAGCAAAGGCCGGTTGAATCGAAGGGATATCGAAATAAGCGGACTCACAGAATCATAATGCAGAGAAGTATCACTTTCGTAGAATAATCATAATCAGATTGTATTCATTGTTCTTTCAGCTCATAGAGCTCATCCAAGACCTCTGAGCAGAGGTTACGATAATAGTCTCTTCCCTTCCAGCTACGCTGCTCTGATTTCAAGCCAATAGTACTCCATCCATCAGCGCGCAAGCGGGTAATTCTTTGATACTTTGTCTCTTCCGAAACTCGAGGTCGAGTAGGAGACACAGATGGTGAACCAGCAGGAGTGAAGCTCCAGAAGGATGCACTGCGTTTGATTTTTGAGGCTCGATGTAGCTGCTGTAATTCCGTCACAGAAGCAATAAGAGAAGATATATCTGCAATTGTAGCATTAAGCTGAGAGCTGAAGGAGCAGATATGGCTATTGTAGCGGGTTATGGCCTCTTCACGGGGTGGAGTGATAGGAGAGGATTGTTTCTTCTCTAGTAGCAAGTTTGGACACTCTTTGAGGGAAACCGCGAAGACACGTCTGTCTGGTTTCACCTTCAGAGGAATAGGTGGTAAAGGACAGCCTTTAGGAGGTGTAATAGGAAGAGAAATTCCACTGGGAGATTCCGTATCGTTCATGACATTTGCTCCTGGTTTTGACTTGGGAGGACGCTTTCGAATACGAAGCGGTGCCGGCATGAGATCCGACTTTTCCATATCCTCAGGAGAAAGTTTGAACTTCAAAGGTCTGATTCCCTTCATTAAATTACTATCTGGAGATATGAATGGATCGTCATCTGATGGAATTGGCGACTCAACAGGTGTTTCCTCTCGACCACATTGAACACTGCTCCAGATGCTTTCAACTATCGAAATATCGGACGGCGATGATGGAGTGTATTCCAGAATAGCGGGATTCGGTTCTTCCATAGTAGATACTGTAATTATTGCAGGCAAGGATAAGCTGCAAGCTGTCAGACTATCCAGTGCCAGATGAAGATACTGCAGCTTGTTCCTAGAGTAATTATGTGCGGCGCGTCCCAGTTCTTCGTAACAGATGGCAATGTAGAAATGAATGTAAGTCTTGTAGACTGAATGGATCTAGATACAACCGTTAGTTAAACCAACCCTCCCAGGGCTGCTGATGCTGAACACACGTACTATTCCTCTCGACTTCTCGAGAAGCTCGTTTGCACGCGTAGCACATTGTTTGTATTGACGTCTCAAATATAGAACCTTGACTGTTTCGAGAGCAAGCTTCCAGTCATCTGACGACTTAGGTAAAGGAAAGTCTTCGTTTGATGCAGCGGTCGATAGAGGTTTTCGTGTAGCGGAGATAGCCATGATGAAATTTGAAGCGCTCCAAAAATGACAGCAATCGATATGTGGCCCTCACAACGGGAAATAACTCAAGGAATGGAAAGCAGATAGCTGCCAAAAAGGAAAGACCAAGGAATGAGAATCCAATGTTCAATGATTGACATGAATGAAGGCAAAGAGTGAAATTGCAGCGAATGAATGTTCTTATTCAGGCAGCGCGTGGTGTACTTAAAAGGGGGGCCATGACGCGAAGCATAAACAAACTACAGTGTAGAGGGAGGCCTCCAGCGCACCAGAATTTTTATGATAGAGTAACACGAATATTCTATTGAGTACATTTTAAGTCAATAGATAAATAGTCCCTAATACAACAGCAATGTCCGCATCGATGAGCAAGCCTCATGTAGGACCAGGCAACTAGACGAGCTTCTGTCCTAAAACAACATACTGCTGGACCTGATTATCCATCTCCATATTCAAAGCCTCTCAATTACCCTTCCCAGGATAGTCCAACTTGGCAGTCACATTCTGAGCCAGGGCATTAATGTCCACAGCCAGTTCCCCTGTATCAACGCAGAACATATGATGACCCTCGACACCCTACATCACATTAAAAAAAGATCAAGTTAGACCAACAGGATCATTAAGGGTTATTTCATAAAGTGAACGTACCATCCACCAGCTGCACTATTTTATCAGTCAGTATGATGACTCCAAGAGAAAGATTTGAAATCAACTAACAAATGATTCCCAGGCCATACAATCCCAGTTCTTTCCGTAACCGTGGCATTGCTCGCAGGTTCGAAGGCAGTCGAAGTCTCCATACTCGGCGAGGGCAGCTGCGCACAAGGCGAGAGTAGTGAGGATGGATCTGAGTTGCATTTTGTATAGCTTCAGAAGATAAGATTACTGATATTATGGCCAACAAGAGCTTCAAGTGTCAAGATGGAACTTTTTACTGATTTACAATGGGAATATAAAAGGACCAATATTTGGGGGCACTCTGCAGATCTATCTATGCAGGAGGGAATAGGTATCATAGACAATACCACTTAAGCTACCATGGATCTCAACGCGGCCTACAAGGCGACCATGTCGGATTCTTCTCATCTATCCCTAAAAGGTAACGGAGAGCTCGATGTAGGAGTAATTTCGCCTAGTTTCATCCTCTCATAGATGTAACGATGAACAAATGAGACATCTTCGGCTTGTCACTAATCCTCATGCAATACATACCTTTTCTTTCACATTGCCTTTTTCGTTCTCGGGTTGTAAGTATTAGACTCTTTCCGTTGATTCTTACATAAGATATATGTGGCTTTGCTCAAGACCCCAGATCATCTTCGTAAGCATATCGAGCAGGGATCCGATCCGCATGTCGGGATAAAAGTTAGAGCGGGGAAGTCAGCCCCATAGAATAAGCTCGGATATGTCGATCCCTTTGAGACGTGGACCGCGCAGGCAACTACTACATCTAACGCATAGCCGTCATCACTTTCTTTAATTAACTCTTACATCTATCATAGCAGTCAGATCTCGCTCGTTTCAGCAGATACCCCGCATCTTTCCCAACTCCCACTTGAAATCCGGATACAAGACTAAACTCTATTTAATGTCTACCACGTCCCCTCTCCCCGCATCACTATTTACATCCAAGTCCTGCCAACCATGGGAGAGAGACAAGCCATTCCTACAACCTCTCTATCATTTCAGTACCGACACCAACAGCTGGAACCCAATTTCATCAACCGCTGAAATTCCCAGTCGAAGCAAAACTACTCCATCCCAAATCCGGCTCCTAACATGGAACATCGACGCTCTCGTTCCCTACCCGGAGCAGCGCATGGCTACCGCCTTGGAATACCTAAAGAAGCTATATCATGACCTTCGAGAAAAACCAGCAACCAACACTTCCGCTGAAGCAAACGATAATACCAGCTCCTCACCCCCACTTATCATATTCTTCCAAGAGATGCTCAAATCCGACTTGCAGCAGATCCAGAAAACAGACTGGATCAGAGAGAATTTCTACATTACGGATTTAACGGATGAGTTTTGGGAGGGCGTGCACTTTGGAACGACGACACTGGTCGAGAAGAGATTGGATGTCCATAGGATCTTTCGGGTTCATTACAAGGATACCAGAATGCAGCGGGATGGGCTATTTGTTGATGTTGCGGTGCGGCTTCATGGTAAGTTCTATTTGATTCATTGTATATATAGTATGGTCTAGATTGAACTAACATGATCCTAAAGACTCTGAAAACAAAACAACCTCGTCTCCCCTCACCCTCCGTCTCTGCAACACTCACCTCGAAAGCCTTACACAAACTCCCCCTCGTCCCCCCCTCCAAATGGAAGTCACATCAAGATACATGAAAGGCTCAGGTTCACCAGACCAGGAATCCTCCACATCCTCATCCCTCCCGATCCCTCACGCGGCCCTTTTAGCTGGAGACCTGAATGCCTTCGCTCCAGAAGATCTTAAAGCTGTGAAGGACTGCGATCTACAAGATGCGTTCCTCACTCTTGGAGGAAAAGACGGTACTGAAGAAGGATACACATGGGGTCAACAGGCTCCTGAAGAACTTCAGAAACTCTTTGGATGCAGTCGCATGGACAAGATCCTATTCTGTGGTAAAGTGAAGGCTGAGAAGTTGGAGAGGATCGGAGAGGGGATCAAGGCGTACGTGGGCGATGTGCCTTTACCTGAAGGACATAGAGACAGGGCGGCGGAGGAGGTATGGGTTACGGATCATTTGGGCTTGTTGGGAGAGTTTACGATTCTGGAGGAGGAGAAGGCTGTACCGTGAGTTGTTGCGATCTGCTTATTGGGTTGAGGGCTATGAACAATCATGATCTAGATGTACTTATTTTAATAATAGAAGGAATGAATGTCAATAAAGCATATTAGATTGACGATTTTGTAACCGAAATTACTACATACATAACCTGGCATAATAAGCCTCAAAAAACCGCAATTGCTCCCAATACTAACGCCATGCTGCTCATCCAGCTGTTAAGGAATCTCTCTCGTGCTCTCAAACGCCATCACCAAATATGAAGTAGAAATTGGGAATCACCAAAGAAAGACCCAACCCTTGGTCTCCCCTACAAAGAAAAGAAGCTTTTCGTTCGTGGCTCATGCAACTTGTGCGTAATCTTCGAAATTCATGAAGAGAGTAAGAAAAGAATTGACGATGATGATGATTTCTGGAATACTTCACAACCAGTATGGTACCAGCTGCTAGGAGTTACTGGCCCACATCAAGCGAGTTATTTCACTCAGATGCATTATGATTCGCACTCGCGCTTCTGGAGTGAGTTGGTTCAACGTTGACAGCAGATAGTGCTTCTCCTGTGACGGATAGAGCAGTCAGGAAGTCTCCTAGCAGTCTGTCAAGCTCTGCAGCTAGGACGGAGTCATCAGCGCCTTCAGTCAAACTCTCAACGCTCGGAGGACGGATCTCAGGGAAGCTGATATGCGAAACGTTGCTCATCACCGTTGTTCCGGACATGGCTATGGAGTCGTTATGGCGCAACTGACCGGGTTCTGGCATGGGTGAACGAGAATCTGCGCGAGCTGTAGGAATATTGGAATTGTATTGCTCAGGCCAGTAGGAAGGCGAGGGTACAGCCTCATCTTGCCAGGAAGGCGTGTCTTCTTCGTCTGGCCCGGGTCCATCCAGGATGACCGATTGTTCAAGAACTTCTCCTGGCGATCCAATGTCGTCATCTGAGGCGTCACCTGAGAGTGGCATTCTCTGCGGTCTCTGTGTCGGAGGTGTAGAATCATGGTCAAAGCGGAAAGGATCGTAGTCTGCCTCAGAGGCTGTAGAAAATGTGGACATAGCGGTAGAAGGTCGAGACTCGTCAATGCTTTGACCTGGTCCACGAATGCGGCTGGTCACTGGTTGCTGATTCATTGGAGCTCTGATGGTATCTTCTTGGCGACTGTCAATATTTTGATTGTTGTCAGTTTGAGTCATGACAGGGAACGACCAGTCCATAGTGGCTCGTCGTTCTGTCTGAGGTTCGACAGCAGATGTTGTGTTCTGCGTGTTCTGTGTGTCCTGTTGCTCTGTGGTTTCTTTGTCTGTGGCTGGTTGCATGAATGAAGGGAATGTCCAATCCATTGTTGGCGGGCGTGGGCCTGCCTGTGGCTGGAACGAGGGGGTCTCCTGTGAATCGCTGCTCTCTGCGTCACTGTACCGTGACCGCGACTGGTCCTCATTGCGACGAAGGCTTGATCGATTGGCACGAATGGTGTCGGCATCAGCCAGCTGGAACGGATGATTTGCGGCAGAACCAGCGGCGTAATGAGCAGAATCGAACGCACCAAGGTTGATATCGATGAATGTGGACGTCACGGATGAGCGGTCGGTGTCAGTTCGGAGAGGGAGATCAGAGTATCTTCGTCTTGCTTCCACGGGCACGAAATCGTTCTTCGTCTCGTATTTGTACGTCGGCATGTCCTCGTTGAAAAGACCCTCCATGGCCGCAGCTCCTCGCTTCACCCGTTCGTCGAAGTTTATCTTGTCCTCCGCAGACATTTCGGTACTGGGAGGGTCGTCGAACAGGTTATGCTCGGGTTGCTGGGCCACGGGGGTCATCTCCCCTTCAAGTTCGGCCAGGGAGGCGGACAGCTGGTCGAGATCGATGATTGAGTATCGCTTTTCGAAACCGTCCGTGGTGCTGAAGTTCCAGTCCTCAAAGGACTCGTTCTCTCCGGGGAACTCAGCAGCCATGGCACCCCCTGGGTTGAATAGGGAGATACGCTGCCCGCCTCGTTGAGCCCACTGGTAGTAGATGCGTACCAGCTCACTCAGCGACGAGACGGGGTAAGCGTCGGCCGAATTGGCGATGTACTCGTGCCCTAGGATATCCCCCATCGTTGGGCGCGTCATGGGATCGGAGTTCAGGGCGAAGGACACGAGGTCCTTTAATTGATCGCTGAACCCCTCCCCCTCCAGCTTGGGAGTGAGTCTTGTCAGCTGGCGTCCGATCTGCATCCGCTCTCGCAAGCCCGCATTGGGCGGATTGCCCATTGCGAACTCGTAGAGGGTGCAGCCGTATGCCCAGACGTCGATCTAAAACCCATTAGCCTAGCTCTGTATATATCGAACCGAATGTGTTCTTACCTCACTCCCGTACTGGTGCGCGCCCCCACGGGTTGAAAACATCTCTGGCGGCATCCAGTGGGGGGTGCCAATCCAAGTGGACCGCTTGTCCAGCTTGGATTGCAAAACCCCCGCGACACCGAAGTCGCAGATCTGTAATCTCCCCTCCTCGTGGATGAGGATATTGGCGGCTGTATTCACATTAGCACTTCCTCTCCGCAATTTGAAAGCCCAAATCCTTACCCTTTACATCCCGATGGATGATTCCCGCGTCGTGGATAGCTCGCAACCCCTCTGCGAGCTCACGGGCGATCGGGATGATAAACTTCTCTTCAAGTTTATCACCCGTGGCTCGCATCTAGAGCCACAATATATAATAATCAGTAAAGACAGTCCCAATAATGTATACAACAAGGAAAACAAAGCATAAAGTATATAGACTTGAGAAAGACAAATAAACATGTATATATGTGTAGAGCAGTCGAAGCATGAAGAAGGGAGCATATCGGATATATATATGACCGACATGTTCGGTGAGGGAGAAAAGGAGAGAATGGGGAAATGTGGTGTGGTATATAGAAAACAGAGAAATTCACTGTATGATGATGGGTGAAGGAGATGACGCGACCATAAAACAGGCAACAAAGAAATAGTAATAGTCATCAAGTTGCACGTGAATGTGTCACGATTCACAGGGAATAATTAGACGGAACTCACCAGGGTTTTGACGCTTCCACCTGGGCAGTATTCACAGACCAACCACAGTTGCGAATGGATGGAGATTGCTTCGATTAGCATATTGATATTCTTTGCTCCGGCGTCCTTGACCTGTTTCATGACTTTGGTTTCATGGATGAAGTCCTTGATCGACTCATCTTTCATGTCTCGTATCGACTTGTAGTCAAGCGTATCAATATCCATGACTTTGATGGCTACCACCTGACGGGATGGTAATTGGCGACCTTTGTAAACTCGACCATAAGCTCCCTTTCCAATGAGTTCTTCAAATTCGTAAGGTGGCACATCAGTCTTAGCTCGTCGGCACATCTCCTGAACAGCAGCTGCTTGCTCTCTAGCTAGTTTCATCGCTTCGGCCTTTTGTTTAGTGATTGCGACCATGGCTGGGTCGAGAAGGCGGGAAGTACGGGGAAGACGTGAGGAATCCATGTTGAAGGATGCAGAAGGAACAGAAAGAACGGGGAAGGCAGGAAGATTGCGAGGGACTGGTGTAGGTGATATCGGAACTGCACGTGTCAAGGCAGGAATATTCGCTGAGCCAGTTGGTCTAGGATGACGGACTGGAATTCCAATAGCAGAAGAATGTATCTCGGTCCCAGGAGTATGGAAAGGAAAATCAAAGTCGGGCAGAGTAGATCTTTGTCCTCTTTCTGCAGCAAATGAAGATACGTTTTGCGAGAAGTTTGGAGCGGCAGTCTGCTGTGGAGCGGATCCTTGTGGTGACAAGAAAGAATCGATATCTGCAAGAGACGTTCCAATTTCCTCTTCCTCGCTACTCCTTTTCGAACTGGATCGGAAGAGTCTTCGAAGGGTCGAAGCAAGACCAGAAGAGCCTCTTTTCCTCCCTCTGCTACGTCTTTTGGACTTGTTAGAATCGACGTTAGAGTCAGGACCACCTGAAGATTCTTTTTGAAGAGACGGAGTAACTGCAGAAGGAGCAGATACTTCACGAGGTCGACTAAGAGACCTTCCAACGATACGAGCAGGAGTTGGTGAGACGTAAGTATTAGCGTCTGAATCGACTGGGACTGGAAAGAAGTTGAGCGGATCAAAACGCCGTCTTTCACTTCTGGTCTCGAAAAAGTGAGGTGGATAGGGAGGTGTGACAGGAAGAGCGACAGTAGGCTGACGCGGTTCTGTAGCTCGCCGAGTTGCTTGTTTCTTGCTGGAAGACGATGATTCAGGATGTAGAATACGTCGAGGAGCAGGATAGAGTAGTGATCGATGATCGACAGGGAAAGTAACGTCAGGAGGAGAACTATGTGCCGGGCCTGTAACGTTCGGGTTTCTGATGGGTAGGTCAGAAGACTGAGGCAAAGAGCTTGGAGAAGCAATAAATCCGGATAACTCTGTATGAAAAGGGTTCCTACTGGGTTCTCTGAAGATGGGACTCTGCACGAACGTAGGGTCAAAAGGTCTTGGCGGATAGACAGAACCAATGGTAGTGTTGGCTCGCTCACGGGCTCTGTTACGCGCAAACTCTCTGGCGATTCGGTGGCGCTGTCGGACAAAAGTTTGTAGAGGTTCTCGAGAGTATTTCTGTTCTTCGACCGTTAGTCGCAAGGGTTGGTGACCAGCAGGTAGCTTCAGAGCACGCTTCGGAGGGGCGTCAACGTATGCTTGCGATATTCGCTTTTCCGAAAGGTCGCACGATGTGGTAGACTTAAGACGAGGTTTCAGTGGAGATGGAATGAGAGACCGATCGAAGTCGTTGATTTCGGGCAGGTCACTGGGGCTCGGTTCGAGGACAGATTCTTCGTAAGTCGGAAAGGGTTCAAGGTTAGGAGAGCTCGTCCGTTTGTCAAAACTAGTGTTGGAGGATAAGCTTGACACCTGTACAGTTTCTGTGAGGTGACATCGCACTTACCTCCATTGAGAAACGTGACTCTTCTCGATCAAGCCAAGTTCCCTCTGGACGTGTGATATGGAAGAGGTCTCACTGTCAGATAGCCTACCAATGAGCTCAGTGTACGCACGAGCACGCCTTGGGGCTAGATCTTGAGAAGCGGATAGACTCGAGTGTTCAGAATTGCTAGAAAGGGCACGACGAAGTCTTGGGATAAGATCTATCAGACGTGAGACAGCAGCAGGGGGTTCTTCCTGCTCGGTATCTTGTTCACTGACGTCCTGCCGGCGAAGTATCCATCCGGGCTCAAAATCAGAAACAGTAGATACTTCCTCAGGGGTAGTGTGGAAAGTGACAGCGGGTACGTCCTGAGATATTTCTCGCTGAATGTCTGCTGGACGGAGAGTAGGTCCAGGTCCGAAATCAGGAGAGGCCGATACTTCCTCAGGACTGCTGGGACCGAGACTGCTGATACCTTGCTGCTCGAGGTTCTGCTGGTTTGCACGACGGAAATATGCAGTAGCACTTCTCTCGTCACCGTTGCTGTCAACAGAAAGTCCTCTAGTAAGAATAGGATGGAACTCGTCCCTGTTACGGAGTCAGCAAAACACGTGTATCCAGCAACGAGACAACTTTCGAACCCATAAATGCCTTGACGGCGCCGACGGGGCATAGAAAAATGATCATCCATTGTCAAAAAGTGCGTCCCCAAAGAGAACAAGATGCCGGGGATAGGAAAACGGGCAGTTTTGAGATGGAAGAGAGCATGCCAAGGGGGGTGACGATGATAGGAGATGGAGAGGATCTGGCACGAGGGGGGAGAAAGAAGAGAAGAAGAAGAAACGAGAAACAGGAACACCTACAAATATCATAAACAACGTGAAGACTCGTAATCCGGTGGCAGGGGATGGCGTGACCAAGTTTGCTTCCTCAGATCGAATCTCTATCAAAATGGATTCGATATCTGAACATTCGATAGTATCGTCTTCCACCCAACAGTTCAGATAGGGGTTATGTATATCACAGAATACAGAAAGCCTCGCTCTATATCCTTCCCCTTTCTAGATACAATTTAACCTTCCCTGTGTCCGTAATTAAGGAATAGAGATCGATCAATTGTATAAATCTAGGCGGGATACTGAGGCTTTCTGTGATAAAGTTGTTAGAGGGAGTGAGCCGGTCAACTCCTGGGACGCTATTTTAGCGTTACCCTTAAGCGAGAAACTGGACACGCTGATTGGGCGTGTGAAAAGTAGAAACAAAGAGACGTGAGTTGACGAGACGGTCGGTGCGCAGCTGTGCTGTCCAGCTAGAGAGGAGACTCTTATTGGATAACAGGGACAAATGGTTCGGTAATCTTCTCTCGAGATCACACTGCTTTGCACAGTTTATATCACTAGATCAATCTCAGGCTCTGAGAAGGTGGGATGGATCACAAAGGCAATGTGGTTTGAACAGCTACCCTTTGCTGGAAACCTATACTAAAGTTAGCATCAAAAGGAACTGATATGACAAGAAACCATCTTAAAGATGAAGGGGGACATTAATAATGACGCCTTCCTATATCGAAAACAACAAAATCCGCAAGTTCCAGAACTCGACGGTCAAACAGTTATATGTGACCAACGCGTCTGTTACAAGGAGATACAGACGTGCTTAAAGCAAAAGACCCATCAAATCAACAGGGAGAGACAATATCAAACAAATAACCGAGCTCAAAAACTCAGGAATCGAACCTACCTGCACCGCGTTCCTAAGAAATGAAGGCACAGAACACAGAAGTGCCAGAAGACACGAAACAAGAATGTGGGTATTTCTAAAGGAACTTGAAACCCGAGAAGGAAAGGAAGGAACGAACAGACCACCAAACACCCCAGCACGAAAAGAATCTCTCTCTGAAATCTCTATTTCTTAGATTCAATTCCCCACTGAAAAATAATTCCCTTAAACCCTCCAATCCGTTCTCTGTTGATAGTCGATACTACCCACAAAGAATGATTCGAGCCACGTCCGATTAGACTTTCGACGCGGGTCACGTTACCGGTACTCGAGCGATCGCCAACGGCCTCTTTCACGGTCTCGCCCTTAGGATGGTGACGACGACGGATGTTTCGGAGTTTCGGAGAATTGTGTCCTCCGAGATCGGTTATGTTCGAGGTTGGAGGTTGTGGGCTTGGCGTTTCGGTGTATTTTTTGAGAAAGAGATTCTGGAACTTAAAAATTAAGCAATCGTTGGCCTTTAATATGTCGATCGGAATAAATAGAGTGATTGGAAGAATGGCAAGGGTGTGACTTCCTTTGTTTGAGGTGTCTGCTAAAAATAGATACAATAGCGGTTCAAATACAGCAATTCGTGCCCGAAGACAATGAGAAAGTACATCTAATTTGTAGGAAAACCTAACTCATGGAATAGCTATCAAGTCTATTTGAAAGTGGTATTTATGTGAAGACAACAAGCAAGCATGTTGGCATAATAATTAAAAGCCGAAACTCTATTGCATTCCTCGCACAGATTCAAGTCGTACGTCGCTCATATGTCATGCAGGAAGAAACGTGCATGTATGTGGTTTGATGATCATCTACAAGCCGAATTCTGCTCTAAGAGCATCACCGAGCCTCCTGATCGCTTCAGTGATCTTGTCAGCAGGTGCAGCGGCATAGGTGGTGCGGAAGAACATCTTATCCTCCACGGCGCTGCGGTCGGCCTTGAACCAACTGCCGCGAGAAACCAGGACGCCCTGGTCGACGGCAGCGTTGAAGATAGATTCCTCAATATCAGCGTGAGAAGCTTTAGTAGCGGCGCGAGGGTGCTTGTGCCAGTCGACTTCGACCCAGTGCTGTAGACGTTAGGGACAGATCTAGACGCAGAGAAAAGAATACGACTAGATAGACTTACAAACATGCCTGCCGCCGGTGCGGTCCAGCTAGCAATCTCTCTCGGGAGATACTTCTCACAGGCGTGGAGCATAGTGTTTCTGCGATTGGTGTACTGCATACGAAGGTCGGTCAACCAGTCGAGGTAACCACTATGGCCCCATTGCTCATCTAACAACTTGAATAGAACGATCTGGGAAATACCGCTGGCGGTCTGGATCGAGGTTTCAAAGTGTCTGCAGAATCTCTCCACGATCTGCTCAGAGCCAACAATCCAGCCAACTCGGGAACCAGGAGACACAACCTTGGAAAACGACTCGAGACGGAGAACACGTCCGTCTGTGTCTATGCTCAGGAACGATGGTATGAGGGCCTTGAGAAACTCTTCATGGGTGGCAGGTGGAGGCACCTCCGGTCCGTCCGCTCCAGTGTAAGGCTGCATCTGGAGGAAGTAATAAGGCTCATCCTCAACGATATAGATATCGTGCTTCTGCGCAACCTTGTACACAGCCTTGCGCCGCTCGAGTGACTGAGTGGCGCCTGTCGGGTTCTGTCCTGAGGGCACTGTATAAAGAACTCTTGGTCTGCGAGCGCCTCTGGCCATTTCATCCCAATTTTCCAAAATTTCGTCGAGAGATTCTGGCACAAGACCTTCATCGTCCATCTTGACACCCACTGCGCGAATTCCCAGTGGCAGAGCCGTCTCAAGAGCACTTGCAAAGGTATATTCTTCCATCAGAATATAATCGCCTCTCTCGCAGAGGATCCTTAAAGACGCATCCCATGAAACTGTGCTGCCGGCCGTCAGACAGCATTGCCAGTCAGAATATGGTGGATTATGCACAATCTGAGTTTTTATTAACCAGGGGTACGACAGTCCCTTATTTTTTAGCCCTTACCTCAGTGTGCTCCGTTACAAAACGCAGTAACTGTCCGGATCCGGTGGATTGGCCATAGTTGAGAGCTACCTCGAGATCTGACCCTCTCAGTCAGAATTGGATGCCCAAATCAAAAATTTTCAACCATTCTCACCATATGTACTAAGTCCTTCCCGAATATCATGTTTTCCAGCCCTTGCAATCGATCCAGTCGTGCGGGTCTCTTCCTCAGAGAAGTGTGGCGCGGTTGGAACCTTGACGTCGATGTGCTCGATCGGAAAGTGTTCACTGGACGGAAGACCACCTCCAAGGGAGATGATTCCTGCATATTCTTATCAGCACATACTAATGGCATATTTCAAGTAACTCGTAATCTACCTGGCTTCTTGAGGTACTTCGCAGCGCCTTTGAGGGTTGAGGGCTGATACAAGTGTCAGTCGGGCCGCGATCTTCTTTTCATCCTACCGTCCACACAACTAACCTGCCTCGCCTTAGCCTCCGTAGAGAGTATGTCTATGAGAACCATAGATTAGCTATTGGTCACTTCCAGAGAGAGAAAAAAAAAGACAACCCCATAGAGAAACTTACGATCCCATCTTTTCGCCTTTGGCTTCTTATAGCAAGCCTAGAGACATAATCCCGATTAGCCCCTCAACCGATCTCTCATTTAGCGACAATGCCATTGCGATGCATGTGCAGGTGCAACATGCTTCCATAGGCGCCATAATCGCGCCAGGACTCAGAAACTCCTTACAGGACTCTTGAACATATCACTATTCGCCGCAGCAGCCGTTCCCAATGGCACTTTCGCTGCCTGGGCTCTCCAGGCCGGCACGCCCGTGACGGTGAGGGGATCAGGCACGACCACGGCGGTCGTGTCCGAATCAGCCCTCACTTCGATATCGAGGGGAGCCGGAGGACTCATGATGGATCTTGCGGGATTATGACGAAATCCGAATTCAATATCAAGACCTCTCAGGCACAACACGAGGGCCGATCTGAAGATTGAACGGAGAAGACTACGTCAAGGAGGGGCGAAGAGGCGGGCTTTAAGATAACTTTTTGCCTTTTGAGTCACTTGCCCACTACGGTGGTACCGTTTCAGAGGATCCGCCCAGTGGCCACGAGCTTTCCGCCATTTTGGAACGCGGGACAGCGGAGAAGTCTGTCCGGCCGCGGAGGTGACAGCTAGGTTTACAGTGGGCACGGGCTGACTTATCTTTGCCATCCGACCCGAGTTCTTCGGGGTTTGCTCCAGAAAAAAAAAGAATATCCGAACAGCTCGTGTTACGTTGTCAACTCCAATATGCTTTAATTTTTCCGCGTAAACTAGATAGATAGCTCTATCAACTTATTATTGCCGGATAAGTATCCGAATTGTGACGTGTACATCTCCAAGGTACCACTCTAAGAGCGCTGAGATAAAGGACGGCCGGTATCAGTCTTGGTTGCGGTCTCGGGCTAAACCGCGGAATATGGAAGGGCGAGACGAGACCCGCGACTAGTCATTCGAAGGGCGCGGGGTCTGCAGGTGGCCGATCGTACCGATGCTATCCATCGCTAGCAGTGACCATTGAGAGCTGGTATTGTCACCAAAACATGATTAGAGCCCCAAAAGGCCCATCTCAGCATTCAATCACCAGGGAGACTTTGGATGATGGCACCTTGCTAGTCAATGACTTGACAGCCCCGCACGCATAGAAATGGCTATCGACGGAAAAATGGCCGTGCTCTTATCGATAAGGGTTGTGGTTCCGTCATTCCGGTTATTCTTACCAAATCGATTCTGGGGTCGTTGCATTTGGTGAATAATCAATAATAAAACCGAGAATCATAGATTACGAGTGAATATTGGATTCGCACGCCATTCCCTGGTAGTCTGCATATTGCTGAATAGCTATATTGTACAGTGGCGCTCGAAATGGCCTTCCATGTTTAACACATGCAAGATTGAAATATTGCTGTGGTAATTTTTGCATTATTACTATACCAAAAATATAGATCCACTACAATGTCTTCCAATTCCACGGCCGTGAGAAAAGGCTAATATTCCAATCTCAATATTCTTTTTTTTGTACTATTCTTCCAGATCGTATTGTATAATAAACAAGATAGTTCTGAATTACTTTGAGATTCTGAAATATCTCTCTGATGTAACGGGTGGCCACTTCAACTTCGTATTCCTGGACCGTATTCGCATACTAACAAAGTTATTTCATAGGTTGAATTGTAGTGAACATATCTAGCATGAAATAGTGACGAGATAAAATGAGAATCGCGCACTGTAGTGCAGTATTGTTGATGGCTCTAAATCCTGTTTGACAAGTTTGCATCAAACGTTCCAGACTTCTGGCCTGTTTTGCTTTGAGGATCCACGGTACCTTTCATATATGCCACAACGAAGATATGGTAGTTCGTTAATATTTTTCCTGCTCAGTTTTCCAGGAAACAGCTGGTTACCTAAAAACTGCGACGAGTTCTGGTTTCTAATGCTCTCTGTATAGGCATCATACCATCAAAATGAATAAACCCTTTTTGAAGTTACGGTTTCCCAGGTCACTTCGTTTCCGCTTAATGACAATGGGGTCTGAAAATACACGCTTTGACCTACCGGGTTACTCTGTCCCTCTGAACTGGTTCCCAGGGGATGACATGTTTCCTAGTGTACTAGACAATTACCGCATTGGGTAAGTTGTTTGCTGATATAACAATTAATTGCTCAGAAGCTAAGAACATAGGCGCTTGGATACTCATCGGGAGATATTGATGATGCGAGCACTTAACTCTATCACTGACAAGCTAGACTGGGAGAACAAGGTGCATTTAATTTAATTTTTTCTTTCTCTCTCTCTCTCTCCTTAGAATATGCATCACTAACATTATATTTAGGTCTTTAATAAAGAAATCACTACAAAATGGCGCAAAGAAATCATCAATAGCAATGAGGACGTCACTCCTAATATGATAGACTGGATTATCAATGAGGCGCAGTGGAAAGCCAAGGTCTTCCGGGATATTAAGCATATTGTGGCATTTGACGCTGGCGTAGTCAAATCTGATATTGCTATTACAGAAGACTTACGACAAATGCTAAGAGATGCTGTTCAGCCTCTGGAAAATAAGCCTAAAGAGCTTAAAGACTATCATCCTGGATCAGATAATAAGGTGGTTGATTTGGTCCATCCTTCACTATTTCCAGTTGTCTACGGTCGAACTCGCATTCTCGATAAAAAGCTAATTGGACTTGACGACTTTATGAATAGTATTGGGGAGGGCAAGGTGCTTACAGTTCCTTCTAAAGAGGATGCTACTACTGTTGATGATGAATGGGCAATTAGACCTACCATCTATCACGCTTACAGCCGCAAATTCCAATGGCTTCCTTGTGATGTGCATTTTACTGACAATGGCAAATGCCGCATTGCATCATATATTAACAATCTACATCCAAAACAGCATCAACCACTATATCAAGTTATTGAGAAGATTCTAGATCAGACTATTCCACTGTGGAACACAACCTTAACTCTTATGCAGGACAATTACAAGCGGATTCCCTACAATGAGGTTGAATATGATGAACATCCTGAGCCGAGACCCCAGGTAGAAAATGAGAAAGAGGGGTACGATGAAGAAGAATTTTATCAACGACTTGATGAATGGGAGGAACGAGAACCTATAAAACGTCCAGAACCGGGCGAGTTTACTCCTCATATAATTAAAGCTGAGGATCAGATCAATCTACGCAAGGATTTTGCTCAGAATGGATTGCAAGTAATTGTCAAGCTGGCAAACATTGAGTTAACTCCAGAGAAGCCTGAATATGACGGTGGATCATGGCATATTGAAGGACAATTAGTATGTTATATTTTTCTTTACTATCACACATACTAACTTGTTATAGAATGAGCATATCTGTGCTACGGCTATCTACTACTATGATAGTGAGAATATCACGAATAGCAAACTTGCATTCCGGCAACGGGCACATGAAGAAGTTATTTCAGAAATCAATTATGAGCAATCACGACATCAATTTCTTCAGGTGATCTTCGGCCTAGATCCTGATTCAGCTTATAATGAGAGTAATATCACTCAGATGCTAGGCGATGTTGACACTCGTCAAGGACGTCTGCTCACCTTTCCAAACAGCCTCCAGCATCAGGTGTCGCCCTTTGCTTTAGCAGATCGAACCAAGCCAGGTCATCGCAAGATCCTTGCCTTGTTTCTTATAGACCCTCATCTCTCAATCATTTCTTCAGGGAATGTGCCTCCTCAACAAGAGGACTGGTGGAAGGAACAGCAAGAAATCGTTCACAAATTGTTGAGAAAAGGACTCAGAATCCCCCCCGAATTGCAGAATATGGTCAATAAAAACCTCGAAGCTACCCCTATAACCATGGAAGAGGCGAAGCAATATCGCAAGGAATTAATGGAGGAGCGGTCCAGCAAGTCGCAGGAACAGAACCAGAGATTCGAGAATGGGGCCTTTCACCTGTGCGAGCATTAACCTAATGTGTGTATTCATTCTCATGGATCAGGGTCGATCAAGTAATAATTGAATGCACAAATCGTCTCTGTCTCCTCTATTCTATGCTCTCTTTTTCAGGCCGTAAGCTCTCTTACAAATAGAAAGTAGCTCAAATGCCGCACCTTTCCTTCCATCAGAGACATTCGACAGTAGAGATTGATAGTAAGGCTGCCAAATACCAGCACGAACAGCTCTTGTGGCCCGGTTCTGCCCATATAAACTAGGCGTCCAGCATGATGATGCTTCTAGGCACGTCAGTCTGAGTTGTGATACTGAAACCGCCGCATTACACAAAAAAGCCAGGACATTGAGCCAGAAAAAGACCCAGTCCATCTAGAATATCCATAGCAAACTGGATCTTTTCCGGATCGACCCATTCTGTTTAGAACAGCCTCGAATGAAATCGGTGTCAGCCGGTTTGTGAACCCTATCACTTCTTAAATCTGCAATATTTCCAGTCACGAATGGGATGTATCCGGCGAACAGCCTCAATCACAGCTGACTTACAGTTATTTGAAGGAGATAACGTGGAGCCTCTATTCTCTATCTCTGGCAAGCTCTATCCAAAGCCATCGATGGAATAGTAAGGATACTGAAAGTCACGATCGTGGTGTCTAGTTTCACGGCTATTATTAGAGGCCATGTTATTAAGATAAGTGCATTCCAAAGCATAGCTCTGTAAGATATAGAAAGGCCTTTTCAATAATAGAAATAGCGTCCCAGCACTTTACTTTTAGATATTTATACATGACAGAAAATTGCTTACAATAGATTCGTTATACGGAAATAAGGGACCGGGAAGCAGAAATAATAAATATTATTATAGGGAAACTTAACAAATATTTATATAAGGATTTAAAATAGACAATATGTCCAGTTCGTTATAGATAGTATTCACAGTACTAAGAATAATGGATCACGAGTGACTATTGGATTCGCATGCAATTCCCTGGTATTCTGCATCTTGCTGCATAGCTGTATTACACATTCTGAGACACATTATTTCTTGAAAACAGGAGTAAAAATTCATATGATATATAATTGATTTCTGAGCATATTGATCGTGAAGTTATATATCTCTTTAATCAGACATGTCTACATCTCTATGGACTATGGATTCTCTTAGGTAGCTTCTCCACGTATTTGCCATCAGTACCATCGAGCTGCGCTTCCAAGACGGCTGTTTTCCCATTGAGCACGCTCTTGACAGCCTCGGGCAGCAATTCCGTAAGAGTTTTCACCGTACTGGCACGAGAGGCCCAGATCTCTCCACCAGCAGCTGCCTTAGCAATACCAGAGTAGTCTGGAGTAGGCGCGAAGGAGATGTTGAGCTGCTCGTTGGTGGCTCGCGACGCATCACCATCAGGATGCACGAGAAGCATACTCTTGCGAGGGGCATTCCAGCCCTTGTTGTTGAGGACGATGGTGAGAACAGGAATGTTGTAGCGTCTTGAAATCCAGTAGACAGAAGCTGGCACGGAGAAGAGGTAGGTGCCGTCGCCTACAATCTGGCACACGAACTTTCCCTTGTTTTGACCTCCATGTTGCTCATCAGTGGCTAGCTTGATCCCCAATGCACCACCACCAGACCAGCCAAGACCACCACCTCCGCAGTTAATGAAAGAGTTGGGAATAGTAGCACCGATCTGGTCTGCTACTAAGGCCGTTAGGGTAACAGCTTCGATAGCCCATATGGTATCCACGGGACACAGCTGGCGAAGCAGAGAGGTCAGATATGACACGTTTATGGAGGCGTAGTCGCCTCCTGTTGGCACAGCAGCCAATGCAGCAATCTCTTGTTGTCTTTGTCTGTGCTCTTCCTCCAAACGCTTTCCACGTGAGGCAAAATCGGCACTCTTGACTGCCTGCGATAATGTCGGATGTGAAGAGATATATTCGTTTAACTGCTTGAAGGCTATTGTTGAGTCGGCCTTAAAAGTGGCTATCGAGGGAATATAGAAAACAGGCATCATCTGCTTCAAGGGGTCGACATCAATGTGAATAATCTTAGCGCTGTCCTTTGGTTTACACTGGGTCGGAATCCATGGCACGTCACAGTCAACAACAAGAATGAAGTCTGCGGTCTTGATAGCCTCATGGATACCGTAGCGCAGACCCAGAGATGCGGGATGGTTTGCTGGGAAGCACATATCACTTCCACCAGTGTCGAGGACACGAAGGCCCTTGACCGTATCAGCAAGGGTCACTAACTCCTTCACCGCACTCGCAACTCGACCAGTGTAACCGACGATGACGAGTGGTTCCTTCGCAGCAACGAGCTCGGCTGCAATCTGCTCGACACCTTGAGGCGGAAGTGCAGATGGGCCAACAGGTCCCCAGACATTGCGGTTAACTGTGTAGGGCTCAATCTCTTCCTCCATGACCTCTCGGGCACCCACCAAGTATACTGGGCCCTTAGGGTCACTGGTGGCGAACTGCAAGGCGCGATTGACGATCTGTTTGACATTCTTGCCCGTCTTAAACTCTCCTGTATACCGACAGTACTGTGCCAGGATCTGCTTTTGATCAGGAACATCTTGAATCCAGTGGATGTACTCCGTACGGGTACCCCGCATCTCTCCTTCAATGGTGAAGGGAGACAAACCGGCAAAGATCAAGACCGGTGCCCGGCCGGTAGAAGCATTATGCACCGCAGCCGCGAGACCTTGTGTTCCTACGTCGACATGGACAATCACACATTGGGGTTTGCCCGTGAGGCGGGCGAAGCCATCTGCCATAGAGAGAGCAACCATCTACCGAGAGGGGACAGATGCGGGGTTAGCTTGGCTCGATCAGGAACACCGATGGTACCCGGCTTCGGCCGGGAGCTTATACTCACCTCATTTGGGCAAGTTATGACTCTAGGGAACTGGTCTTTGCGCTCATTCTGCCCCTTCACCATTGCCTCAAGAATTGATGGATGATCGGATCCTAGATTTGCAAAGACATGGGTTATACCGGCCTAAGTTCTGTGAGTACTGGCAGACTAAATGCTTTAGTTTATCAATTCTAACCTCCCACAGCGCCTCGAAGAAGGCGAACGAAGCTGTATAGACCCTATATTATTCTCCTAGTTAGCAAATATTTCAGACGAATGGTCATCAGGGGAATACATGGAAATATGCATACATCTTGGATTATCTCGTGACAGGCTGCTGTCACTATGTGTAATCCTAATTAATGGTTATGGCTTCCGTCCCTATGAATTCGCTGGGAGGAATAGGCCAATATTTGTGTGTTTTTTTTTAAGATAGTGAAGTTTGAATGATCCAGGAGGGATCGAGGGTTTAAGAACCCTGGAAGCTCCCCGAATGGAGCTCGTAAACAATGGCATCGGCGTGACTCCGGCTGGCCTCGGGTGATCGTTATCGCGGGCAATTCTCCGGTGACTACACGTAATTGTGGGGCTTGGTGGGTTCTTAATGATAACGAGAGGTATAGCTCTAGCCCATCCACTTATTTAAAGAGCTATGAACCACATTATTTGTGCTTCCAGCCTAGAAATTGCTTGTTAACAAGGCAGTTTGTAGGAAATTAGGTGTGTGTTCATGGCTGGTGATACTTGTACGACTATTGATGCGATAAGATGTCATTAGAAACTGCAATTGTTTACCCCGCCTATTTTATCTCAAATCGAAAGGCCACAGCTTATCAGCTTTCTCTACAGTTAGGTCATCGCCTTGGGTTTCGGATTCTCGAGCCGTCTCGATCCATTCATCATACGCTGCTCTATGTGCAGCCTTCGCTGCATCCACGTCCCATTTGGCACCCATCCATCAGAATTGGTATTCAGGGACTGCCTAGGCCACTTTTTTTAAGCACCTGGACGATTTCGAGGTCCTCATAGTGTTGAGTGTGTTCGTCCAACCCTTCTTTGGTTGGTGAATATAGATATGAGCCTTCCATGCCTAGTTCATTCCAGCGAGATGAGAGTTCTATCAACTTTTGATGTAGACCGGTTGCGCTATCTCTCCAACTTGTATGGCAGTAATAAAAAAATCGGAACAAAGGAGGATCCAAGATTATACGAGGAATGATCACACCCTAAGCATGCCAGTTTCAAAGGCACAGGGTGATGATGAGCTAAATAGTCCTTCTTCTACTCACATTCCCCTGTATAGAATAGATTCTCTTACACTGATGGCAGCTTAGGACCAATGGCTGCAGATGATGAGACAGCCCTTCATCTCTGCTTGCTAGAAACCCGCTCTGGATGAGAGCGGTGAAATCTGTACCTTATTATGCACGATCGAAGTAGTACATCGAAGCTGTGCCCAGGAAATAACTCTACTGGAACTTAGCATCATAATCCTCGGAAGATTGTTGGGCAGCTTGAGGGCTTTTGTTAGCGTCCATCTGAGTGATCAGGGTCCGACGCGACGATGAACCACATCATCTCTGATTGGTGCGTTAAGCATTCCTTCCATTCAAGTCCGAAGATAATGACATTACAACAGCAAACTAGTTTCCACCAATAGACTACGCACTCATCAGGAACAAATCGTTGCAACATAGCCCACAAATCTTATCGATTTGGCCTCGAGAACTCGTTCTGTGATTCATAGTTGGGATATCCCGAAAGTCGTGTAGGTGATTATACGCGTAACTCTATAGGGATTGATAAGCTTTAGCCTCTTGAGTAGACTTCTTACACGAATCAAAATCCCTGAATCCCAAAGTGACACTCTAATCCCGGCTTCTGCTCGATCTCATCGTGTGCTGGACCCTAGTCGAGGTGGGCTGATGGATACGCGGGGAACTAAAGCAAAAGCCTCGGCTGGGGGTCCGAAACCGCCTATGACGTTTTTGCAACGCCCCCAGTGGCTGAAAGAGGGAGGCAAAAACAGCAACTGGTTGGATCATCATCCAGTTATCCAGACCACGTCAAGCATAAGTGCCATGATTGACTTTTGCATGATATCGATGCTGTCGTCATCGTCCCTTGAATCCAGGGGAAAACCATCCATGGACCTGATATTTTCTTTCTTGCCATCTCCCATGGGAACCTGGATATATTTTATGACCAGGATTTCCTAGTTTTACAAATCATGGACAAGTTACTCCCTTTGAAGTTAGCAGACGACAGAATCACGAGCTCTATCGTTAAGATTTCAGCTCTTCTGTCTTCCGCGATCCTGGGCGCGATAATGGTTTGCATAGCTGGTCAACCGAAGAGTGTGAACCACTCCCGATGCTACAACATCCCTCCTCGTGTCTATGATTTCTGCCATAGCAATAAAAACATTACATCGGAATTGGAGGATAATCCTCATGAGGCTCCAGGTCATATCGCACACAGACTTTTCCATCATGAACAAGCGATCAAAGAAGACGTATCAGGTCCCATGAAGGATGTTGGAAATGCTGAAGACGTCTTGGAAAGGGCCTACGAGTGTGGTATATGGGGTGCTTCGCGACCAAGCGATCTGTTTCTTAAGGTAGTCTACTGAAAAAAAAATTGTATATGTAGCATGTCTCTAACATCTCGCATAGATCTACCACGATGTATTGTGTACTCTAGAAAAGAACCCTTTGGCTGGAGTAGTCTCTCCATCGTTGATGGGAAGCAGAGGAGTCGTTCCCATGACGATTGTTGCGCCGTTACCAGATCTTTGCCGTCATATCGCCAATTGTATTGTTCGCGCTGAGAAGGAGGTCTTTCTGGGAACAAATTTCTGGATCTACTCTGATGCCTCGACAATAGTAACCGACGCTCTTAAGGAATTGTCAAGAAGAGCAGGTGAGCGAGGAACCAAGATCGTGGTCAAGATGATTTATGATCGCGGTAATGTCAAACAGGTAATTCTTATGAGTAGAATCCTCTTGTGTTCTCCACTATTTCTAACTGCATAAAGGTATATGACAATCATCAGCGCGTACCTGCGGAGGAATACACTGGTCCCAAAGTGAAACTTCCTCCCCCCGAGGAAATTCCCAACCTTGACTTCGAACTGATCAATTACCATCGTCCGATACTTGGGACGTTCCATTGCAAGTTCGTGATCGCCGATCGCAGAGTGGCCCTCCTTCAAAGCAGTAATATCCAGGATAACGACAACCTAGAGATGATGATTCGAGTCGAAGGTCCCATTGTGGACTCCTTTTATGACATGGCTCTCATTTCCTGGCACAAGACCCTAAATCCCCCTCTGCCTATGTTTGGTTTCCCAGCATCAGATGCCAAAACGCCCAGTTTTTCATGGAAGCAGACGTATACTGGATCTGAAACGGAGGCGGCAGAACCCTTGCCTGAGCACGCAACAAAAGATCCTCATTATGATCTGGATATCAGTTCTGAAGCGAAGAGAGTCAATGGGACTGTTGAACCAAGATCAGGCGAAACAGCAACACAAGCGGTCACTCGTCATTTAAGTATGTTGCTCTATCCGAAATAATATCCTACGTTCTAACTTCCCTCAGATACAACCATCCAACCTGACACCACCGGCGACGCTCCCGAATCCGACCAAGACGCTCGTATGAGACTCTACGTCCAACATAAATACCACGAACCATTTCCCATGGCCCTCGTCAACCGTGAACCCTGGGGTGGTAAGTCCTGTCCACCCGTCTCCTACACATTTATAAACCCATAGACTAACACCCAACCTCCTCAGCCCCAAACCACACAAGCGTCCACACCCCCCAAAACGCCGCCTTCCTTTCCGCAATCCACAACGCGCACCGCTCCATCTTCATCCAAACACCAAACATGAACGCCGAACCGATTCTAAACGCTCTCCTCGACGCCGTCCGCCGCGGCGTCATCGTCATCTGCTACCTCTGTCTCGGCTACAATGACGCAGGCCAACTCCTTCCTTTCCAGAACGGAACGAACGAAATGATCGCGAATCGACTCTACCGATCTCTAAAGACGGAAAAAGAACGCAATCGACTCCGGATATATAATTACGTTGGGAAAGATCAGACGAAGCCGATTCATAATAGTTTTAAAAGTAGGAGTTGTCATATTAAGCTTATGATTGTTGATGAGAGGGTTGCTATTCAGGGTATGTTTCTTCGCCTACTTACCTGCCCAAATCTACATCCTAAATCCAAGTTTTGCTAAAATCACATACTGATCTACGAGAACAGGAAACGGCAACCTCGACACCCAATCTTTCTACCACAGCCAAGAAATCAATCTACTACTCGACTCGCCCTTGATTTGCCGCGACTGGCTGGACCAGGTTAATCGGAACCAAAACACCGCGACGTATGGCCTCGTGAGTTCCGACGATGGATGCTGGCATGATCCCGTCACTGGGAGATTGCCGAAGGGGTCGATTGGTGTGAATCCGGGACGGTTTAGTTGGGCAAAGGGCATCATTGGTGCTGTGAAGAGGGTGCAGGGTGCGGGAGGGTTTTAAAAGTTCAAGGATTGAAATTATTGTTTTGATCTTCTCTCGTTCATTCGGTGGATGACGGGGGGTTTGTATAGGATTAATTTATGACGATATGATAATTTTTATTGTATATTACTGATGATATAATGAAGATATATTCTTTTATATTTCTGACATAACTCGTACTATATCGAAGGTTGAAAACCACATAAATATCTAGGAATCTTATTCGAACGCATAGCTCATTCAATCTTCCCAACGCCTTGCAATGTAAGATAGACATCTGTGCCCCATCCCCATAGACTCTGCACAGCAATGCCACCGCCAAAGTACTCCGCATAAGCTCTGCTCAGCGGTAATCCATATCCTAATCCTGCAATACTGCTTCCGTTGCCACCACTGCCAGAGATGGTGTTCAAAGCGTCAATACTTCCATTCGCTGAGCCTGGAAGGTCGTCCTCCGAGAAGGTCGTGAAGCTATAGGACCAGATATGCGGGAGGACCTCTGGCGGGATGCCGCCGCCACGGTCTCGAATTCTAATGGTGATGCTCTGAGATGACGGACAGCATGGGTTGACCGGGTCATATGTGATAGAGCCATATCCACTGTCTAATTTATTGAATCGCAGATCTGCCTCGCTGCTGTCCTTGTTGTTTTCGGGCATCTCTCGAACATGAGTTCCGGGCACGTCTGGCGCCGCGGCGATTGTCACTTCAATTGGTTCCCGCTCATTACCCGATTCGATCACGGCACGGAACGCATTTTTCAATAGCTCTGTGATGATGTATTCGATATGAACAGGAATATGCGCGAAGCAGGCCTCCGGCTGTCCGTCAATCACCAGTCTTGGCCGGACACCGTACTTCAGCTCACATATCTCCCCCACGAAATCCTCACAATATTTGATGATCCGCTCAGGGCGAAGAGCGGTGTCGATGACGCCAATATAGTTGGGAGACACCAAATCCTTGATGTCTGGCGGCGGGTTTGGTTCCTCATCACTGATAGGCTGAGACGCGTAATGCAATGCCAGATGCTGTTCGCCTATTAACCTCGTTCCAATCCTCGCCCGCAGATGGGAGTCCAGAAACCTCGTCACTTCTGCTGGATTGATGTATTTTCTACACTCCAAGAACCCTCGTGCAAGAACTGGTATCGTGTTCGTATGTGTCTGGACCAGATCAGCCAAAACCTCCGCAAATTGTTTCTCCTCCTTCAGGCTGGTGATCTGCCGCTGCTGGTAGGGCAGGAGAGTCGACAGGGAATGCAAGTAGTTGTGGTAGATTTTGGAGACATGTGGATTAGACACGATGATGAAGGGCAGATTTCGCAAGGCTTGAATTCTAGTCGCAAGTCGCGCAGGAAGAAGAGATAAGGTGAAGTTCGCGGAGGCAAGAAGAGCTTCTTTATTCAGCGGAGGGCGGCCATGCCTGGGGAACAAGTCAATTAGCACATGAACATTTTTTCTGCTCTAGATGCATTTGACTCGTTACCTGAGAAGATCCCCTAGGGTCAACGACTGACTACGAGTCGATGCCAGTCGGATAATCTCGTCGTCGGCCGCATGGGTGGCCTGTATGGTTTGGGTCCAGTACCGTCGCGCGAACAGTGACGTGCCCGAGCAGCGCACACGAGCATTAGAGAGAGCTCTACATTTCAATTCTGAAATGCGGGATGCTTTTCTGGACGCCATGGTGATGACTAGCCATTCTGTAGGTTATGGCTTCATACTTTCTTCACACCAGTGACGAAGGGTGGGAGGTACTTGTATGTTAGAAGCTAGACGTCACCTAACGGCTTGAAGGTGATTCGCAGGTCCCTCCGGATCATTTGCAGGCGGGATCGTCCCATCGTGGGGTTCGGCGCCGGGGTTTCGCGAGCTTTCCCCGATTTTAACCACATGCTAGCAATGGCGCCCGCAATAGCCCGATAAATATGGAGAAGGAATACAACAAAATGCTAAGACTAAGATTCTTGAACAATGGTAAAAAATTCCCTCAACCGTGATTTCCCGTAGTAGCTGGTTCATAAAATGTATCCACTCTACCTTGGACTGGCCACAAAACGGGTGTACCTGTAATTTGTTTACTGAACGCGCGGTGAAATCCTTCACATTCTTCATGGCCATATCCGAAGTCAATTGTGTCTATATCTACTATCTGAAGCATAACTGAAACATCTGAGATATATTATACGTGTTCACTTCCTCAATTCATATTCTGAGGTACAAGCTCAACAATGTACCCGTCCTATAATTAACTCACATCATACATTAGCCCGGAGCTCTAGACTTTATAGCAATAACACGTTTTTCTCCTCAGCCCGGGGAAAAGGAAAGCAGCACTCACCGGATCAGCCACAAAAGCAATCTGTCCGAAAATCCGCTTATAATTCTCATGAACCTGACCACACCCCACTCCCCTCTTCTCCTCCCACTCACTTAACGGAATATCCTTTCTCTCCGCTTCTCCCAATTCCTTCACCACCCTCACTCCTTCCTTTCTCAATCTCTCCACTGCCTCTTTCACGTCCGGAACAGTAAACCCCAAATGCCCGAGTCCAAGAGCCGGGGGCTCGTTCCCTGTCGAGATGGGAAACCCGCTTTCGTCATCTGGTTTCTCCGTTCCATGAATGTGGTATAGTTCTAATAGACCCAGGGTCTGGGTTAATGTTGTAGGAGAGGCCGTTTGTGAAGCCCATTCCGATAGAGAGGATGTTTCAGGCGGTGGATAGCCAAGATAGTAGATAGTAAAAGGACCAACATTCATGGTGAACACGGTCCGCATGCCCATGAGGTCGATGTAAAAGTGGAGCGTGCGCCGGGGGTCGCGAATGCGGAGCATGAAATGGTTCAATCTATAGCCTGCTGTCGGGGAGGATGGGGAGACGGGGGAGTCGGTATTGTGGCCACCAGGAAGGAAGGCGCCTTGTTCAAAAGGCGATGGGTAGGTGTTTGACATGTTGATTAGAAATAATGCCTTGGATATGAGTATTTAGAGAAGTGCTAGTACCGGGAGGAGCACTGCGTATGGAGATACAAATATGAGAATATCGACCACTGCGATATTCTGAGGTAGTAATTCGATATCGTAGTGAAGGAGAAATGAAGAGAAAAAGAAATGTAAGTATGAGAATCAGACACTAGAAAGCATCAAGCATCTGGAACCAAGTCTTATATACCCAATGTTTCTGAATCAGATCAGCATAACCGCTGGGCACCGACAAGGCCGAGGACCGATAAGGCCGAAGATGGAGCAGAAAAAGTACTAATTTAGGCCCGGAAAATCCCATTAGAACTGTTATACCACTCTTAATCGCGCGTCACAGAAATAAGCTCTCATCCTGAGAGAGTGGATCTAGTATTTCGTCTAGTCGAGAGTACAATAGCCATCTGAGTCAGCGCTAACCTTATTTTTATCACCATCTGATAAAGGTAAAGTGATAGATTTATATAAGGAACCTGTTTAAATGGTACAATATATTCTTCAGTGGACATCGTAGTATTTAGTGAAATGCAAATTGTCTTGCTATAGAGATGGGGGCTAGAACCTCGCGGGGTTTCCCCGTACTGTCACGCACAGACTCCCCGGATGGCCCCACGAGGCATGCGGGGAAGTTTGATGCCGGGCTAGAAAACTGGGGATGGGGAATCAATATCTAATGCCTGGATTTTGAATGCAATTGCACGGCAATTAAACATACAAAGTGTAGAACATGAACATGAACGGGTGTGACATGATTCTGTATTCAACTTCAGAACATGGTGTACTGAGGATGACTTGATACTGTACTGTACATGCAAAATTTGATTGCTGTTTGTTATGTATGCATCATGCGGCCTGCTGCGGCGGAAATAAACTCCCTAGATGATCATGCATAGAGTGCTGAAAGACCCAAGAAACTCCAAGAAACGCCAAAAGGGGGGTACCACATTGTAATCGAGACAAATGCAACATGTGATGACCCAAAACTAGTAACACACTAATATTAAAACGACTTCATCTTTTCATGGACTCATGACAAAGGTTTAGATCGGATATCTCGACCTGCAGGGTTAGGAATATTCATCTCAAAGGATTAAGATGAATGTTGCCTCCAGGACGGAGTAGGTAAGTCTCCTCTCAGAGGTCGGCCAAAGGGCGGAGGCTGCTTCTCATTATAACCGAAATGAGAGAATTGTCTCTCACCCTCGCTTTCGCTGTCTTCCATCTGATCTAGTAATCGATCGATCTCATCGCCCGCTTGCGCTTCAAGCCCCACTGCGGAATTAGACCGTGCAGAAGAGGTCGCGCTTTCTTCCCTAAAGGTAACTTTTCGTATTTTCTGGCTGTCACTAACACCCGAGCGCTGCATCCCCAGGACGCTCTCGTTCAGACTAGATTCCATCTGTGCCTCGATACTGGTGCTCAGATGCGTTTGCCGTTGTTGAGAACTCTTATGA
Organism: Paecilomyces dactylethromorphus; assembly: GCA_029606265.1. NCBI lineage: Eukaryota > Fungi > Ascomycota > Eurotiomycetes > Eurotiales > Thermoascaceae > Paecilomyces > Paecilomyces dactylethromorphus. Next base: position 483,176 of record JAPVCE010000022.1, read on the forward strand.
TATCCTGAATTTTCCGGACTAGACATAAACAGAAGAGTTTCGATCGCATCCTGTTCCATCAAGGCATTCTGCGACGGGGTCCTCTGCTTTGGGAATATATTGTTCGAAGTTGAAGGGGTAGAAATGTGAAGACGAGATGGGGGTTGTGAAGGCCGAAGCGGTGGTGTTCCAGGAACTAAAACGCCATTTGCGGAGTAAGATGGGCTCGATACCCTGAATTGCTGCTCAGAATGATGGCGACGGTGACGAGGATAAGGGTTATAGTTTGAAATAGCTGGAGATTCGTTTGGATTAGGACGTCGACGGATGTTACTTCCACTGCCGGAGATGATATCTACAGGCGGCGCAAGCCTAGGCGGTTGTTGTAGTTTCACGGGAGATGTCTGCGGGCGAATGCTAGGGGGTGATTTTAGATACGAGGACCTGATATCTGCTGTTGACGGCCGAGAGATGTCTGCCGCCCCGTTTGGTAGTCGTGAGAGATAAGTTCCGGACGCAAGTTGGGCGGACGTTATTGTATCACCTGAAGATCCACGACGGAATTGCCGCACTCCTTCAGAGCGAATATTGTCTCTCGGGCCGTGAATGGTGGATGTCGACGAAGCTGGTGAACCGCTGAGACGCAAGCGTTCTCCGTCTCGCATCTGCCAGCCTCTTTCCACCTTCGCTGCGGCATATGAAAGACGAGCACGAAGCTGGGCAGATAGCTGGGAACGGAGATACATTAGCCAATACACCTCGATATTTACTCAGAGACCTTTACCTCCGCGATCTTACTCCCATTCGAATCTGCACTTATCGTTCTACTATGACCTCTGAAAAATCGGCTAATATCTGGAGTCCGCAAGGTCGTTCCGCTTGATGGAAGCTTCACCTCGCCAGCAGCATTCCTCTTCTGACCATGAACTGGCTCTGGGCGTGGTGCAATTTTTGCTTTTGCAGGACTCATGGGCTGTGGCTTCAAGAACGAACCATTGCTTGCTTCGTATGCCAATGGCATTGCGGCAACGTTTTCTGTCTTTGCAATCCCGGCCTTCTCGGTTGCAGCTTGTATAGATGACTGTGATTCACCCTGAGTTGAAAAGCCATTAGAAGAAACTGAAGTCAAAGGTGTAAGATCCGCATCAGCCATTTCTATCGTGGTATGAGAAAGGTCGCTCGAAGACTTCTGAAGGCCGCCCGCTATCGCGCTCGACTGTGCTATCGGCGCTCTCTTGGGCGAGGACTCACAGACCTCCATAGCCTGGTCGACAAGCTGGCTCTGGTCTTCGACGCGACTCTCCTTCTTCACGCTGTCACTGCTGTCGGCCACGGAGTCGTCGCGTGAACTGTCAATCTGCGCGGGTGATGGGGCGGCAGGACGCGGTTCGGGCCCGTTCCCGCACGAGGGCTTGTGCAGAGCGGACGTGGATGACACAACGGGCGGTTGCGCAAGTGGCGGCTGCGTGTACACGACCTGCTGGACGGTCTCAATGCGCTCCATAGTCTGATCGCTCAGGCTAGGAAGACTGATGCGGTCGTTTATCGAGAGAAGGCCAGTATCTGCTAGGAGAAGGGCATCACCGCAGAGTGACGAGCGTCGGGTAGTACAGCTCTAACGGGTGACCGAGGGAAACGCGGGTGCGAGAAGATCCCAAAGCGCGCAGGGTTCCTCAGCAGCCTTTGCGCCTATCGCGATCTTCTTAATCTTAGTTTTGAACCTCTGCCCCGTGCGAAAACAGACGGTCTTGTAAATCGGTCCAAGCTCTGACAGCCGTCAAGTCTAGACAAGTCTCCACAGAGAGAAGCGAGCCCGCGTGGTCCAGTAACGAGTGGAGTTTCGATATTACTAGACTTCTTTTGAGGATGGACCACGCAAGACGCAGGCCTTCGAAGGGATGAGAGATTATTAGGAGAATAAAGTCAGATAATAGGTGCTTCCTACATGAAGAAAACTGAAATTTGAGCACGAATTAATCGATATAGCAGCTAATTGTCGAGAATGTGAGGGTGTCTTGGGCTTCGTCGCTTGCGGCCGGGACGACGCGTCCGCGGCGCGGTCACGTGGAGAGTTCGCAGCCCGAATCTTCAGGCAGCTACTCCAATAGATTCAGGTTCCTACCGGTGGAACAGAGGTGATATAAATCGCCAAACAGGTTCAAATCAGTAGAAGCAAAAAACTTTTCCATGGTATATTGCATATCTATACTGCAGGAATAAACGCCATCATAATGCAATAGATGTACATCAATTGTACGAATAAGCAAATGCAAGGCTTTCACCTCCTCTTCTTTCCACCACCTCCCTCGGAGTCCTGATTCTTTCTCTTCTTTCCTTCCCGGCGCCAGAACTCATCTCGCTCACGCTTCTCACGTTCCGCTTTCTTCTCCAGATTCTCAGCTACCTTGGCGCGATAAACCTTTTTCCGCTCTTCCTGGGCGGCGGCACGCTTTGCAGCTTTCTCGTTGCGCAGCGTAGTAAGCTTCTGCATGAGATCGCGAGCCTTCTTCTCCTCGCCACCAAGGACAACGGCACGCTTCTGTATGTACGTCTGCTCCTTGCGTGGCCGCATCTGGGTGATCTGCGACTTGAATGGCAGTTCAGCCTGAAGCTGACGCGGGACGCGGAGCGGGTTGAAGTGGCGCGTGGGACGCTCGATAGGACGGTATTTAGAGTCTTTGTTGAGTGGAGTTGGAATGCCCTTCTCGCGGCGGACTTCACCAGTGAGACGCATGCCCTGCCATCCAGAGTCGCCCTCTCCATTTTCGTCAAGATCCAGAAGATTCGTGACGGGGTTGTAGAAGCGATGCGGTTTGATAGGATACCAGGCTCGTAGGAACACAATGTCACTCATCAGGATCTTGTCTTCGAAAGTGGCACGGAAGTGGCCTTCAGGCTTGCTAAGAGCCCGCTTGATCTGACCACGGATACCGGATACAGTTCGGATGCCAGCACCTTCGAACTTCGCAATCTCCAGGGAGGAGTTGAACATATCCTTGATGAAGGCAGTGTTGCGGAAGATCTTGTACGGGTGACCAGTAAGCTTGAGCTTCTTCACGATCTCCGTGCTCTCGTCCACATTAAGAACAACTCCAGTCGCGGCAATTCTGAAGCCTGGGGTCTTGTTGGAGAAAGACTGCACACAACAGAAACCCGTATTAGGTGCCACTAACGGCCCATAGAAGGTACCGAAGCAGTGCATGTGCTCAGGTGTATACTTCAGCATCCGGTTCCGTGTTCGAGAGTCAGAGATGCTGTAGATGGGCAGAGTTTGGAAGCGACGCCAACCCAGGGAGAATATCAGAGGATCATTGGTCTTCAGGATCTTCTTGTGCCATCTGTGTCTCTTGATACGTATCTGCACAAAACCGAACCGGTCCTCGGTTGGAGAGAGACCACCCACAATGACGGGGAAGCGGGGATTGAACTTGGCAGCAAATTCGTACGGCACGTTCTCTAGAACTATCCTGGCATAGGTACCCGCTTTGTACCCCTCCGCTCTAGCCCTCGACAGAGGATCAAGGGATTCGAACTCGGCACGGTTGATATCCTGTTGCTTCTGAAGTAGCGCCTTTTGTGCATCGTACCATTCATCCTCGCCAAATTGCTCTTCATCCTGGGTCTCCCCTACCTGTCGAGAGCCATCCTTCGAGTTCGCAAAACCCTCACGATCTTCCTCTTCGAAGCGCAGTTTAAGTTCCTCTTTCCTCTTCGCGTTACGTTCACGCTCAGCCTCGAGATCGACAGAGCCTTCCTCGCTCTCTTGGTCCTCGCTCTTGCCATTAGCTGCCTCTTCGGTTTCCAAATCCTCGTAGCCATCGTCTCCCTCTTCATCAGAGAATACGCCATCCTCATCAGAGCCGTCCTCGTCTTCACCATCCCCCTTCGAAAGTTTAGCCGTAGCGAAACGGGCCCTCAAGGCCTCAATCATATCACTGTCTGACCATTTCTTCTCGAGTTCCTGATAGTCATACTCAGGAATTGAGCGATAATCGTGTTCATCCTTCTTCTCCGCATCCGTCTTCTTGAAAAATGCGTCTTCATCGTCTTCCTCTTCCTCATCGACGTCCGAATCCTCACCACGCCATCTGCGGATCACATCGGCAGGTGTAATGGACTCGTCGTACATCATGCGCGTCAAGTCTGTAACTCGGAAGGGCCGTCGCTTTCCGTGAAGAGCCTTTGCATTGGCAAGCATGTTTTCCTTCCAACGAACCGCACCCTCCTCGTCATCTTCTTCCTCATCGTCCATATCTTTATCATCTTCCGATCCGCTCTCAAGGTCTTGGTCCTCTACGGAGGAAATTGATCCAAGGTCAGAGTCACTGTCTGCAAAAGCAATATCATCCTCTTCGCGACTGGCGCTCCCATTTTGTCGCTCTTTGAAGCTTGACGCAAAGTCCGCTGGGGGAGCGATATCCTCCTCGTCGTCATAATCTTCTTCGTCTTCATTCTCATCCAACCCATCTTCATCTTCCTCGGCACTCTCAAAGCCTTCATCCTCATCTTCAGAGGTGCCCTGGCCATTCTTGTCCCCTTCCACAAAACGAACTTTTCTCTTATGCTTCCGGCCAACACCTTCATCATCTCCTTCTGGATTCGCTATGGTCTCTCCACCCCGGAACAGACGGACGCCAGCATCGGCTTCACCCAGAAGCTTTCGCTCACCTTGGAGCCCTACGACTAGCTGTTCTCCTAGGCCCCTATTTTCATCATCAATCTCATCATCTCGGTCAAAGTTCGAGGTCTTGATATCGATGTATACGGCATCCTTGTCAACCAAGACACCACCAACATCGGACATGGGTGCAAATAGTAATTTCTGTTTCTCTCCAAGTCTCTTGCGGGCGCCCTTGCCGGTGGCCTTCGCGATTTGCTGGTCCATGAACGGGGTCGGGCAAGGATCGGGAAGGGCTTCTATAGCAGCTACTGTAAGATCTCCCACACCCGGAACATGAACACGGGCTCCATAGGCAGGGAAGTTCGTCCCCCGTAGGTAACCATAAAGCGCGACCGTCCTGTCACACTTAGGATCCTCCTCAATTTGGGTCGGAGGAGTGATGTCCAGAAAGCGGTCCGCAAGGGCATACGGATGTGAATTGCGCCACACCAACGGACGCGGGTTCTTCATCACTGAGAGGAAGCGTGATAGATTGTGGATCTCACGATCGGGGTAGCGACCATTAATGACTCCAGAGAGATAGAATAGCTTCGCACCTTGGTAGAGCTCGCTCCAGAAACGGTGCTTGAGTCGTTTCTTAGCTGCGCGTAGAGTGCTCTGCTTCTTGAAGAAATCAAGATGGGTAAGTATACCGAAGACATTTCCCGGCATACCGCTGGCGGCGAGTGCATTCAGAAATTCCATTGTTTCCATCTCAAATCCATAGTTTCCATCAATCATGAGAAGTATAATATCTGCGATCTTGGCGATATCGATCATGCTCGCCAGGGAGTCTGAAGGACACTCGATGAAAGTGAGTCGTCGACGTTTTGATGTGACCACTGTGAGAGGACCCTTGGGAGAGCTGAGTGTCTGCTTCGAGTATCGCCTGATGAGCGACTTCACCAGTGTCGTTTTCCCGACCTGCGCGCAAGGCAATCATAGTCAGCTTCTTTCGTCATCGTTTTGTCTATTTGTAAAGTGAATAACCTACTCCCGGAGGCCCAACGACTGCCACGATGATTGGGGGTGCCTCTTCTGGCAAGCGATCCACGAGAGGGACATGGAGTCTCTTTTCCTTAACCTAATCATCGGCGTTCAAAGTCAGTCTCCAAGTTCCAACATTTTCATCTATAAGCCAACAGCAGGACGCACCTCGTGGGATCTCTGTGCTTGTCTCTTTCCCTTTCCAGGGTTCGAGAATGCGAAAGCTTTCGGATTCTGGCCTGCATTTTCTCATCCATCAGTATACCAAGTCAAGTCAGTGATCGAGACGCTCGTTTGCGAGCTCCGATATCTTTTCGCGAAGCGTACATACCCTCATACTTCTTTTTCTCTTTAGCAGGCCGGTGCGGCCGATTGGCTTGCTCCTCCATTCTGGATGTGAGGTGCTCACCTCTTCAGTCTAGTTCCTACGAACAGACTCCGAAGCAACGCAAGCTGCCTATTTCGTCTCTTGCCTTTTTCTCTTGGACCAAAATTATTATTTCCGCAACGGCTCGGATTTTCACAAGTCCCGAGCGGAGAAGAAAGAAAATCCTATCGCGGTTTAGCGTTCTTGGCGCAATCCCGCTTACTCACGGGACCTCGGAATCCAGGATCCGCACTAGTATCCATAGGGAATGTTAATCCAGGGCCCAGGCACCTGGACCAACGATTAACTTAGGGCGCGGGCCTTTGACCTCTATTACCTTACTTTCCCACTCTTGCTTCTGTTGATGGAGCTGCTAACGGCGGGGCAGGTCATGGATTGAAGATGATAAGCAGCTCGGATCGTCTCCGATGTCGCCTAAGCAAGAAAATTCTCATTACACGATAAATATCCTGTAGACCCCCTCAATTGACTGAAGATGGATAATTTCAATACAAGCTAAAACACATCTTTTGGCATATAAAACGGCACTCTCACCATGTCGACGGCACGCCGCCCACCTCCCGCATACACTGCCCCTCCTAATTCAACGGTCCACGCTTCTTCTCCGGTCTATAGAGCAGTTTCTGCTACAGCGTCGGAACCATCTGCACGCGTCCTTGATACTTCCTTCACTATTCGTCCTTGCTCTGGCCAAGCATGGATCGTTCGTGCAGGACAGGTTTGCCGTATCACAACTCCCCAGGGGCCACAAGTTGGTGACCTGAACATCTGGAATGCAAATAACCCGCGAGAGAGATTATGGGCAGCACGAACGCGCCAGATTCACGCGTCTCACGTCTCCCTGGGGGATCGACTATGGTCCAACCTTCCCTACTTGCGTCCTTTGATTACAATCACAGGAGATTCCCTTGGCGGTGGACAACTCCATGATGTGTTAGATGCGGATGGGAAACGGAAGAAGGGCGTTGGCTTTGGAACTTCTCAATGGGGAGGTCGCGTACATGATCTCATGGGAACGAGGTGCGATCCTTACGTAAACCTGCTCATGGGAGGAGAGAGCTTCGACTTCCACTGCCACTCGAATCTGACTCGGGCCGTGGCCCCCTTTGGATTGACAGAGTTGGATGTTCATGACGTCCTGAATGTCTTCCAGGTGACTGGTTTGGATGAGGAAGGAAAGTACTTTATGGAGACCTGTCCCGCCAAGCCAGGCGAATACTTCGAATTCTTTGCAGAGGTAGACGTGCTCTGTGCACTATCTGCGTGTCCTGGAGGTATGTTCCTTTTTCAACTGAGTTAATATTTATCATATTTAACTGACATCGTTGATTACTAGGCGATCTTTCAGAGTGGGGTTGGGAAGACAAAGCAGAAGGCGACATGGCAGCTACAACGCGCCCACTAGGAGTCGAAGTCTACACACTTGCGGATTCGAAGATCCTGGATGGCTGGAAGCAGCCCGAGAGTCCAAAGTACACTGGACTGCATGGCTTGAGAATGCCGGAGAGAAAAGATGCGGAGGGTTCCAACTTCAGCGGAGTGTAACTTTCTCACATGAGGATTGATGTAGATTCCATCATATCTCACCTTGTAGGGATACATAGCTAACAATGGCATACAAAATAAAGTTTTCACCCGATCGTGCTCTAGTCATGGTGCAACGGTTGTGCCAATACGGAGTAATTTAAGTATAAAGTTCTAAATAAATCTCGCTGCTTCATACAATCTTTTCTCAAATAAATAACCATATTGATTTCAATTCTTACAATTTTATGTGTGATATGGGAGGCAGTTTCAGTCTCATAATGAACCTCTGAGTACTGTGGTGATATAAAATCAAACACTCTTCTCGTTCATAGGAAGGTGGCGCATTTTCGATCACAATCGCCTTGTGAAGATAAGTATGAAGACCCTCTAGGCTGCTAGATCCGAAACTCAATTTCTCCAAAATATTAGTTCGTCTGATTAAATTACATAATAGTCATCATTTTTTTCTGTACCCCACCCTTCTTTCCCTTCCGAATGGGTAAGTATAAGATGTCAGGACTTGGACTTTATCGCACGTGACAACCCCGCGCCGGGTGCGTCATCGCGCGGACCCCGCCGACAGAGAATCCGACCAAGAAGATAATACCAGCGCTCAATTGCGTCACATTCAGACTGCACTATTTTCCCTTCATGCGATGAGATTCGACCAGCAAAGTTTAGGCAGAAGATAGCGTAGTCTGTATTCACCGTAGCAGTGAGGCTGAGGCTATGGCGTATGCCACATAAAACGAGGCTTGAAGATCGCCGACGTAGTGTACACCATGGGGACGAAACTGTATCAGTAGGGATCCACTGTGAAGGTTAAGACCCGATACTATAGAACAGATCCCGAGGATAGGTCTTCTCGAAGCCCTTTTCCAGCAATCAGATCGAACCTCAGCTCGCGGCCTTGTGTTCCGGGGACCCTCTCATCTAACCGACTGCCAAAGCAGAGCTAGAGCGAGCGCCTTATTTAATTATCCGAATGGGTAGGTCGATTACTCGTATCATCCAACCCCGTTATCATCTCGCAAGGCTCCCTCATTTCGAGTCACCGCCTCGCCCTATATAAAGGCGTTCCCCTCTTCCCTCCCTCTCCCCCTTACCTCCACCTTGGCACCTTAGCCATACTTGCTCTCCAGCGCGACTGTTGCCGGTTTTGACCAGTGCATTCACAAATACACCTTAAGAAGAGCAAACGTTCCAGCGACACTCCTCCCCACGTTGTTCGGTTCTGTCTCCCCTTCTAGAACACCGGTTCGTGGAATACACAGCACTCTAGCAACCAAGATGCTTTTCAACGTTTGTACACCAGAAACCACAGCAACCAGCTCAATGAGACTTGTCTGACATGTATCACCTTGACCTAGGTCACTCTTAAGAAGGATGCCTCTCCCGAGGAACTGGAAAAGTTCGTCTCTCATTCGCAATTCCTGCGCACGTCATCCGTCCGAGGACTTCGCTGATTAATTACTCTCTCTACAGGGCCAAGGAACAGGCCAAGAAGGATGGAGGAGTCATCAAGCACGAGTACAGCCTGATCAAGGGCTTCACGTAAGCCATCTTTCTCCACCAGTCTGAGTCGTTACCTTGTTGGCTAGCTGACACATACTTTCCCGAAATTAGTGTCGAGTATCCGGATGACCATGTCGGTGTGTTACAGACGAACGAGCATGTCCACGTCGAGCAGGATGGAGAAGTGACGACTCAGTAAATCTCACCCAAGTGATATGACGTTGCATAGCATTGCGAAATAGCCAGCATCATATGCGATTAAAGAGAGATGGATAAGATTCATGCAGTACCATAGAGCGGGGTATAGCACATTTGGGAAACTGGGACCTGCCTGAGTTGCACCCAACTTCGGTTGCAACGGATGTACCTTCGTTCTCCCAGAAAGACCACCTCGCAGTTCTGCGCCATGCACAGGGATATATCTTGTATGGATAGTAATGAGCCACCAAATGTACAAGTTTTAAATATCGCCAGCTTAATAACTTGCTGCTTTCTATGTTACGCCGCAGAGGACACGTTCTCTGCGCAAGATCGGTAGCGAATCAAGAAGTTTTAGTTTTCAGACTTGAAGATGTATCTTATCCAGTTCAGAAGAACATATCGACTTCTTGTATTTTAAAGAGACGTTTTAATCATCTAAAACTTTCCCTCGGCAATGGCTGGTCAGCTAAAAGTATATATTTAAATTGGGAAGCCCAATCAGGGAACAGTAATAGAGCAATCAGGTCTTGTGCAAGCTTGCATACTTCCGCCATGATCTGCTATTATCCTTCCTCTTTGAGATAGCTAGTTAGAACGTGGCATACCTAGAGCAACGCAGAAGACTGTACTTGTGAAACAGCGATCTATCTCCCATTGCCGGCAACTGAAACTAGACCAACCCGGGCGGATCAATGAATCAGATACCCACCAATCAGAATACGGAATTGTCGGTCTAGAGCAACACTATTCCGTATATGGAGATGCAAAGGGCGCGAAGTCAGCGACAATTATGGAGAATGCTAGATAACATATCTGCAGAATGAATAGATTATTCCTCCAACCAGCCAACCATAGATCATCATTAAACGGAGAATATATTTGAATCACAATTGCACCGGAACTTATATTACCAGGTGGTCTGGCATGGAAGCAGAAATAAAACTCTGAACGTTACAATTAACAACTAGAGTTTCCTCGCTGCAGTGGCAAGGCGAGGTCCTTTTCACCATATTTTTCGTCCTTTGTCCATCCAGCGATTCAAGATAAACTACATCTCATTTTTAAAAATCAAAGTGGTCTTCAAATGGTCCATTGTCCAAAGCAAACCACCCCTGAAGCCTGTCGTGCTTGGCTGAAGATACTCTTTTCTTCGCATTGAGATTCATCAACGTACAGGTTAACATGGACGCCAATATTGCAGCGTATGAAGAGAGCTTAGATGATACAGAGCAGCTTGGTATGATGTGCACTTTGTGGTCTACTGAGAACGAAAACGATACAGGCCCAGCGTCTTATTCTCGAGGGGAGACTGCGTCGGGTGAGACTGATTGCAGAGGAGATTTGACTACGAATGAGAACAGGTAATTATTATTTGATCAACCATGAAGAAAGCTAGCTGACTTGAGAAGCCAAATTATCGGGCTATATCCTTTCGTGGAATGGGAGGAAAACTGGTTGAGCAGGGATTGGTCTCCTCCTAACCAGCTTCAATTTAATCCCACGGCCGACTGGAGCGATCCTAAATTCCACAGCGCATGGAGTAATAGTAATGATGGCATACACAGCACTGTGGGATCATTCGATTTTGACTCGACATTCCATCATCCTGCGGCTTCATCGACTGAAGAATTCGATTTCGAGGAAACTACAAACAAATCTGCAGAACATACGGTATTGGACACCAATTTATCCTCATCGGTTCACAATGATTCCCCCAACGTCTTTATTCCCAGAAATATGCTACAAAGGGAAGGTATGGGAAAGAAGGGTATGAGGATACCCTCCTCTGCAGCAAAGGTCTTGCGAAATTGGGTTCAAGAGAATTCACATTATCCCTATCCAAGTAAAGAAGAGAAGCTCTCTTTGGTGAAACAGACCGGTCTGGCTGAAAAGCAGGTGTGTTCCTGGTTCGCGAATTATAGGAGGAGGTATAAAAGTAGTCATTCCAGCTGTGATTTCTCTGCGGAGTCTCGAAGACTGACAAAACTTTCTACTTCTGACCCTACGACTGGGGACTGGTCTTTGATGAGTCCCCTTGAGCGTTGGAAGAATTCACCCCCGGAGGTAGAAGCTGCACCTCTCCAGGCCATCTTTAAAGTAGTGGCAGAGAGTGCGACTTCAAAATCATGCATTGAAAAGGAAGGACCCTCGGCTTTAGACGCAAAAATCTCTCAACGTCTCACTGATCTAGTGCAAGACGATGCGCCATCAATTGTTCTTTCTGAATCAATAGGTTCGGCGAGGTCAAGCAATTCCGGTTCTTCTAGCCAGAGCACAAATTCCAACCACTCTCATGGTTCCTTTGGACGCTTTTATTCAAACGAACAGGTACGGCGCCGGCGCCGGAGAAGACGACCCGCCATGCTAAACGATCGAACTGGCCGGACGGGACGTGAACGAAAGTTTCAGTGTACATTTTGTACGGATACGTTCAAGTCAAAGCATGACTGGACGCGGCATGAGAAAACGCTGCATCTATCGTTGGAACGCTGGACTTGTGCCCCCAATGGCCCAATATTCAAGGATACACTCAGCGGTGTGGACAAATGCACCTTCTGCAATAGTTCCGACATATCGGATGGTCACATTGAGGTACATCGATATCTTGAATGTAAAGACAAGCCTGAGTCTCTAAGAACATTCTACCGGAAGGATCATTTACGTCAACATTTGCGCCTTGTCCATGGAATCGAAGTTTTTACTCCCCAAATGGAGACATGGAAAACGGAAGTGACGTATATCAACTCACGCTGTGGTTTCTGCAGCCAGACCTTCACTGTATGGCCTGAAAGGAACGATCATATTGCGAATCACTTTCGACTAGGTGCTTTGATGAAAGATTGGAGAGGGTGTCGGGGTCTCGATCCTCCAGTTGCATTGGCTGTGGACAATGCTATGCCACCCTATCTCATTGGAATTGAGTCCACGGCCCCGGAACCTTTCAGTGCATCACGTCGTGCGAAGAATTCGATACATCAACCGAGCTCTCAGATTGGATTTACTCCAGTGCAAAGCTCCTTCCCCGAGAAATTTCAGCCGACTCCCTTCGAGAATCTTACTGCGCACCTCGGACAATTTGTCAGTAAAGTCCAAGCTGCAGGAACACCCTTGACTGATGAGATGATACAGCGGGAAGCAAGGTATACAGTGTTTGGGGACGACGATCCGTGGAATCAGACAGCGGCGGATAATCCAGAATGGCTCAGATTATTCAAGGAAGGAATGGGGTTGTGTTCTGCAACCTGTGAAATACCTCCAAACCTCGAAATTTCATTAGATTCTCATAAGACAGTCAATGACGATGCTTTTCGCCTTCCATGGTCTGCTGATGAATGGACTCCGTATCCGAGTACACATACTCTTTTGGGAGATATTACAGCATCAGGGGTAACGCCCTCCACGTGCAATATAACGAATGATACTCCTGCTCCAGGAACGTGCACTTTTATGGATCCCTGCATGCCCTGGTCATGGCAGAGCCCAGAATGTCTTGTTGAATTTCGAAGACAGAATATGCAGCGATCGTCATGCACTTCAGGATGTAACAACGTACGTCCAGCTTAAAGACATCACCGATCATTTATAGATATATCTGTGGGGTATATATTATAGTCAATGGAGAGAATCTGGTCACGAGTATCAATTCGTCAATAGTGACTCTAATTCTATCTGTGATGGACGGCCCTCTATTGCCACCGGGTAATTGTTGTATGTCCTGCCACAAGCATTATCAACACGACTAGCATACTCATTGCAAAACCAAAATATACTACAGTGAATTATGCTCAACGGATTGGGACTATAATAGCGCATATCAAGCAAGAAATTTGCGATGAAAAATGGCTCTTCGATTGTATGATATATCATCTCTTTATTCGACATGTCACTCTCTTACTTTGATTTCCTATCAAAACATCTATTTGCATCAGAAAATGAAAACGAAATACATTAGATATTCACTCAGGATGGTTATGAAGCCGATTAGAAGGATTATGGAACGCGACCACTGAAAAGATAACCATTCGTTTCCATCCACTCATCGTCCGCAAATTTAGTCAGATAGTTTCTTACGCCGTCCGCGAAAATGACCACGACAGACTTGTCCTCTTGATTCAACTCCGGACGTTGATGCAATAATTTCACCAAAGCAGCAATAGTAGCTCCAGATGAACCTCCACAGAGTAAACCTTCCTTTCGGACTAGATCTCGGGCAAACTGAAAGGACTCTCGATCATTTGTCTTGACCCAAACATCTGGGGCGCTCTGATCCAGAACTTCCGGCACGAAATCATAACCAATGCTTTCAACCTTGTATTCTCCCCTGAGTTCATTTAGAGAACTAGGAATAGCAAGGACTGATCCAACCGGATCAACTCCTACAACAAAGATCTCTGAATTGTGTTTCTTCAGTCCTCTTGCAAGACCCGTGATGGTGCCGCCTGTCCCTGCACCAGCGATCACCGCATCAACCTTGCCTTGCATCTGACACCATATCTCTTCAGCCGTTCCATATTCGTGAGCAGCTGGATTCTGTGGATTGGTGTATTGATCCAATATCCACGAATTTGGTATCGTCTCCTTAAGACGCTTCGCAACACTAATGATTGAATCTGGTGACTCAATTGAGACACCGGCGGGTGTGCGAACAACTTGAGCACCTAGAGAATGAAGGATCTGCTCCTTCTCCAATGACATTTTCTCGGACAAGGTGATGATGCATTTGTAACCCTTTATCGCGGCTAGGAGGGCTATAGCTATGCCTCTTTGGACATGGAACAAGGCAGTCAGCTGCATGTCCTTCGGCAAAAACAAACCATAAATTCGGAGGCTTGCAATATCTTGAACTGTAGACAGAAACTCACGTATTCCCACTAGATGCTTCAATCAAAGTATCTCCCGGCTTTATCACTCCTTCCTGTTCTGCCTTTTCGATCATCCGTTTCGCAATTCTATCTTTCACTGAACCACTAGCATTGAAGTATTCTAACTTCGCATATACTTGTGCTCTGATTCCTAGATCTGTTGGGAGTCGGTTTAGTCGAACCAAAGGTGTTCCTCCGATATGATCAGCGACAGAATTTGTTTTCAGGCGACCAAGATATGGTGATTCCATTGTTGGTGTTATTGCTCTTTCTTCAGGAGGAATGCCAAGTAATTGAGACTTTGGGGGCTGATTTTATTGATAAAGATGCAAGGAGCCCTTTATATAAGAATTCCCTTATGGATGAATTACAATAAAGAGGGTTTAATGGCGCGATATTCTACGACGTAATTAAGTAGCCGATGGTTGTATAACAAGAAAGGTAACTTACAGTCTATCATCTACTAAACCTATAATATACGACGCCCTTAATATTTCCCGATCAAGTGAAGAGATACTCAGATTTGCATGGTAAGGTGTTATAGAAATGGATCGAACGTTACAAGTGTAACGACTGTCAGTGCTTATCGACCTAAACCTGATATGGGAATCATAAGGGCGTCCCATTGTGAGGGTCTAGAATATAGGTGAATAATAAGCATTCAAAAAGAGATACAAATACAGGAACCACAAGGGCCTTAATACATTGTTTTCATAGGGACTGATGCCTAAAAGGGAAATGTTAAGGGCGTTAAGTGGGGCATCGATGGATCCACATACGATCGTAAGACAATAATGTGGAACAGATGAGAATACTCGTCGCTACTGCCGCGGGATCTTTGCGTGATTTAGAATTATAACGATAAGTGGGCTTTATGATATTTCGCCGATGAGTCATTTACGAAATTCAGAGATCTTAAATTTGATCTCAGACAGTTGCCTCCTCTTGCCCATCTATAAATCTGAATGACCTCTTAACATACATGCAGCACAGTGTAATTTATCCAATTGTATTTTGAGGGCTATTTTGAAAAAAAATGGCTAATAAAATCAACCAACAAAAGAATGATGGCCCAACTCGACTCATTTCCACTTTCACAGGACGGTAAGTTACAGTTACGCTCAACGGACCTTTTCTCATTCTCGATCACTATCCCCAGTAAAGAGGTGAACTAAATCCTCAACAGATCATTAGAAGATCATGGATCTGTATGGTCCTCCTTATGGAATCAGGATGACAGTGATCTCTGGGATCGGGGCAAGCCTTCACCAGCGCTGATTGATGCTGTAGAACAAGAGCAGCTGCTTAAGCCGATAACTTCAGACGGAAGGCGTAAGAGAGCACTAGTTCCAGTATGTATTTTCCATATATTATTTTTCTATGGATCATAAACTTGTTCTGACATTTATAGGGTTGTGGACGAGGCTACGATGTAGTCATGCTGGCAATTCATGGCTTCGATGTTTATGGATTAGAGATATCCAAAACTGGAGTAGCGGAAGCCGAGAAATATGCTTATATGGAACTACAAAAACCACAGGGATATAATGTTGGAAAGGAATGGGATACTTCAATAACTCCAGGTAGAGTGAAATTTATCCAGGTCGATTTCTTCAAGAGAGATTGGGAGAGGGGGATCGAGCAAAAGGACGAGGAGTCGAAATTCGATTTGATATATGATTACACGGTATGTAGTTATCTCAGATCTCTTTTTGTTGGTGGGGACGGATTATAACAGATCCTGACATTGTCTAGTTCCTCTGCGCTCTACATCCAAAAATACGTTCTCAGTGGGCATCGCGTATGGCTGATCTTCTGAGTCCAGGCGGCCTTCTCGTCTGCCTTGAATTTCCTATGTATAAAGATCCCGCTCTTCCTGGTCCTCCCTGGGGGCTGAATGGAATCCACTGGGATTTATTGGCTCGCGGTGGTGATGGTATCGCTAATATTGGTGCATCGCCTGAAGATACAGATGTAGATAAACTTGGTGGCAAGTTCAGGCGACTATTGTATGTGAAACCTGTTCGTTCATATGAACAAGGCAATGGGACGGATATGTTAAGTATATATGAGCGGAAATAATGGCCATTTTTACGCATGTGAACTGGCTTAGGATTCAACATCGATAATCAGCCCAGTATGAAAACACTGAATACTCCACGCTCCAGGAGGGAACAACAGGCGTGAAAGCTGTGTTATATATTCTTATTTCCCCCAAAATTACTACTTCTTCAGCCACAGTTGTAACGGAAAAAAGCTTTGTGCTAATTCAAAAATGGAAATGTAAAGGGCGTGGGCTAGCGGTTATCGTTCGGTAGAATATCTATATTAAGGTTACTGCTCGAAGGTATCTCTTTGGACTACAAAATTATCTATGTACATCTTGCTAAAGTTTCATCTTGAAGTGCTCCATATGATTACCGACCAAGGGCGAAGTGGAATGCCATCTAAAGGCTTGGTGGACCTACCTTCCGAGATCCTTTCCCTCATGGCAAGCGTCCGTCTCCCATTCTCTAATAACATAAAACCCGAAACTAAATACAGTATGTGAATACCAGCTCTGCAATAAACAAGAACTTCTTCAACTGCGTCTCACATCTCGACGTATGAATGCAATTTGCCTTCAAACCCTGTACCGCATATTGGTTCAAGAGATCATCATCGAGAATCGCCCATACCTTCACCAAGCGGCAGCACATTGTTCCGAGAAAGCTATTCAATTTCTGCTAGAGGCAGGAGCACCGGTGATGTACCGAAATGCATTGGGAGAAACTGCATTGCATATAGCAGTGCGGGAAAACTGCATCGCAGGTGTCGTGGCACTACTTCAAGCTCAAGCTGATATGAATGCCGAAACTATTCACGCTTGGACCCCATTGCAATTAGCGGCCAGGCACGGGCACGATTATGTTCTTAGCATCTTGCTTAAATATGGTGCAGATCCTGATATACGGGGTTTTCATGGTTGGACCGCACTGCACTATGCAGCTCGTTCGGGACATCTTTCAACTGTGGAAGCATTAATGGCAGCTGGTTCAGATATCGAGATATTTGATAATGATAAGCGAACACCAGTAGATGAGGCTTCGAGATTTGAGCATCGAGAGATTGTGAGATTCCTGACTAGTGACCTTAACCTTCTCATATCGAAGAAGGCCTGAAACTTTCTTGATATCGCTATAATAAACAGCGATCACTGGTGCTTTGGGGCATTTTTCTCTGGAACCAGTTTTCTCGGCTCTCCGGCGATACTATATAGCAATCAATCTTTTTCTACTTACCGTGCATGCCAAAATAATTACCTTGTACTGCGCAGAGGTCTTCAGTTCATCAACTATGGCACAGCCTAGGTTACTGGTCCCTCTGACAACTGTGATGACATTCATAGTTGAAGGATAGCAAATTTCCTTATATCTTGCGCTGGACTGTCAAAGAACTGAATTAAACTCCAGTGTCCTTTGATGGGGCTCGATCTAAATAATATGCAGCATATTCATGAATTCCCTACTTCTTGAGTTGCCTTATAAACAAAGATATAAGGCTACCAGCTGTATTCTTTCGCGCCAGAATCTTATGTGTATATGACTTGTCAAAATCACCTCCTTGATCTAGATTTTTTTTATCTAATTAGGGGATAAATATATTTTCAATCTTCCTCTAAATCCTAGCTTCAAGCAAAAAAAAAAAAAAAAATCATTTGTCGTGACTGGAACTATGCAAACTATCATCTTTAAACTCAGTTCGCTAGAACCGTATATTGCCTTCCTAGGCCTAGTGCGGATAGCTGTAATCTTGTACGGCGGTAACAACCTCATCGGCTTGCTAATGAAATTGGGTGTATACTTTTTCTTTGCTCAGGATGTTGCTTCATGAGCTATATCACAGAACCTGACTATTTTATCAGATATCTCATCATCCTCCTCCGGTGTACAGATTCCAAGAATCTCTCCATGCGTATCCACGCGATAAATATTGCGTTCGGTCAAAGGTGTGCTGCCGCGACGATAGCCCCATAGACGTTCTCCAAAACGCCTAGTCAAGTCAGAAGATATAGGAAAATTCCATCCCCACAACGTTAGCAATTCGTTTTCAACAGGTTCTGCATACACTGGTTTGCCTTCCTTGAGACGGACACGAAATATAACATGATCACTATCATAAAGTAGTAATTGAAGTAACGCTTTAATGAAAGTTGGAATTGGATCGGAAACATGCACGTATTTGTGATTTGTGTCTCTTTTATATGGCACTCTTTTGTTAATCCTTGATCTTTCTAATGGAGGCCTTTCTAGTGAATATAGGTTGTCCGCCAGTTCGATCTCTCGCACGATCTGTTGCCCTATCGGAACATATTCCGCAATCTTATCGGCTAAGTAGTTCAGAGTTTGTCGCACGTATTTGTATTTGAGTTCATCCTCTCCATCGTCTGTTATGGTGCTTTGGTTCGCAGGGCCTGTGTCTTCATGCGACGATTTTATAGGGCGCTTCTGTTTTCGAATCGAAGTAGTTTCATTATCACCTAAGTATCTCGGTCTTTTGCTGTCATCATTTGAATCTGAATCACTATCGGCCCCATTTCCTGAGCGATTTGCTTGTCGTCTTCTGTGAGAGGAATTGTCGCGATTGAGTCTCAGCCGGGACCTCAGTGTTGGTGTCTCGGGCGGCGGTAATGCGTTTGTTTGTCGATCACTTCGGCGACTCACTTCTCCGGCATCGTATGGACAGCTGGGTTCGCTGAGGGCGATATTTGGGTGTCTCAAGCTTGCTTGTAGGTCAGGATTGCAGTCTGTATCTTCTGATAACTCCCTGTCCCGGATATCACGAACGCGTTTCTTTGATCCGCGGTGGCCATTATCCACTCGGAACGCTGTATGCGTTTCCATCTTCAAGCAGAGAGTAAAAAATCACCGAGAGAAGAAGAAAGTGGGGTGAGACGTCGAGGTTTTCTAGTCATGAGCGAAGCAATTTTATGATCGAGTCTATGATCCAGCACAGCCTTGTTGACTCCTGTTTCTTACTAGTGCCGCGTTGGTATTGGGGTCACGGATGCATACGAGGCTGAGTTGGGCACTAAACACTCCGGCAAGTCCCAATGAGAGGCGGGTCGTTTGGATATCAGCCTTGTGCACTGCATCCGTCTCGGGAGAATTCTCATGGCAGTTTTATGATATGAAATGAAGAAACGGATTCTCAAGGAAACGTGTTAAAATACCTTGAGTGAAAAAAAAAAAAAGAACTACACATATGTCACCACATACCAGTATAGAGCTTCCCGAGTCAAGGAGGGATGAAAGGATACCAGCGGGGTTAGGAGTCCGAGCCTCGTCCTTGCGCTCGGCCACTCCGATATCATCGCAGCCGACGCTTGCAGAAACCCAAGGATAGGAAATACTCCCCTCACGCGGGAAGAGATAGACCAGAAGCCATGGAAATATATTGGTAAGATTTACTGATTCCTGTGAGCTCAGCTCGTTACTCTTTACTTTCGAAATTATTCTGCACATGTGCAATTGACAGCCTCAAGGGTATCGTGGATATTCCGCTTTCTTAGCATCGGATAGCGACTTCTGCAATTTCCGCCGATTCAAAAGGTTGAACAGCCGAGTTATTTTAGCCCTGCAAGACCAACTTTCTCAACTAGAAGAAGAATTAGACGAGATTGATGCTCAATATACTGGACGAGAAGCTCCAGATGTGAATAATGGAACATTTCGATATGATACCCAACAGGACCGTGTCGATCTTGTATGGGAGATCCGTCAGAAACTTGAAGAATATAGTCTGATTATCTTGTTTGCTATCCCAGAAATATGCGCGTTACTAATTTTTTCCCCAGATCATTTCATACTCCAACATATGCAAATCAAAGCGCGCGCTTCAGCGAATAAAAGGGATATTGAAAGCTTAAGGAATTGGCTCGATAATAATGACGGCGCTATTATGCCAGAAGAGCGGAAGTACATTGATAAAGATGATCTATTCGCCCTAATCCCCAAAGAAAGGAGTCCACTGCGGCGCCTATTTGAACGATCATCTCATTTCCGATTGTCAAAGGTCTGGCGGAAAACTTCACCATCCACAGATCTGCCGTTACATGTCCAACAACATATTCATTTGTCCTCCGATAAGCGAATTGATCAGTTCGTTGCATGCACGATCATAACGGTTGGGCTTGTGATGCTGATAGCTCCGATTTGGATACTGGCGTTTGCATATCAGGCCGTGGTAAAGCTAACAACAATCACTCTTTTCATCCTCTTGTTCCTGGTTTTGCTATCATTTGGGATGAATGCGAAACCATATGAAGCATTAGCAGCAACTGCAGCGTAAGCATATAACTTGCGATATCAGACTGATATGCTTACTAGTTACCCACAGGTACTCCGCAATTTTAATGGTGTTCTTGCAGCTTGGTAACCAGGCCTCAACACCATAATAGGAGAAACAATAAAGCCATTTTCATAACCTCAGCTAACGATGACCCTCCTCATTTGTCCTCTGTGAAATCGTAGGTATCCCAGTTAAACATCTTCCTAAGAAGGGTGAAGCAATCGTCTCGTTCGTGAAACAGGGGATATGCCAGCTTATGGCCAGAGTCAGATTTCACACCCATTGGGATCTGTCCGAAGTACATCCATTCTAGGGGGTGGTTGGGCAGTTCTTGAAGGTAATTCTGTGCTTCTGACAACATCTTCTCCTGATGGAGCCGTTCCCAGACCCTTTTGCATAACTTCGGAAACTCTCTAGGGTTTCGATCTCCGTCCGTACGATCCTGACGGAAGTAATTGATAATTTCGGGTGCCTGCATGACTTCGCGAGTATATGTTTCAAGATAATATCTCTCAACCGGAGTCTGAGTCGCTCTATCGTTATACGAGTCTCGCGAGAAGGCGAACTTTCTTAGTCTTGGCAAGTGCATGAACGTTTTGCGCATGACTTGATGGTCTATGAGCCAATCGTGGTACCATCCAATCTGTTCCCCAGCACTCAAGCAAATCTGCTCCAGGCCTTTGATCGTGCTGATAATCTCAAGAGCTTCTCTTGGAATTGATTCTTCGCTCCATGTAAGGCGAAGAGAAGTTAGGTTAACGAATGATTGGGACAGCGCTGGTAGAAGCTTGGACCCAAGAAGCTCCGAGGAGGAAGGAAACTCTATAGATAACTTGGACAGCTGGTCGTTGGCAATGATAAAGTTTATTGATGAACTTGTACCCGAATCATACAATTCAAGTCTCTCAAGAGACTGAATTCTGCCACGCTTGTCAAGAAATTCAGAAACTACCCCATCATCTGCGCTGATACTCAATGAACGAAGTGAGCACTGATCATTCGGAATCAGTTTATCCAGCATGGTGGCTTCAGGAAAGGCTCGAAATCCTCTTTCTACGAAGATCAGATCACGGAGTTTTGGGAAGTCTGGCATTGCTAAGTCCCAGTTGACAGGGATTGGCTCTATTCCATATAACCCCTCTACAACCCAAGTAAGTGATTCCAGTGTCTTAGCGCAGGCTCGAAGAATGCTGATAGAGGGTGGGGGGTAGCCAGAAATCACCTTCTCGTCGATCTGAGATGGCCTGCTCAAGTCCAAATACAGAGCTCTTAGGGGCCATGATTGGGTGGACAATTTGTCCGACAAATCCATTCGACATTCCTGCGATGGTTTTATATCGAATAGTCTCAAGTGACGAAAATGAGATTTGAGAAGCGTCTCGAAAAATCCGTAGTTCACCTCAATTCCGTCCCTCCAGTCCAGCAGCTGAAGATGAGGTAATGTTGGCAGGATACTTTGTACGGCTGGAATATATCTGTCGAAGAACAGGGACGAAGCTTTATCTAGACGAGAATTCCATTGTTCTCGAGGAAGCATTCTGACATCCTTTGTGCTAAGGGAGTGCCTGGACTCTATGCACGAGGGCAATGCAGCTATCTTCAGTTGTCGAATGCAGGCCCCTAAAGACGGTCGTGTCGTTTGACCATTGTTGGCTAAACGTTCTTGCAGTTCATTCTCTAGAAGCATCCCAAGCTGTAAACATGAGTCACTGTAGTCGAGAGAAATACTCCAGAATTGGCGAGATCTGGCCAATTGGCGGCAATCACTGTTGACTAAAGCAAATGAAGGGAGGCTCTCCTGCGGGATATATAGAAGGATGTTTGCGAGTACCTCTACTGGTAGTTTGAAGAGGATAGAATGCGATGACGGTGGGCGTCCCTCATTAACTCGATCAAACGTAAGGGGGAGAGGGGTTGTCTCTTCCTTGTAACCATCCTTGAAATCGGACGGCTTGGGCCTCAAGAGGTCGAGTATTTGGCCTCTGGAAGCAGCCTGAACGCTTTCAGACGGACCTTCGTTATCCATGTCTTAAAGACCCCAGTATTATGGATAAGTGTTTCCAATCACCACAAATACCTGGTAGAGCAGTCGCTGGTACTAATATTTGTGCCTGTGCTTGTGCGACGCTGTTGAGACCCCGTTGAATCTGATGCTGTCCTGCCACCAGTTGTATCAACGCCTTGTAATAACAAGTGTATTCCTGTCCTAATGAAATAAACAAGCCTATCTGTGAAACAGAAAAATATATTTTCAATTACAAATGGCAACTGACAAATTATAAACATAGGGGGAACAATGTTACCCCTGGATGGGAAGAAAGTTGCTGTTTCTGGAAAGGCGGTGAGCATCCACTCAAATTTAAAAAGGCCTGAGGCAACAGAATATTAGCACAAGCTTATTTGGTAGTCTCCACTGCTGAAAGAGCAGTTCCTGAACGTGCTGTAAGTTTAAAAGAAGCACGTCTGGGAAATTATATGGATCCTCCAAGCAAGAATCTCTGATTTTGTGAATTTATGATGTTCCGTCTATATCGATCCATGCATCCAGTAAATCTGCCACGACCTGGCTCTACAATACCAAATTCCTTTAATCCGAACTTTGAATGTAACATTACATCCATGTCCAAACAGTGCTGATTTACCTCGGTGCATGCCAAGCAAAAGCATAGAACTAATGTCCGACGTTAAATTGAGAATTTACAATGATCGTGGTGATGCTTTCTAGATCTCGAAGCTAACGGTATGCAATCAATATATATCTGTTAATGGTGACTGACTCTTCGTTCTCCATAAACCGAGTGTTCAAAGAGTTTATAATCGTCACAGGGGGTTCTATCTGTTACGTAGATTTTATATAGAGAGTTATCTTGGTTCCCGGAATAATCGACTCTGCATAAAAGTGCATCTGTGACAGTAGTAACAACGGGAGATATCGACAATGCAATGGTCAGTATCAATGGTATTGTGAGGATCGATTTAGCTCTACGTCTAAACTCCTAGTTGTTGGTAGCAGCAGCCACAAGATGATCTGGGAGATTTAAGTTAGAGCTTAATTCTTGTTCTATCAACGAACCATCATTGGCCATTTATATTGTTAATCTTCCTGATTTTGATGGAATCTAGCCCCTTTTTCAGTCTACGAAGTGCACGGTTGACCCTTGTTACTTGGAAAAGGGCAAGGTGCCAGGAGTCATGACTATTATCAGTCAGCCAGACAGTCGCATTGTTTCCTTTAACGGCAGCAGATATCCTAACCGGGCAGATAACGATATGTGATATCTCATAAAAGACGACTCTTGGAGGTGCGAGAGAACTCGGCGTCCTTCACCCGTTTTGAATGTTGCGCACAGCCCGGTTCGTTTCAGAACCGAGTTTCATGGCGCGAATTCCACATCTAGCGCGAGTCTAACCACCTCGGTGGATATAGTCGAGGCTTGGACCAAGTTTCAAATTAGTTATGAGTTTCTAGATGTTCTAGGGGCCGTTTTGGGAACTCCGACGGATCGGGTATCCGTCGGATATGTGAATCCCGTCACTGCCCCGTTGAATTTTGTTGGCATACCCATCTTGAGGAATGGCAATATCGCTGTTGCTGACTGATGACGATGAGCATCTGTGGCTACCCTAGATACCAATGACCTTTTATTTCCAGCGATCTTTCCTTGACTAGAAGAAAATACGTTCCTAGCGGGACTGGTACTGAGTATCATTGTGACGAGAATCATTTTCCCCCATAAAAGGTAAAAGATCATCCTACAGGGTAAATCTTCAGATCTTACGTCCTTCCCTTCTGAGACATGTTGAAGTGAGCAAGTGAGACGTCCAATACCATTACCTTGCCCAACTTTTTGAGATCTGATGCAGGTAATTAGCTAACGTAGTGTTAAAGCGCAGGACCCTGTTCTTTGCCCCTATTCGGAAGACGCAATCCTGACAAATCACCGAGATTGTCTAGCGCAAAGAACTGCCTCACGGGGGAGCCTTAGAAATCACCATCTGAGTGTCGATCGAATCCACATCCCATGACGCTCTACTTATAAGGTTTTGCTGATCTTTGCAGTGGGTTGAAACTAAAACGCGGGATCTCACACTTACGAGACTGTGGACGTCACAGGTCTGCCGCAGCGATGCGGCTATTCTTACCTGGCTTTCCACACCTCCGAGGAATCCGACGATCGAAACAACCCACTGGTCAATTGTGGACCTACATTTGGCTGAGAAACAATATCATTTTTGCTCAATGCCATTAGTGTCAACTCGGCTAATGTCTAGGAACTCACTAAAAGCCACATTGATCATGAACTCATCAGATAGCTGTTTAAGTAGCGAAAAAGGGCAACTCTATTTACTCGTGATGTATATACAAAAGTTTGTAGGCTAGGCTGATTGGATCGAAGGTCCCTGGTAACCATTCCGTTAAAATAGTCAAGGATGGGCCGAGCGTGACAAGCCTTTTGGGACAGCCTTCGACCTAGTGGGACATACGAAGAAACGGACCATTGGGAGCAAGCAAGACGTGCCGAGTACTGTCGGGTCGAAAGACGGGGTACTCCCCTGGCATTGTGGCTTTGGCCACCTACACGCAATTATTGTTGATTTCATTGGTCTTCCTAACGACGAATCCCTTTGTTATCAAACTTTGGTGACGACTGCTCACTTGGCGGTGTCTCACGGAGGCTAGGTGAATCCAGTAGTTATATCGGCCTTGAATCATGCTGCGCTTGTCATTTTGATTCAGTGTTTATATTTTTTTCGTGCAATTGTGCTTTCGTTTTATTCTTTTCTTCTTTTTGTTTCTTGGGAATCGTTTAATCGGGGAGAAACGATATCTCGCTTTTTCAATTCTTGCTTGTCTTTTTTTGTCTTGATCTTTGATTTACAGCAGGGCTGTATTCAGAGAGCATTATACTTCCTTTCTAGAGTTACGGCCATTGATTGAGCCGTCCTCTCCACTTCGTTTTTACGACCTTTTTTTTTTCATTAACAGCAACATGGGTGTTCTCTCGCTAGGACTGGTTTTGTTATCCACCGCTACAGTCGCCATGGCAGAAGGTGGGGAAGAAGGAGGGCCGGCACCGTTCAATGTCCATGTTGCCCTTGCAGGAGTCTACCTTGCGGTTATCGCCATAGTACTAGCCATTGTAATGGTCTGGCAGCAGGTGGCTCGAATGTCCGCCTATCTTCGACAGATCTCATGCCTTACCAATAATAGTCAGCGCTATTTCGTTTCCGCAAGCACATGCCTTGGGCTTTTGAGGGAGCATCTGATCTATGCACCGCTGTTTGGAACGAGACATCATCGTGAACTTCAAATCGCCAAGAACGTGTCACTCGGAGCACTCCCCAGTCGTCTGCAAAGTCTCATCCTATGTGGTGTGATCGGCTTCAATTTCCTTTTTTGTCTTGTGGATATTGATTATTCGTCCAAGGATGCATGGGATGATATTAGGAGCCGAACGGGTGCCATGGCAGTCGTTAACCTGATTCCCTTAGTCATATTCGCTGGTCGAAATAACCCTTTGATCTCACTTCTTCACGTCTCGTTTGATACATTCAATTTTCTTCATCGATGGATCGCACGTTGCATTGCGGCCGAAGCAATTGTACATGCCCTAGTCACACTTGTTCCGATAGGCAAACAAGGTCAGTATTCTCTTTATCCTATTGCTGTAAGCTTTGTTAATGTATCAATAGGAGGAACCGTTGCTATAGGAGCGACCCTTTCAAAGAGCTCTTTTCTTCTGGTTGGATTTGTGGTAAGATCGTGGCAACCAGCTAACGGGAGTTCACTTTGGCTGATTCAAACAGGCTGCTTGCGGATTCACAGCCCTATGTGTCCATTCGTTCTCTCCATTACGACACGCGTTTTATGAGACTTTTCTTCATGCACACATTGCCATCGTGCTCGCTACCTTTGCATTCCTTTGGTGTCATCTCAACGAGTACAGTGAGCAGAAATACTTCCTACTCCCCGCGATCGTTGCATGGGCCGCCGAAGTAAGTCCCTCACCTTAATAAATGGCGAAGTGAAAAAAAGCTAAATGACTTAGCGATTTATGCGCCTTGCTACTCTTTTCTATCGAAATATCGGTGCCGGAGGAACCACCGTAGCTGTGGAGGCTCTGGCTGGAAACGCAATGAGAGTCACCCTTTTCATGGCCCGCCCATGGACCTTCAAGCCCGGTCAACATGTCTATCTGTACCTTCCTGCAGTTGGATGGTGGACCTCTCACCCGTTTAGTGTTGCCTGGAGCGAGACTAGGAGTCTGACACTCGATAAGGAGGCTATGCTGACCTCCTTTGACGAAAGTACAAAGAGTATGTCCTTGGTTGTCAAACGCCAAAAGGGATTCACCGATAAGCTATACAAGCGCGCAGCAGAAAGTGTTGGACGACCAATATACCTCAGTGGTTTCGTCGAGGGTCCCTACGGAGGTATCCACGAGGCGGGCTCCTATGGCACTGTTTTGTTATTTGCTGGTGGAGTAGGCATTACCCATCCATTTTCCTTTATTCATGAACTGGTGTCTGGCTACGTCAACGGGACTGTCGCTGCCCGAAAGGTCACATTGGCATGGGCAATCCAGACTCCAGATCAAGTCAACTGGATCCATCCTTGGTTGATGGATCTCCTGGAACTGGAGCGATGTGAGGAGATACTTCGCGTCAAGCTCTTTGTGACCCGTCCCGGCAATACTGAGGACGTCCACCGACTGATTTCGGATACTGCACACCCTGCAAGTCGCACCGTCCTGCAGACCATGATCGGACGACCTGACCCGGATAAACTGATTGACGAAGAAATCGAACAACAGGTGGGTGCTATGGGCGTGATGGTATGCGGCGCGGGCGGTCTGAGTGATAGCATCCGACGAGCTTGTCGGAAGAGGCAAACTCGGTCAAATATTGATTTCATCGAAGAGAGTTTCTCGTGGTAGACTACAGTCATGGAGAAAAAAGAAATTAGTGACACTCCTTCTTTTATCCTATCGTCTTGCCTACGATGCAGGCTATCTGTGGCAATAGGATGTACGGATCCTTCCTTCCTTCCTTTGACCATGACCTTTTTAGGATATGTTCCCTCAATATAACACTCGTTAATTCCTTCTCCCCAACATGTGATGATTATGAAGTGTATTTTAGGATTAATAGTACAGCTGGAATATGGCCCTCAAGACCATTGAGATCAGCCTGCGTCGATCTAGGTGTAGAAGTAAATAAACGTCCTTCATTATTTAGCTATCCTGATCATTTACGCTTACTTCTATTGATAGGTGATAGAAAGACAAGAAGATATGCATCTAGTCATTAGATCATTAATCTGAAAGGTCGACAGCGCAACGTAATTCGATGTCAGTATCATCGAGTGGAAGTTGATTATTTGAACTTCTCTACATTGCTACTGAATTCAGATCCATGATGAGCACTGTGATAGCAGAGCTCGACTATCCTGAGTAGCACCCCACCCAAGTTGCGGTTTGAGTGGTCAGAAGTCACCTCTCCTTGGGTTCATCTCGCAGCGATGGATGCTCTTGAACCCTGTGGACTAAAAATTAGAACCTCCCCATATAAGCTATGCCTAAACCCCACCTCAGCTCGTCGACGATAGTAGCTAATAGAAATTTCATCCAGCGCTACTTAGCGAATCCTAGTATTTTGTTTGCCCGGTCCACAAGTACACCATCACCGGATATTTCCTTGAGTCCAAAAGCCTGTAGACCTTCGGGATGCAGTACTTCCTTAACGTCTTTCCAACCCCTTGCTTTACCTTCGTACCCGACAAACCAGTTGGTAAAGTCTGGTGGAGTCTTGCCGTCATCCAGCAATGCATCTCGTTGTCCCTTCACATACGTGACTGACGCTTCGGTCAAAGGAACAGCAGGAATATAAAGCACAACAGCAGGATCATTACCTTGCAGTGTTGGATCTACTGCATGGATGATCTGTATCAATGGGGTTAGTATAATGTGAGTGTGTGGCTTGAAGGTATAGCATACATCGCTGTGCCAGTAGACGGCATCTCCAGGATTAATTCGGGGGGTTAGAGCAAGAGTATGTTCCAGCTCTAGATGTGGGTGGGTTTCCGGGCGGACCTTCTGACCTAGGCCTTTTCCTGCCCCATGAAATGTATCAGATAAATCAAGTTCCCAAAGGGTGGGGTCTAAAGAGCCGCTGCTAGGAGGTTTGAAGAAAGGCCGCAGAAGTACGTAGGCAATTCCAAGTTTCAAGTTTGGATAAACGGCCAACGCGCTGGTTCCAAAATCGCCACCAGATGGGGACAGAGCTGTCCAGCCTTGAAAAGTCCTCAGGACAGTCGACTGTTGCTGACCGGGGAATTTGGCAGAATTTGCTTTACGTCGAGCTTCAATGTCGAAAGGGTTGTGGTCCTTCCACTTTCCACCGAATATATTCTTGTAGTAAGCCTGATAGTTCTCGTCGGCCCAGCGATCAAGGCTTCCAGCATCGATATGCGGCTGGACCACAGGCGAGAATCCTCCTGGCTGACGAAACCGCAACGCGTCGGCATACGCAAGAGGAAGGGGGGAGGCGGTACTGTCAGAGTAGCCATCCCATAGCTCGTTTAAGAATTTTTGAACCTTGAGACTATTTGGATGTGATCGGATGGTATTCTGGACCGGCGAGTAATAAGATCTGTACAACCATGGGTTGGGGTTGTTTTCGGGATATGCTAATCATGACATGCATTAACTTCTCGTTCTAAATGTCAAGCAATCATATTTCTAGACATACCTGGAAGAACATCAGGGTTATTTTGTAAGTACTCGTAGAGATCCTCCTTCCAGCTCGTTGCCTGTTCTTTCGGCAAGATATTTCGCACAATAACAATGCCCCTTTCCCGCACTTTATCTGATATTCCTTCTGGGAGTTTACCTAAATCACTGAAATCGATTTCTGGCCATGAAGAGAGACCCCGTTCTTTGATGGTCTTGTTTTCCTGCTCAAGTGCAGAGACAACAGATACCCATGCGTTCCTTAAGTTTTTCACTCCGTACTTGCTTAAAATATCGATCTTTAGCTGAATAAAATCAGCCCCGAGCTCATTCTCCTCCTGGCCTCGAAACTTCCAATGATCCACAGCTATTCCTTTGCTGGTGTAAAACAGAGAAAATAAAGACGAATATAAAGAGTCGACAAAAGACATCTTCAGCAACACTTGGCAATATCCTTGAGATATTTTCTTGAGGGTTCACAATCCCTATGAGCTTTAGGAATATAAGGACATTATAATGCAACGCGTTTTCAAACCTCGACAGAAACGTGACTCGAAAATTCGGATCTAATATTGGGATTAATGAAGGCTATCAGATTTCATCTTCACCGATCGCTTAATGAGGGGTAAGTATAACTACATTGCACGAAGGGCCTCATATGGTATTGCCTTGCGTCATCTAAGTATTTGCTGAATGCCGCTGACAAACGCCGATTTAAAATATCAGAATCTCAGAAATAGGAAATAATGTACGGCCTTATCTCCATTTCGTTTCTCGTAAATCTAGTTTAGGAAACTTGTTTTGTATAGATCGACAATATTAGAGAATTATGGCGCCTTATTTCGTGATAGTAGTCCAATCTTCTGCACCCTGGTCACCACATCTAACACTACACGGGACGGCTGCATCACACCCTTATCCGATCTGAAGTATGCTTCTCTATTATTTTGGGGCCTAATTTTTTTTCTCTCTTCAACTCAGAAACCAAGGCGCTGCGTCATCGTGTTTCTTTATCTCTTTCTGTTTTCTGTTTTCAGAAAGACTTAGAACACCACCGCAAATGAGATTTAGCACCCCGCGGAGTAGACCTAGATAAGAGTTAGGAAGATATTCACGCCATAATATTATTCGCTCTTGTTATATCAAGCCCTAATTTCTATGTGGCTTTTTCCCTTAAATTTATTGGTGGAGACCACATTAGGCTATTACGGAAGAATCTAAGAGGCTTAAAGTATAAGCAGACTACGGTTGAGGACGAGTCGTCGCACTGCCGATTCTTGCGTGCTTTACAAGGATATCTTCGTTCAATCGAGTCATGCATCACACTAAGAGAGTCTGATTTAAATAAGTCAAGCCATATGGGAAAATTATTAGGACAAAATCGCCGAGAAGGCTGCACTTCTATAGCTCTAGAACCGGAATGAAATTATTCTTATTAGGGCAATGGGGGTCTTAAGATAAATCAAGTATAAAATGGAGGGCATGGCTACTTCTATAAGCTTAAAGCGATGACATTTAACCATTAAAGTGCTTTCAATCGTACACCCTCAACAATGGGTGTCGAATCAGTTAAGGTCGAGGAGACCACTATCGTCCCAATCAATAGCCGTGAGACCCCAGAGACGCGCGACTCTGCTCAGAGTGTCGCTGCGATTCTTGCTCTTCACCCTCCGGCACCACTGTATCAGGACTGGGGGGCTTTGAAACTCTATGCAGTGTTGATTCCCGGTGTTCTCTTCGGTAAGATATCCAGCTGCGGCATCTATGATCATTGCAATTACTGATAGAGTTGTTCCAGTTTCATCTACAGTTGGTTACGAGGGCTCCATGCTAAATGGTCTTCAAGCTTTAACTACATACAAAAATTGTGTGTATATCCTATGGATGTTTCAGAAATATGAAATTATGTTAACTTGAAGTAGATTTCCATCCAAATACAGCTATAACTGGACTCATCAACTCAAGTGCTTGGCTTGGATCATGTATCGCCTATCCATTCTCGCAACTTGTTGGTGACCGACTAGGCAGGAAGGCCGTCATCTATATCGGTTTTGGGATAATGGTAGTAGCTACCGTGTTACAAGCAGGCGCCCAAAATTGTAAGTAATATCTCTACAAGCAGGTACATAGTGCTGACGCATTTGTAATTTTAGTGGCAATGTTCACAATCGCCAGGATCCTTTTTGGCTTTGCGTCAACTTTCTCAGGCAATAGTGCGTCGGTCCTAGTCGCCGAGTCGGCACATCCACGCGATCGGAAAGTGATATCCTCGTTATACAATGGTCTGTATTATGTCGGTGCGATCATTGCAGCATGGACCACCTACGGAACTTCGCGCCTTGACTCGACATGGGCCTGGCGCATACCTAGTTTACTGCAAGGTGGAGTGGCTCTGTTCAATATCATCTTCATCCCTTTTATCCCGGAGTCTCCTCGTTGGCTAGTTGCCAATGGTAAGCGTGATCAAGCCTTGTATAACCTGGCAAAAGCACATTCCAATGGAGATATCCAGGATGCTCTCATCCATGCGGAGTTGAGGGAAATTGACGAGGACCTGCTTCGTCTTTCGAACCAGAGCCCTTGGAAAACTTTGTTCATTACCTCTGCGTATCGTAAGCGTCTATTCCTGCTTCTTTTCTTGGGCTTTTCAATGAATTGGTCTGGAAACGGATTAGTCTCATACTACCTTTCGGATGTCTTGGATACAGTGGGCGTCACTTCACAGGATAGACAAACCCTCATCAATGGTATCCTACAGATTGTCTCCTTCCTTACATGCTTAGTGTCTTCTTGGGCTGCAGGATGGGTTAGACGTCGTACCCAGTTCTTGGCATCATCGATCACAATGTTCTTTTCGTTCATTTCGGTTACTATAGCAAACTCGGTGACTACTAGAGAACCTGATAACAAGTCTGCGGCTGTGGCTGTTATATTCTTCGTTTTCCTGTTCATGTGTGGCTACAATTGGGCATTCAATCCACTCAGCTACACCTATCCTGGAGAACGTGAGTGAAGGGCCTGAAACTTCCATTGAGAAAATGCTAACTGTTTCAGTCTTGCCCTATAATATCCGATTGACCGGTATCGCAACTGTTCTGTTCGCCTGTACTCTGGCTGGCTTTTTTAATCAATGGGTGAGAAAAGCATTATGTTTCATGTTGTCGCTAAACCGATTCCTCTTTTAGATCAATCCAGTGGGTCTGGAAAACATAGGCTGGAGATATTACATTGTAAGCATTCCCTTCGATAGCTTAACTGATATCACCTATCTTAACTACTCTTTCTAGGTATACGTTGCATATCTCGCTGTTGAGATCGTCGTCATCTACTTCACCTTCCCAGAAACCCTAGGTCCGAGTCTCGAAGAAGTCTCAAGACTCATAGATAATGATTCGTTCATCACAAAACTCCGTTCACCGGCAAAGTTCCACAACATCAGCCCAGAAGATATAGCAGATGAGTTCCACGAGAATAATGAAGCGAACCCAACAAATCAAGATGAAATTTTGAAGGTCTAAAATTAGTATTACTTCTGGTTGGGCAGCTTCCTCAAATCAACGTAAACAGCGTGAAATTTGATGAGTTGATTGGAATGTGGACCCAAGAAGCAAGGAGTCGAAGACCAAGGGTTCGTAGCATTCTGTGGACTAGAACCAGATCTCCTTTGAAAATATATATATTACAACACAACACATAAGGCACACAAGACTGAAATCTCAATTACTGGCCTAAAATTAATTCAAAGCTAAAGATGCAAACTATTTTTGGTTAATGTAAGAGCTTATGGCAATTTCAATCGAATCACGGAACTGGAAAGCTATTTCATAATTCCCCAAAATACTCTATCAAATCAATGTGGTACAAGAAAGCATCCTCGACGATACAGAGACGACGTCTTGAGTGCTTCGGTCAAAGGTCATATCGGGGCGATGATGATTGTATCCCGAGTTTACAGCAGCCTCGGCTCGGTCGACGTCAGCCGGTCCACGGCATCTTCCCCGCAAGAGATGTTTCCGTGAACTAACAAACACTAAGCTATTTAATCGATGATGGCTTCGTCCCTATATCCATTTTCACGTGTAAGATCGACATGGGCGGCCTGATATGAATGTCTTAAGGATACATCAGCCCCAATTAACATCGCTATTTCAGCTCCAGGACAGGCTTCCTTCACTCTATCTCACTTGCGACCGCCATAATTGCCCTCACTACGGATAGATACATTTAATCACATACATAATTTCCAGAAGATCATCACAACCTTAGATCCCTAAGCAAGACCACATCCACTCGACCCCATGGCTACCAACTCGCCCAACCCTACCCCGTTCTCCGAGCCGCCCTACCTCCGCGGTCTCCCATCACCCTACTACACAGAATCGCACCGTCGCTTCCAAAAAGCATGTCGCGCATTCATATGGGAGAACCTCCACAAGCATGCTTTCCAATGGGAGCAAGAAGAGCTTGTCCCCGAACATGTCTTTGGGACTTTCAACAAACATAACATGCTGCTTCCGAACTTGCCTTCTCCACTGCCGGTGGAGTGGTTGAAGAAGTTGGGTATTCATGATATTTTGGGTGTCAAGGTTGAGGACTGGGATTATATCCATACGGGGATTTATATTGATGAGGTAGGTTGCTTGAATTTCTTACTATCTTTTCCGGTATCATTTGCTGGTTCTCTCTCTCTTCTTTAAATTTGTTAACATATACTTATCCCTGATTGATAGCTGTCGCGAACCGGTCTCGCTGGTCCCGGAACATCACTAACAGCAGGATTCGCATTTGGCATCCCTCCAGTCCTCAAGTTTGGGAGTCCTGAACTGCACGAACGCTTCCTCCCCGACTTCTTGACAGGTAAGAAGAGAACGTGCATCGCCATCACCGAGCCCGAAGCCGGTAGTGATGTCGCCAATATCACAACGACAGCCGTCAAAAGCGCAGACGGGAAATACTACATCATCAACGGGACGAAGAAATGGTACGTATCAAAAATCAAACTTCTACACATAAAATACAGATATGCTAACCATTTCAATCTAACAGGATCACCAACGGCATCTGGTCCGACTATACCACTATGGCCGTCCGAACCAGTGGACCCGGGGCCAAAGGCCTCTCACTCCTCGTCGTCCCCTTGAAAAACCACCCCGGCGTCACAATGCGCCGTCTCAAAGTCTCCGGCCAAATCACCGGCGGAACGACCTTCATCGAACTGGACGATGTCAAAGTCCCCGTTGAGAACCTCATCGGCCACGAGGGCCATGGTATGCGTTACATTATGACGAACTTCAATCACGAACGCCTCACCATCGCCGTATTGGTGACGCGACAAGCTCGCGTCGCGCTCTCATCTGCTTTCGAGTATTGTCTGCAGCGCGAAGCGTTCGGAAAGACGCTCATGGACCAGCCTGTTGTGAGACATAGGCTAGCGAAAGCGGGCGCGGAGCTCGAGAGCCTCTCGGCGTGGATAGAGCAGTTTTTGTATCAGTTGAAAAATCTAAAGAAGGATGATGCAGATGTGCAGCTAGGTGGTCTTATGGCCTTGGCAAAGGCGAAGGCAGGCATGGTGCTGAATGAGTGTGCGCAGGTGGCGGTGTTGTTGTTTGGTGGGAATGGATATACGAGGACAGGAAAGGGGGAGATTGCGGAGAGTATGTTGTCCATTCCATTCCATATTATCCTATGTTGAGATCCTTTATCTTCATCACTTCAGATTTATAGTGGTAATACTAACGAACACAGAAATATACCGCGAAGTCCCTGGCGCTCGCATTCCCGGCGGCTCTGAAGACGTGCTTCTCGACCTGGCGATCCGTCAACTAGTGAAGGTCTATCAGGTACAGACGGCAAAGTTGGCGGAGTCGAAATCGAAAATATAAACCTAAATATATTCTTGTCATCAATGATACTATAAATATGTAATGTTTGGAAAACGACTATCTAATGTACACAAGTAAAGCAAGTTATATCTTGTAGGCAACTTAACCAGACTTTTATTGCCTCCGTGTCCTATCAATCGTATTATGTTGCAATATTTTAAAAGACGCCATTAGCAGGGAAATATTTAGCTTTCAACTCAAGGCGATTTCTCAACATCTAGGTAAATACCGATACTACTTAGAATAGCGTCAGTAAAGATAGTAAAGATGGCATGTGGTGCACAGCCATGGATGACTAATACTCTCCACCCCCAAAATAATCACGATGGCAGATCTTCCTCACCGCATCGTCAATGGAGATCTCAATGGTCTTCCTGGTTTAATTGCTTAAGTTTGCGGGCGATTAGACTAGATGCCTGTCCGTGGTCTACATCCATGTCGAACGTGGTCGCATACGCCATACAACTTCATCTCTCCTTTGCCTAGATCATTCGAAGCCTTACATGTACATGTACAAAGGCTCCTAGATGATCATTACCCGCTGACAGTCGCTCGAGGTATTGTAGCTATTATATCTCTTCTACCTTATTTGCAGTATTTATCGTAGATGAGTTTGGAATTCCGCTTAAATTATATGAATGCTGAGCAATCCATCGATTTAACTAGGTTCAGATGGTTGCGGACATGCTACCCAAAGGGGGCCTTAACCCGCCAAAGCCTCCTACTATGTCGGGGACAAGGCGATGGGCTTCACGAAGCAGAACAGGATGTCTGACCTGCAGGTTAGCGTGGATTCAGAACAACCATGAGAGGTTTTGAGCTTACCGACCGTGGCCTTTGTAGGATCCGAAGAGTCAAATGTGACGAGGAGAAACCGCATTGCCGACGATGCATGTCGACCGGCCGGGATTGTGACGGTTATGAACAGCAGCCTTGCAATCAATCTGCTAGAGACCGGCTTATCCTCTATAAGTCTTCCCTGCCAGTTAAGCTTTTCGCAACGAATGACGAAGAGAATCAACATTTTCAGTTCTTTCGGACGACAACCATTCTCCATTTCGCGGGATACCTTGATGCAAGTTTCTGGACAAGAAAGCTCCTACAGGCGTCGCATACGTTTCCCGCAATATGGCATGCGATCACTGCTCTTGGTGCCATGCATCGCAGGTTTATAATTGACCAGACCGCGAGCCTACCGCTGACGGTAGCCGGTAAACAAATGAAATTTGCCTTGAGACAATTCAATATATCAATTCAGCACCTCCTGCAAACATGGCCAAGTGAGGTGCCGGATAACCTTAACAAGATCGTCGTATTAACAGCCTCCGTTTTATTCACTTGTCTTTGCAGCTTGCAAGGTCAACATTCGCAGGCCATCATGCACATCAAGAATGGGTTGAAACTGTTCCACGAAACGAACAAATGGACGTCTGAAATGCAATTTTATGACGATCCTGTTTCTGTCGATGTAATGTCGCTCATCTTCTCCAGGTGGGATACTCAAGTTCGCACTCTGCTCGATGACCACTCCTTGCACGTATGGCCCAAGAAGCCGATTGACTTTACTCGTCTAAAAGACAAATTCGAATGCCTCATTCAAGCCTACGCAGATTTAGAAATACTTTTGAATGGACTTATTCAATTAGTCCAAGGAAGAGAGACTGATACCTCTGATGCCATTACTACATTCGTGGAAGAAAGACGTGCCTACTCGCACCATTTTGCCGCCTGGGATAAAAGGCTCGCCGACTACTTGTCCCGATGCACAGAAGTTCATTGGCGAGAGGCACTCCCGCTCCTGCAACTGCGTCGCCAGTTCGCCGATGTCCTCCTGAAGTTCGATCTGACCAAAGGTGAACTGGCCTGGGACGACTTCCACGATAGCTGGGGGCGGATGCTTGATCTAGCGAGTAAACTCCTCTACACCTGCGAGAATGCTATCAGATGCCAGTTCGGGCGGCCAGGAGGTTTTGCGCAAGAGGACGGTATCGCGTCTGCGCCTGTGCGCCCTCATTTTTCTCTTATGGCCGGCATCATTGAGCTTCTTTACACAATCGCTTTGCGATGCCGAGAGCCCAACATCCGCCGCAGAGCGTTGCGGATCCTGAAAGGACGCCCCCGCCGAGAAGGCATCTGGGAGAGCACCTTCGCGGCACGTGTCGTGGAAGCGGTCTTGCTCAAAGAGGAGAGTATTTGGCAAGATCATGCAAAAATCTGCATGTGTGTGGAAGGAATTATGATCTGCGAGGATCACCGCGTCCGAACTGTGAAAGTAATTTCCCGCGAGGAGCGTAAAGTTACAGTATCTCTACAAACTGTGGAGGAATGCCGCCTGTTGAGACCAGGGACAAAGGTCCTTATAACCTGGTAAAACTGACAGTGGTCCATGCCAGCCGTTATCCCTATTATCCCTAAATACCAGACTCCTACTCTATAATGGATAGCCTAGGGATTTTGCGAGGCGCATCCTTTAACCAGGAGACCAGTTTATCATACCACAAGTGCAATTATGAGTATGTAATAAATTTAAATGCCATACCCTATAAAATATGTTCTGATAGATGCATAGTTAGAGTTCCAACGTCATAATTTGTAAATTTCAAACCGATGTCAATCGATGTTTGAGCCAGGGTGGTAGCTTAAGTGGTTGGGCTTAGATAGTACGCTCAGCTCAGCTCATGAGTTGAAACTCGAACTAGGGACTAGACCTATTCTAGTAGCTATGGGAACCTGGGAACCTTAGAATTTGAATCCACTTGGGCATGAGCTGAGCTGGCGCGTCGAACTTGTTCGTCTAAGATCAGGGATAATATAACGTAGTGTCGACGTAAGCGGATATTCCAAATATTGGCTGTAAATCACTGCAGCTAGCCTATAACCCTTCTACGTGTCAACGCCAACGGCCTTCCTGCATATGACCTGCCAGATCACCTCTTTGGCTATGCTTCTATGCCCAGAATTCGACACCATGCAACGGATAAAGATCTTGGACGGTACCAGATACTTTTATTGGATTATTTTGAGTGCATACAGCCGTTAAAGGATAGATAAATTTGTCTAGATATGTATCTCTAAATAAACACCGGATATACACTTTAAAAGGAATGTATGGGCAGGCGGAGAAAGATAAATCGGTAAATTTTTCCCTCGAATAAATCTTAGACTCTTTGTATATTTGGTGTTACAATATTCTTACAAGCATTGCATATACTGTAACTGATAGAAGAGCCTCTGTATAGATAAAGAAAATTAGATATGTGCTAGTCAATATATTATCTCTTTTGTAGCTATAGCACCTCTTCTGGTCTTATTTGGTGATCTTATTATTATCTGCTCTATTAGACTCCTAGAGCAGAACAAGTTATAGTAAGATAAAAAGATAAAGCAACCTACTAAAATTTAATTTCTTTCATTCTACTAGTTGAGTTAAATTGTAAATATTATTTTCCAGGATAGTTCTCTTGGTACCTTTCCTTAGTAATATGGGCTGGACAGCAGCAAGAGGTAAGAGTGGAGATCTTGAGATCATCTTCTAAGAGATAAGGCGGGGATTTCCATATCCTGTTCAATTCTTCTAGAGTAATTACATATGTATCATCATCTGCGCATAAGATATCGCACGCCTTTACGGCCACTTCCCCCTTTGGCTGTCAATCACCTCTGCTGTCTTGTATTCTCGTCAACTCAACGCGATGTCATCACTTAACCCCCACGGCGCGGTCCTTCTTTCTCTCCTTTCTCTCTTTTCTCGTGTGTTAACTACCCTTGGTTTCTTTGTTGCAGTACTAGAAATTCGTTCTTTTGTCTCCAAAGAGCCTCTGAAGATCATCAGTATCGTCTCATTTTCGTAATTAAGGAACTGCTTGGTATTCCTATCGATTCCAGATCGCTAGAAAATATTTGCTGTCACCCCTGCTCTGACGAGGTACTAAGTCACCTCTAGACATCGAAAACCTGGCAAATCGGATTTGATGGATGCAACCCACCACACCATTCTATACCAGTTCAGCTTTCGTCATCGGCGGTTATGTAGCAGACACTGTCGTGTCAACTAGAAAGCTGAACAAAGTGGTGCTGGCAGAAAAGTCTGATGTAGGACTCTAGCGATTTTTCTATTGCCGTTGGGATCGAAGGAGATGAGGAACCCAGCCTAAGATCGCAGCTGAAGTTATCGGGCATCACAACAACCAGCCGCCAGCGTCATCAGACCTTGCTGGTTGACAAACCCCTGGTTGAATGAGTTCTGGTGATTGGAAGATAAGGCAGATGTTATTAATAATTTATGATCAATCACAACACGCCAGCGGTTCAGATTCTAGTCACGAAAAGTGCCAGAGAAAGCTAGGATAAAGTGCCTCCCATTTTCCTGTTCGTTTGATTCAGTGGGCTTGATTAATTGCTCGGAAAAATCCACCAGGTCATGTATTTATCTTTATCCCTTTTATTTGAGAGCCTAGGAGCTAGTTAAATGATCAAGATACATTATTTCTTCTTCATCTGGAGCGGTTGACCATAAACAATATCAGGCCTACCTCTTTCTCGAACCATTTCGAGAATGTTAACAACTCTGGTTTGGTGGTGGGTATCAATAATGGCAACATCAACTTCGGTATTTCGGTTGCTTATTCCCTGAAGGAAAGTATACTGATACTTTCAAGCTCCTTCGGTTTCCGTCTTTCCTGACCTGAATTACGTCGTCCACCACGATCGAATCAAGCGAGATCGGGAACCAGAAACCTGCAACTGGCTCCTAAAAAGACGCGAGTTTATAGAATGGGATCGAGAGCAAGCGAAACCTTCTGTTCTCTGGATCCATGGCCCGAGTACCAATTTCCTAATCCCAATGGATGGACGTTTAGATTAACGCTTAAGCAGTTGGATGCGGGAAGACAATTCTCATGTAAGCATTCCATGCCATGCTAATGCACCAGGCTGCCGAAAGCTAGTTCCGTTAATGCCATGTAGATCTCGAGTAATCGATGAGCTCGCTAGGCGGAATGATATACATCTGCTGTATTTCTACATCAGCGCGACCGACTTTCAACGCAAGGATCGAAGAAGTATCCTGTGGACATTTGTGAAACAAATCAGTGATCGCGATAATAGGCTACCGTCAACACTGACGCAAATCAGAGACACCCACCCTGAAAGCGAGATTCAAGAACTTCTGTTGCGCTATCTAGAACAGGAGACTACACTTCCTGTTTACATCATTGTTGATGCAATAGATGAATTGGATCTGAATGATCAGCACTGGCTGATTGACACCCTCATCAGTGGATTCCAGAATGCTTCCCGCATTCCCAGTTTTAAGATCCTTATCAGTGCTCGCGATATGAACGGCTTAGAAAGAGTCCAGCGCGTCAATTCGACTCACTACCTGCCTGATGTTCACAGTCTTGAGATCAGACCCGAAGATAACGCAGGCGACATTCGATCCTTCGTGAAGAGTAAACTCAAGAACTTGCGTGGTGAAGAGTCTCCGGGAGAAGTGCAGGAAGAGATTCTCAAAAAGCTCACCGAAAATGCAAGAGGAATGTCAGTAGCCCTCCAATTTGCCATGATTTATTTCACCCTTCGGCAGCAGAAATCAAATATTACGATACTAAAGTCAAGTCAGGTTCCTGTGGGTTAGCTTACAGATGAAAATTATCTGCGAGCTCGAATCTGCTACCGTTCCTAAATATGTTAGGGATCTCATTTTGCCCAAGAGAGTGCAGGACATCTACTGGGATATTATTGGAAAACCTTTCTGAAGCCCCAAACCAGCGGCTCATAGCCAGAACGGCTTTTATCTTGCTTGTCCACGCAAAAAGACCAATTTCTGTGGATGCCTTGCTGGAGGCCGTCGCTATGGACACAACAAAAAACATACTCGATGATGAATTATTAGGTGGATTGAAACGTGATCCAGGAAGCATCGTTCGCATCTGCAGGCATCTTGTGGCAATGGATGAGAATCCGCGTGTCTTTCGGTTCAGTCATTACTCCGTTTACGAATACATGAGGCCCGGCAAGAAAGATGCCAGTGATGATGACGATAATGATGATGGAGATAATAATAATGATTTTTTGGCCGAGATCTGTTTGTCATACTTATGTCAAAACACGTTTCCGAAAGGACCGTTGAAAGGTGTCAATTGGTACGCTCCTGCTCCTCTTATGGAACTTCTGAACAAGCATCCATTTCTGGGTTTTGCCTCTAACCAGTGGGCTCATCTCATCCAGCGGAATATGATAAAATTTCAGGGGCGCTTGTTTGAACTCTGCGAAAAAGAGAAAAACATGCTGCTCGCCTTCCAGGTGTTTCTGTTCAGCTCCCGCGTGGATATGCCTAGCGGCATTCGTCCCACGCATATAATCAGTTATTTTGGATTGTCTGGTTTCCTCGATGTCTTGAATTGCAGACGTCGTTTGGAAATAAAAGCTCAAGATAAGAATAACTTCACGGCAATGCATTGGGCAATCCATGGCCAGAAAGGGAGCGTCTTAGACACTGTGAGGAAGCTGATCGAATATGGAGCGGATACCAATGGTAAGGATCGTAATGATAACACCCCTCTACACCACGCCTTACGACTAGGAAAGCTAGACGTGGCCATGGAGCTTCTGCAGAGGAAAGAGGTGAAGGTTAACTGCTGTAAAGAACAGTCCGGAACTTCATTGGTCCTGGCTTCGTACAATGGCTATGCGGACATTGTCACGAA
This sequence comes from Paecilomyces dactylethromorphus, assembly GCA_029606265.1. Taxonomy (NCBI): domain Eukaryota; kingdom Fungi; phylum Ascomycota; class Eurotiomycetes; order Eurotiales; family Thermoascaceae; genus Paecilomyces; species Paecilomyces dactylethromorphus. Next base: position 524,946 of record JAPVCE010000022.1, read on the forward strand.
GATTATCCAAGCGGGAAAACATGTCAAAAGAAAGGACAAGCTAAGGAGGGCATTATATGCAGCTAGCTCTCAGGGCTCTGAGGAATGCGTCTCTATACTCCTCAAGGCTACGAAAGTTCGGTCATTGGATGTACCTGGGGAAAGCATAAGCACACCTCTCCATGTGGCAGCGTTTTATGGTCAGCACGAAATCGTGCGAATGCTTCTTAAAGAGGGGTTTGACGTCAGAAAGATGAGTAAGAAGTACGGCAGTCCTCTACAGGCTGCAGCAGCTGGGTGTTCTCACGGCATGGACTCGGCCAATTTCAGGAAGATTTTCTCGACCCTCTTCAAGTACAGAGTAGATGTCAACGCTCAGGGAGGCTTATTTACGACGGCACTACACGCTACGGCTACACATGGTCACCTGGACTTGACCGAGATGCTGATCAACAAGGGAGCGAATGTCAACATTAGTGGACCCACTGGGACAGCATATCATGCAGCATGTCGAGAGGGAAAGAGAGATATTATGAAACTCCTCGAGGAATCCGGAGCAGATACAGACGCTCCTTCACATTTTTATCATTCCTTGGAGGCCAACGGTGCAGATATTAACGCCGGTAGACCAGACAAATCGATACTTCTTCTGAGAACTGTCATTGAACTCCCCACTCAGATGCTTATGAGTGCAGTGAAAGCAAATAACGAAAAACGAATAGATACCCTCCTTGCTGCTTACACAAAACATATGAATCTAGCAATTAATAGACAACAGAATGCTGTCATTAAACTACTTGCTTCTACTGGTGAGCAGACTTTTGGATATGTGGTCTCCCTCGGAATATCACGACATGATTCACATGTCAGCAATCTGAGCATGGATACGAGTTCATCCACGGAACCGGAATCTCAATCCTGCTTGAAATTTAAAATACGACGAAAAAATCCCGATATGCTCAAATCGCCAATGGACACTGTTCCGCTTGATTTCACCAATCATATGTTTAAGACCCTGGACGACCTTACGCGGGTGGCAGTATCCACCCTGTCTCACGCCATAGAGAAGGAGAACAATGAAGCAGTCGAGCTGCTAGCAAAGACCTGGATAGAAGTCCTGTACAAGGTACACCTCGTTGCTGGTGATGAGCTACTCGACGCGCTCCTTGACGCTCGTGCCAAGGAGTTGCAACTCAACCTTGCTAAGAACAAAACGGAAGCGGCGAATCGCCTGGCTAGAGTTGGGGTTCAACTATTAGCAACGGCAATCGGTCAGGGTGCAGAGCGCAAGCCGTTGGTTTCTAGACTTGTACAACTCTTAGCTGTTACTATGAGAGATATCAAAACGTTGGGGGATGATAAAGACCAGGATTATCTGAGTAAATTGGTCCTGGTGATTGCTGAAGACTTTAAAGCCAGTTTTGCGAAGGACAATAGCGCGAGGATTGCACAATTCGCTCAGGTGGGTATTGAGCTTATGTTACTGATGATATCTGAACACAACGACAGCTTCCTTGACATGGTGGCTGAAACGTGTGCAGAAAGTTGGAATCTATTAATCGAGAACCAAAAGGGGCAATTCATCGATGAGGTTATTGATAGCAGAATAGCAGAATTTCTGGATCGCGAAGTGGTGGGGCTCGATAGAGTCGGCGTGAAGATCTTTGACGCAGGATTCAGCCTTAAGGCTGAGGCTTTGACACAGAAATTGTCGAGTATTATCGTTAAGATGCTACACCAAGCCATTGAGAAAGATAAGCAAGATTTCACCCTAAGAGTTATAGAAAAGCAAAAGAAGGAGTTTATCTCTGAGTCGACAAAAGCCTGTTCAGAAAAGCAGGATGAGCGCATGGGTCGTCTCTTCAATGCCGCTGCCAGTGTTATCTTAGCTGCAAAGGAGAACGGGTATTTGAAAGTCCTAGATATCCTGTCTCGAGCCGCCGTCGGGGTGATCTATGGTGTTCTAAGCAACAGGGGGGCGCTGCTGGCGAGGATGGTCACTCGAATCGTCCAACGAAACATGCCTTTAGATCCAGCTAACGAGAGAGAGTTAAAACGGATTGCTAACGTGGTACTGATCCTTCTACAGAGGCTATTGGACGATAACCAGACACAGGTAGACAGCTTGATGGTATTGATCGACGCAGCATTTCCATTGCACGGGGAGCTCTACGAAATTGCATGCGCTGAAGGTGACGCGAGGATAATTTCTCTTATCTCCAAGTATCAGGATGGATACTCTTTTCAAACATAGATTAAGCTTATAACAAGAGCTTGGGAATGCAGCTGGGATGCTTATGTTATATAGTGTATACGGTATTTAGAAGGAGGTCTCCAACCAAGGATAGATCCAATCAACAAGTCTCTAGTAAGAGTTTCTAGCGTGTCATAGAAAAGGCTCGATTCACAACCTGATCCTTATATTCATATGTAACCACAAATTAGGACTAATCTGGAGCAACCAATTGATCGGATTGTTCAGCCAACGAAGCTTTGATAGGTGTCTGTATAACCCCTATGGCTGCAAGATCATCTCGGCTCACCACATAAGTCAGTGAGCATCAAAAACGAAAACACATATATCCGGTACTTAACCTATTATTAAAGCCTCCGTAAACTCGTAATTTTTTTCTTGGGTACACGCATACAGGTATCTCTCACCCCCCTGTTGTATTCTTCCCTTAAAACATGTCCTTACTTTTTTTCATACGACGATGGTTAACGTATTTCACCCCCTCGCGAGCCGCACCCCCTGGCGAGCCAGCGCGGTATGCCATACAAAATGGCCTGTTTTTGAACTCAGATATCTCAACAATAAAGCATATAAAAGGGTCAATATAAGTTGCATATTATATTATAATGGGATATTTTTATATATTTCTTTTTTCTTCTTTTTTTTTAAAAAAAATAAAAATAAAAATAAATATTTCTTTATATAATATCAAGTACTCCCATAATTTTTAGTATTTATAATATATTTAGTATTGAAAATTATTATAAAAATATATATTTTATATAGCCTCTTACTAATCTTCTTTTAGATATTTGGTTGTTGAGATATCTGAGTTCAAAAACAGGCCATTTTGTATGGCATACCGCGCTGGCTCGCCAGGGGGTGCGGCTCGCGAGGGGGTGAAATACGTTATCAATAATTAAATTACATAATAGCGTTTGACTAATAGAAAATACTTTCGGCAGATATATCTTTCAAAAAAATATTGACAATTTCCACAATCTTATCAGACCATATCTAGTCATACCTTTATTTTTTGTCGGCACTCAATACCACTCGACCAAAAGGAAATTTCCCCTTGGTCTTCCTGGATCTGACATTTTTCAACAAGGATTACCTTCATGATTTAGCTCTAGGGCCCTAAGTAAATTTTGTAAGGCTCTTTCTTTTCTATTTCTCAGAGAACAGAATAAAGGTTTCAAAGTTTTTTCTCTAAGGAAATAAAATACTAAAGTGCGACCTTCTCTAAAGACCCAAGATACATGAGTGGTGGAAGTAAGAGGCATAGTAGTAATATTACCGACAAAAAGGTAAGAAGGCTCAACGAACTCAATTCACGTTTCGTGGTTGGTGTCCTCCAAAGATAAAGCCATTCATATTGCCATTATTTTGTCCCACTTGGAGACCGTTGTTTACCCCTCCGTTGAATGTTGTATTATTAATCATTCGGGGCCTCAGATTCGCTTCTGGTGGCTCTAGCTCCCTTACCCATTGTGCAAGTACTCTCGACACCCGTCTATAGTTATTATCTTCAGCGTCTTTAAATTCACCCATGTGCTGATGATCGGCGCCAAGCGGCTGTGGTTCAGGAAAACCAGGAATGCGAGCTTCGTCCTCTTCCACGATTTTGACAGCTTCGGCACCGATCCTTGTAGTATGGCTTTCGTAAAAGCTTGCTATTTCAATTCGAGACTCAGGTGTCCGACACCTCAATTGTAGCAGGTCCAGAAATCCTGTCCCAAGTCTTATGAGGTTGTCTAAGCTTCTGTCCAAGCCCCCCGGGACATGGGATTTGGTTAGTCTGAAAACATTTTGAGCAAGCCTGGCCCATCTTCTCCTGTCGTTCTCTAATTGCGGTGTCCCAAGGAAGGCAATACGTCGTATGCAGCTAGTAAGATCTCTTGTGGTAGGTAATCCATTGGTTGCTCTCACAAGAGCCTATGACCTGGTCAGCAGAACGTTGGGAAGAACGCAGCGCATATGCATACATTTTCACAAAGCAGGCCACCCAGACTGTGTGCCACAAAAATGATAGGACGCTTCGTCTGTAGTAACATTGAGAAGTTAGAATCTACAATAATAATAATGGATATTCTCATTTCCAGTTACTGTGTCTGTTTCGGCCCTCTTTTCTTGTAGTTCGCCCAGAAGATCTTCTGAAATTTCGCATATTTTATTCCATTCGGTCCAGAAGAGTCTGAGATCCATATCGTATTCATAGGTTATAATACGTGCGTTAGGTATCTTGGTGGGAAGAAGTTGTTGTGGCCAGAAGACAGACTGCTCCCCGGAGGAATATGTCCACGGACGCTTAGTGCCATGCCAACCGTGCACAAGAACGATGCTATGCAAGTTTTAGTGTATGACATGCGACAAAGTGGGTAATGCGGACGTTGTACTCGACTGTTGCGCTAGGTGAGTCTCGAACGACTTCCAAGCGAACCATATTGAAACGATCTAGTTTCTATTCGAACAAGTAGTAAAGAATGGTGAATGAAAAGTTGGCTGGGAAAAAAAGGAGAAGGCTCACTGTTGGAGAACGTCTTCTTTATGTATGTATACGATTTCTCATATACTTATTTACCAATGTCACTTTTTTATATACAAACCCTCCCGCAGCATCTCCTATACAAAATGGCTGGCCTTAATGCCGTGTGCCTCATTGCTTACCAACAACCAGTTTATCAAAACGGATGCCCATCTCGGATGCCTACAATTCAGCTGTGTCATGCATCTCCGTTGGGCATCAAGTCCTAAGTCAATTGCACCTAGTAATGAACATTGAGAGGGTGGAAAGGCTGATTTTCACAAAAATTCTGCCACGATATGTAAGGCGAGGCCAGGCTACCTAACTACTAGCAGAGGCAGGCACCTTCTGCCTTCCTTTCCTGTATGCCCAATATAAGGAGCCCTATGCCCAAGAGCTGATTGTACGCGTGAGCCTCCGAAATTATAAGCGGTAGTTTTAGCTCGTTGCCTTTCTTTACAAATCCACTAACATACGGCAAGTGTTTGAAATATCTATATATTTTTATTCTATAGTAGAGTGCCTTCCGACACGTCAGACTGATTTGAAATGACTTTTTTAAGCTGACTGGATCACTGGATGTTTTATGTGGACGACGGCACGGATTGTATGGCTCGACGCTGCACATCTCAATGGCCAGGTTTCACAGGGTCGCCACATGAGAGACACGATAAATTAAAATTTTGCAGTGTCAGCCTTATCCTTATAGTTACGTTGCGCAGTATTGCTTTGGACTTGTTTGGAGGATAATGAAGCGACGTTGGGAGGACACGCACGCCATGGCCAACTGGCACCCGAAAATTCCCCAGCCTTGTGAAGCTAGCATTCAAACTCTAGCCATATTATTGAAAGGGGGCTTTTTTGGTCTTCTTGTTTGCTTTACATATTCCAACAAATGTAAATATATCCCTACCATCAATACTATATAATGTGTCGGAGCCTGCCTACATGCAGGCCTCCTGTCGGGTTTCTCCCACGCCTTCTAGCTCCACCCACAGAGATAAATAGGTTGAGCTAGTTGCTAGAGAATTCAAGCCCAGCGAGCTTCGCTCCAATATAATGTTTAGAAAACGGTTTATCCCTTATGCATACATGAAATTTAACTACTAGCTAGATCATGTATGTGAAACTAGTAAATGCAAGGATATCACAGCAAGTCTAACAAGACTATAGGGGTGAAGTAGTAGGAAGTAATGATGGATTAAAGCCAGCTTTTAAGAGTGAGATTTCGCAGCGTATCGTAATGTAGTATACAGCATTTACATCGCATGAGACGGCTTGCAGCTTGATAGCTAGCTAGCTAGTTCTTACATATTACATCAGAACAAATCCCAGATGAAGAAAAAAGAAAAGCCTATTGAACTCCGTTTTCCCTTTCTAGCAGAGGAAAAGAAATAATCCACCTTGGGAATAAAACAAGGGACCTTGCTTTTGCTTTCATGACTGACGATTATGTTTATTCGATTCCCCATGTATCATCCACCTCGGCCACATCGTAGTCGACTTCGTGATTGCCGTCTCGGCGTGTGGTCTCTGGTTCTGGGGCAGACTCGCCCGTACCTTCCATAACGGAATCTTCGTCCTGGGTCTTGTTGTCTCCGGTGGAAGATGGTACCGGTGCGAGATTGGAAATCCATGAGTACTCTACCTTTCCGACTCCAGGGATGCTTGCGGGACCGTACATCAGCTTTTCAGCTACGTATCGATCTTTGAAGGTGACAATTTGAGAATCTGGGCGGTCAGGATTGGGGTCGACGGACTGGTATTCTCCGATTCCCTGTAGGGAGTTATTAGTCCTGGATCACACAAGTTCTACAGAGAATAGTAAGAGGGCAACTTACGATAAGGAATTGTCGAAAAGCTTCATCCTTGGATGAATCGAACTGCACACCAGACACGGCAACCCTCTTTGGCCGATTGTCCAGTCTCAGGACACCTCCACGACCACCACGGAAGGCAGCTCTGCCCCTAAAGCTTCCCCGGAATGACGGGTCATATCCACGACCTCGCGGAGGAAAACCACCTCGTCCTCTGTATGGCGCTCCTCTACCGCGGCCACGGAAAGAAGATAGCTGTGGGTTGTTCGGATCAATGCCTAGGCTCTTTGCTTCAGCTTCAAGAGCAGCGAGCTGTGCCCGTAATTGCTTGGTCTGCTCGCTGACGTTCTCATCGGCGGGAGACTCGGTTTTATCACCGTTCGTCTCTTCTGTGCCATTGAGAGCGCCCTTTTCTCTGAGCCTTTCTAAGAGTTTGGCCTTCTCCTCTTGTTGCTTCCGCAGGAGCTCTTCTCGTTGCTTCTCAAGTGCTTCTCGGGCCTCTTCAGTCTCCTTAAGCTTCTTCATCCGCTCTTCGTGTGCCTTCTGGGCTTCTGCTTGCTGCATCTCAAACTCCTCCTTGTTGAACGGCGTCGCATCTGGTTCCGTCTCCATGGGAGTTGACGTCTGTCGCTGGCCACCATTGGCATCCGTCTTAGCATGTGGTTTGTACCAATACACCTTGACAAACCGGTTGTCAAAAATAACCTTGGGGCTGGACCAAGCAGCCTTTGCAGAGTCGTAAGTATCGTACTTGACCAAAGCAAGATGCCGAGGAGCCTGCAGGGTGACCTCCGCAATGTTTCCAAACTGGGAAAAGAACTCTCGGACGGACTCCTCATTGAATTTTTCCTCCGGGATCTGCTCCACCACAATTGTGGTAACCGACCTGTCCTCATTAGGTCCGGTCATAGAAAACTCAGCACGACCACGCCCTCGTCCCGCAAAGCCGCCTCTGTCGCCTCGGCCACGGCCTCGGCCACGCCCCCTATTAGAGCCTCTTCCTGCTCCTTCTCCATCTCTATGAACATCAATTATATTGGCATTCGTCGGGTCATATTCTGGAAGAGTTAGCATTCGAGGAGAACAAGTATAGATAAAGGATCTTACCATCATCTCTAGGTGGCACAACCACGGAATCTCCATGCTGATATGGGCACGTTGCGCCCAGGTAGCAGATTCCCTGTGTGTCATATAGCGGACAGCGCTCAGAACTTTTTGTAGCCATACTGCCTTGTTGTTGAGGAAGAGGTGGAATCCCAGGCATGGGCGGAAAACCCATGTTCTGTAGCGCTAACATAGCGGCTAGAGGGTCATTGGGATCAAACGGAGGGAAGCCTGCAGGCATCCCTGGATATCCACCAGGCGCTGGGAACTGAGAACTTGGTGGGCCAGCTGGACGTCCATCTCGCCCACCACCGCCCATGCGATCACCTCTACCGCGCCCTCGTCGTGGAGTCTTAAAAGCTCTGTTATGATAATGGTCTCCTTGCCCCTGGTCCGCCTGGAAACCCTCGTTAAATGTCCGTTTCCGAGAATAGTTTGCATTGTCGAATCCAGCCGGCTGCTGCGGAATAGCGCCCATGGGGGCACCGTAAGGGGCCTTTGGAGCTCCAACAGAGGCATTGAACGGATCCTGTTGCTGAGCAGCAGGCGCTGACGGTATCGGGACATTAGCGCTCTGTACATGGAACTGATTCTGCGCAGCCGCCGGTGCAGATGCCTGCTTCGGACCGAACTTCTCGAAGATCTCATCCACGAACTTCACAGTATCTGCCAAGGTCTTTCATCAGTAACTAGCCAAGCGATACCACCCGCAGCCTCAGACAAGGTCATAACTCACGTTCTCTCAGGAAATCCTCCAAATTCTCCACAGATGCCTTTCTGATCTCCTCATCTGGCGCGTCAGATCTGATTAATGCGAGAACATAATCCGCAAGGACGTCTGAATCGGCATCGGAGCTGTTCAGATAAGAGAGCCATCAGCTTCATTTCCACTTGAAAAGCGCTAAACACTAAACGCGCACTGAAAGAATAACATCCACAGCAACAAAGACAAAAAAAATAAATAATAAACCAAGAAAGAAAACGGAAACTTACATATCCTCCAACCTCTTCACCACCCACTTCTTCACGTCCGCCGCTTCTTCTTCCGTAAACTGCATTTTGCCTCAAATACACCACTTTCCTCTCTCTCACTCAAACCAATCAAGGATCAACAATCCCCCTCAATATCGCCAGTCCTGTAAGCGTATCGTAACTCGCACGCGATCCGTCAAAAGCTCAAGTGGAGAAACCCAGTTGAAATGCGGATCGAGAAAATAATAAGGTGACGGCGGGTCCGCAAGAAACGAGGACGCAGCACACGCACACCCCGCAAGATCGTTGAGCACGGAAACGATTTCTCGTCAGGAAAATTCACGGAAATATTTGCGGAATCAGTGGCGACAAAGTTGGTATCGGCGAGGCCCAGCTTCAGGCCATGGTGGAGGTGATGAAAGCTCGGCGGCGAGGTTGGCTCGATCTTGACCTTAGCTGGGGAAACGCGAGTGTCACCGACCCGGGAACGCGGTGCAACAGACGTGCGCATCACGTGACATATCTGTCTTCAGAAATTCTACTGACGTATCCTGTTTTGCTCTTACAAAAAAAAAAGCATGATCTGTATGCAGAAACAATCTCAGAAAATCAAGAACTATAATTACATTACTTTCCTACTAGGTGATCATCAGATTATTGAACTACCGTATTTATTTTCATGGGCGAGCTATGAAACTAGAGAACAGCAAAGGAAATTCCACATTCGTAACGTAACAGCAAATTAAAGACAAGCCGTTCAAATGCTCGCACACCTATATTCTACTTCTCTCTCTAGGTACTTGAAACCCGAGCGTGAGGTATTGAGCCAACTGGGAATATGGAGATGGCAAGGGCGTTTTCGGTGGTCAATCGATAGAAACTTCAGATAGAATGACCACTGACCCTTACTGCTCCGGAATTCGCATGCACAAGCTTGCCCACAGGAACATATTTCCGCACCATGGCGCCGATTTTGTACTTTCCTAACTTGGGCTTTTATTTTAGGTCGTCACACTCGTAATGTCTGGATTCCAGATATCATTGTCGGGAAGTCTATCCGGCTGGCATTGAGTTGTTTACAGCTTGTCGTAGTACTGCAGATCAATCGTCAGCAATCAGTCTTTTTATGATATTAATCAGGTTCGAAAACAAGAAAACGTACCTCAGAGTAGTCAGGCACCTTCTCCTTAAGACCCTTGCGCTTACGCATCTCAACAACGATCTGACCAGGCTTGGTGGTGGGGTCAAGCGGCGATCCACCGGGCAGGATGGCCCAGTGGTCGAAGACGGACTGAGGGAAGGCCTGGCCACCGGTGCCGGCACGGAGATCACCAGTGAAACCGAAGGACTCGTTGACGGGCAAGTAAGCCTTGACAGTGAACAGAGGAGTACCGGGGCGCTGCTCCTCGGTGTAGACGTGACCACGACGGCGAGTGAGAACACCGTAGATACCACCCATGGCCTGCTCAGGCACCTGGATCTCGACGTTGAAGATGGGCTCCAGGATAGCGGGCTCAGCAAGCAGGGTAGCGGCGTACAGCACACGACGAGCGGTGGGAAGGATCTGACCACCACCACGGTGGATGGCATCAGCGTGCAGGGTGACATCCATGATGTTGAAGCGGATGGAGCGCATGGGCTCCTCAGCAATAGGACCCTCACGGGTAGCCCACTGGAAACCAGAGACGAAGGAGTCCTTGATTTCGTTCAGGTATTGCACAGCCTTGGTCTGGTCAACCAGCAAGTTGGCACCGGTGGTATCGGGACCGAAACACCAGATCTTACGGGCATCGGTGACATCCCAGCCGTAGTCGTCGGCGAGGACACGGGCACGAGCCTTGAAATCGTCACGAGGGCTGATCTTGCCATTCTCAATGGCCTTGGAGACCTCCTCATCCAGAGGCTCAGCAATAACGTACAGACGGTTGTGCTTGTTGGGAGACTTGGACAGGGCAGTTATGCTGGACTTTTCACTCACGGTCTCACGGTAGGAGACAACGGGGTCAGAAATACGGAGGGGAACACCGGCGTGTTCCTCCTCGAGATCCTTCAGACAGATCTCCAGGTGCAGCTCACCGGCACCGGCAACGATGTGCTCACCGGACTCGCTGATCATGGTCAGGACACAGGGGTCAGACTTGGACAGACGCTTGAGACCTTCGACCAGCTTGGGCAGGTCGTTGGCGTTCTTGACCTCGACGGAACGCTGGACGACGGGGGAGACGGAGAACTTCATGACCTTGAGGTTGTGGGCAGTCTCGTTGGTAGTAATGGTACCAGACTTGAGCAGGAACTGGTCGACACCAACCAGACCCAGGATGTTACCGGCGGGGACATCCTCAATGGGCTCGATGAAACGACCCATCATCAGGATAGTACGCTGGATAGCCTTGATGAACAGATCATCCTTCTTTCCAGGGGTGTAGTTAGGACCCTGGATGCGGACCTTCATACCGGAGCGGACGGTACCAGAGAAGACACGACCGAAGGCGTAGAAACGACCCTTATCGGAGGTCGGCACCATCTTGGAAACGTAGAGCATGAGGGAAGCCTTGGGGTCACAGTCACGGATACCAATGCAGACCTCGTCATCCGGAGGACCCTCGTACAGAGTCTCAGCACGGTACTTCTGGGCCGTGACGGGGGAAGGCAGGTGGAGAACGATCATCTCCAGCATGGCGTCAGCAGCGGGCAGGAACTTGCGCATGACAGTCTTCAGGAGCTGCTTGCCCTCAAGATCCTTCTCGTCGCTGGTGAGCTTGATGTCAAGCTTCTCGAGCAGGGTGGTGATCTCCTCCTTCTTGGAGTGAGTGACGGCGTTGAAGATCTTGAAGATGGGGTCCAGGATGAACTGGTTGAAGGCACGCTCCAGCTGCTTGCCCTCGTGCTCGCCGTTCTTGGTCCACTTCTTGGTCTTGGGGTTGAAGTAGTTGTCACCCCACAGACGCTCCATCATCTTGTTGCGGTCAACACCGAACTTCTTGGCGTACTTGACGGCAAACTGGCGGACAGTGAAGGCCCAGCCGTGGAGACCGGAACCGAAAGAAATGGTACCCTTCTCGGGGTAGACCTGGACATCACCAAGGGCCTTGTCGAAGTAGGTGGCGATGATGACGTTGATGGACTCAACGGTACGAGCGAAGGACTGGTACAGGTCCTCCTTGGAGACCTGGAGCTCGAGCAGAGCACGGTCGACCTTGTTGATGATACAGACGGGCTTGATACGCTCACCCAGAGCCTGACGCAGGACAGTCTCGGTCTGGACACAGACACCAGAGATACAGTCGACCACGACCAGAGCACCATCGGTAACACGGAGAGCAGCAGTGACCTCAGAGGAGAAGTCAACGTGTCCGGGGGAGTCGATCAGGTTGACCAAGAACTCGTTACCGTCGACCTTCTGGGGGATATCCTTGATATCCTCGGGATCCGTCAGGTGGGCATACAGAGAGATGGCAGTGGACTTGATGGTAATGCCTCGCTCCTGCTCGTCGGCACGGGTATCCGTGAAACGAGCCTCTCCTGCCTTCGCAGCGGAAATGATACCAGCACGCTGGACCAGGGAGTCGGTCAGAGTGGACTTTCCGTGATCGACTAATCACCCGGCAGAGCCGACGTCAGAAACCTTTTTTTTTCTCCTTCATAATACCCGATCGGGGAAAAATCTGGACCAGTATAGAAAAACATCAGAATGGGTTGACATACCGTGAGCAATGACGGAGATGTTTCGGATGTTGGCCGGTCGGTCCATAAGGGACCGGATCTATTCATTGTCAGTCGCTGTTGTGGGATTGCTTCCTCAGGCGCCCGCCCGCGGGGGCAGCCCCTCCACGCGGGCGCGGGATGGAAAAAAACGAACCTCCTCGACGGTGAAGCTGTGCACCACCACACGTTAGCAATCATCCCAATTTTCTGAATTTTCTTTTCCTCTATCCTTGACCGTCACAGATGGCTGGAGATCATTCTGCGCACCCACTGTTATGTGAAAAAAATGGAGTTGGACTTACTTGACCATCTTGACGGTTTTTTCTCAGAGTAAAGCCTTAGAGGCGGGGTTGTGCGATAAGAATGCGGGACAAAAAGAAACCGACACACAGAAAGGAATCAGGATCGAGGACTAGCTCGACCTGATGTTGATGCTCTTGGAGAGGGAACCCTATTACGCTCTGCTCCTGAGACACGGAAGAAGGCTGAGGCTTCACAGAAAGGGAAGAGAGAAAAGGGAAGAGGGGGAGTGAAGTAAGTGCGCAAAGGTCGAGGAGGGGAAGAAAACCCAGCAATTTAGTTGGGTGGGGACCCAGAAGGGTTTTTCCCGATTTCCAATGTGGATGTGCGCTGGCCGCCGCCGTTTGCTGGTTGTCCCGCCCGCCGTAATCATATTTTCCTCCTAGTCCTCCGTAGTCGCTGGCCCAGTCCCAGGCCCGCTATATCGAGAAAAAAAATCCTTTTACTCCTAGTCTCAGGAATTGTGAGGTGGGACTAAGAAAACCTGGGTATCATTGTTTTTGGTTCTTTGTGATTCAGAGCACTCTCGAATCCTACCACCCCACACCATTAAAATTCATAGTTATGAGCACTCGATATACATCCATCTCCGAAAGTAGCCATATCATAATCATATCAATATCATATCATTCACTCATCCCAAAACACCTCTCTATCCTATCCCTTTAATGATACAGGAACATGCTGAGAAATCAACTACGCTAAAGTCGTAGCCAAAGCAACCCCTCCAGCTCCAGCATCCAGCGTGGCATGACGGAACGATAGGCGACAGGCAACTAAACTAAACTCTTCATCAGCGTGTGCGGCCATCGTTCGCTGGGAAGAGAGAACGTGACGGGGTTTTTTGCCTTCGGAGCGGTCCAATGAGAGAGCTTCTGCCGTTCTGCCTGCCCGCTGGAATTTTCACCGCTCCCCCACTTCCTATCCGGAGTTAGGAGTTAATTTGTTTCAATGAAGTGGCTGACAAAAGCTTCCGGGGCATTAGGGGATAGATGGGATCCGTGGGGATCAAGATTAAAGCAGGACTGGCTGCTCGTAGTATCATGATATATGCTAGGATTATATAGACCTAATTGCTACTGTACAGATAGGGACTGCGCTCCGGATATACAGCGGGTGGGGAACTAAATAACAAAACAGAATGGAAGATTTCCTAGAAACGCCATGGTGACAAATCCCAGCTGTCATCCCGGATGGTTGAGGATAAGATTATATGATGATAAGAAACCCGCTGAGATCAGCGCCGGATCTCGAATAAGACCTAACTCCATGACAAAAAAAACAGTCTCTCGTGGAGGCGTCCTGTCTACCTCATGAGGACCCCAGGATCTTGGAATACGCATCCTCCACTTCCTTGGCGACTTCCAACAAAGTAACAATGATGATCTGATGCGTGACGTTTGGCAGCTTGTCCCGATGGAGCCCAATCCATTCCAGCGGGGGAGTGGCCTCGCCCATGTCCCGGAGCTGTGGAGTCTCAATCACAGGCGGTTCGAGGGCCTTATAAGAATACCGCGACTGGGGCACATTGACCACGGCCGTGATCTTCTCCTGCTCATTGTACTCCCCGCCCTCGCCTTCGGGTCGTGGGCCACCAGTGATACGAACGGCGGGAGGCGGCAATGGCTTCCCGAGACGGCTGGCAAGCGCGCGCGAGTGATTCATCCACAGGTTCCGAATGAAGCTGATGCGCGAGTAGTTCCATCCGACGTCCACCTTGCCCTCGAAAGCACTCTTGAAGATATATTCGATGTCGTTCTTCCCGGGAAGCTGCCACGTTTCCATGCTTGCTACGACTCGGGGCACCTTGAGGATCGTGCCGCCCCGGGAACCGGTGCTGCGGTTAGCGACATCGTCGACGGACAGTTCATCCGAAGAGAGAATGGGAGTAGTAGGACGGTTGATGTTGGACAGAGCCACTCGTAATTGTCCCAGGGTAAGGCCCAGGGCGCTGTGGATCTTCTGGTCCTCAAGCGCGACAGCAAAACGGGCCTGAACATCGAGAGCCTCCATCTTGAAGACCTGATGGTCGATGAAAGTGCTGGGGAAAGCCCCAATGTTCACTTCCCGAACGCTAACGACCACATCCGTATGCAAGGAGATTGGCGCTTTCTCTGCTTCCTCCCTGCGCTTGGCCGCATCCTGAGCGCGCAGATTCATTTTTTCGCTGACGACAGAGGACTTGCGACGGAGATATCTCTCAATATCTTTCAGGGAAGCTTCGTACGCAGCTTGTTTATCCTGCGCCAGACGTTGCCATGCCTGGAAGAGACCGACAGACTGGGACGCCGTCAAGGTCGTACAAAACACTTGAACCTTCTCGCCTTCGAGGATGCTAACGAGGCGGTCTTGATGTGGTTCTGACGTGTTCCGGACGTTGTACATGAGAAATTCGAAGAGAGATATATCGGCTACCAGGAACGGTTGATACTCAAAAGAGACCTTGGCCTGCAGAGAGTCAAAGGCAATGGACGCTTGGATCAATGGCGTCTGACCCAGAACTGGGGTGTCCCCGGGCCACTTGATGAATGTGCGGATCTTCAGGTCATCTAGCTTAACTAACCCACTCATTCTTCCTTTGCTATCGATAGCCATAGTCCTGAATCCAATACAGAGGTTCTGTTCCCAATCTGAGCTCTTTTTAGAGGACAGCCACAAGTCCTTAATAGTAAACTGGGACTTCCCCACTGTCTGTCCCAAATCAAGCTGGATCTCCAGTTCATCCACAGCCAGAGTTGAGTTCCATGGGAAGGCACCTGCAGCGGCCACTTGTTGATACCGTTGGACCATGTAAGGTTGACTATCCGAGGGCGGGGATCGGAGCGTCTCCGGGCTGGATTCATCCTCACTGGATGGCACCCAGATTTCTCGGAAGAGGAGGAAGTCCTGGACCTGCTTCATATTCACCATGGTCTTCAGCGGGCTCATTTTAAGGATGGCTGATATCCCCTTGCTAGCGCTGACATGTTTGCTATTCATAAGAGACATAACCGTCTTTTCCACTTCGAAACTAGCGGTCGATTCATGCGAATATACGTGTTTGACTGAGGCCTGTAGAGAGTTAAAAGTCACCTGGATAGCAAAGAACCTCCTCTGTTCGATTGATTGAACAGTGTTGACTGTCATGTAGATGCTTTCAAATTGCGCTGTAGCTGCGACGCGTGCAATGGGTTGGCAACTCAGACTGAACTCCTGTTTGCAGATCCACATGCCCACATTAAGTTTACATCGTCCGAGAATCGTGTTAGGGTCAGCGGCGTTCAGTGACGATTCAGGCATGGGCTTTTGCGCTTGTACTCTGTTTGTGGATGCCTGCTTTGCCGGTTCTTGCTCTCTCACCACTTCTTTTACGCTGGCAGTTATCTGCTTGATGAGGGGAACAACTGTTGGATACAGAACATTCGTTGAGGGATCAACCTTAAGTTCTGCATTGAGGGACGGATCCTCTGTCCCATTGTCTTCATATTGGAGCTTCAGGGCAACGCCTGGAGAACGCAGCGAGGCTGTAGTTGCTGTGTCACCTTGCACATACTGACCAAATTTACCCTCTGGTGGTCGACTGCCTTTCAATGTAGCTGTGAGCATAGTTTGGTGATAATCCATCCGCCTGCCTTGAAGAGTCACCATGGCACCAGCAAAGTCGACATCGATAAGAAAGGATGAGAGGCGCTTATTGCCGAAGAGCCCCCGCTTCTTATCGTTGGCTGGTGAAGGCGCTGTCATCCATATCGTGCTTGCTTCTCGTAGCTTCTCACTTGCAGAAGCGATGGACTGTTGAAGCAGACTGGCAGGGAGAATGGACTCGGAGGTTGCTCGAATATCCACAGCCTTTCCAGCCGCTTGGAAAGCTAGTCGAATGTCGTTTTTCGTGGATAAATAGGCGACATTGAAAACTATCTCCGGCATCAAGGCTGAATTTAATGTGCGATTTCTTCGATCCTGGGACTGTGGGGTCATCTGCAGTTGCATATCCTCGATCCGAAGTTTCGCGGCGTTCTGTTTCTGTGTTGACAAGACAACATGTCTAATAGAGAAAACTAGATCTTCTGGCTCCCGTCCAGGTGGACTTGGCTGTGTATCCTCCATGACCCAGCTCGCTTGCACGTTGAAGAGCTCCACGGAGTATATGGCATTGAAGAGGTTATTTGAACTAATCCCATCATTGACCTCAATGCTTGGCACCTGCGCGGCCTTAGGCTTCGCTTCAGACTGAGTACGATACCGCAAGTTCTTCAAACGCTTGACTTCGTGAGACAGGTCAAGTGTCTTAATCCGCTCTTGTAGATGGACTGCAATGTCAACAACCAATGAAGCAGTTTGGGCACAAAGTTCAACTTCAAATCCCTTGCTAGTTAGATAATAGGCTCGCACCAGCTGCCCCATTTCGTTTATCCTAGATGTGCCCAAAATTCCGATGTCAAGGGTGAAATTACCGTAAGAACGACTGGTTAGATTGTCTTTTCTTCTAAGGTCGAAAATTATCTCAGACACGTTGACGTGAAATTCCGGAAGATCAAGAAGCTTTCCTTGCTCCGAAGCATTATCGAGTCGCATCTGCACCATACCAAAGCTGAAGTCCATGTCGGCAGAATATTCTTTGCTCTTGAGGCCGGGAGCACGCGCATGAATGCCCATACCGGCCATTGTAAGACGGAGCTTGTAAAGTAGATCGTTGCTGTTTGATGGCGCCTTGGACTGGACCTTCGGTTTCTCTAGGTTCAAAACGTTGTCGAGACGCACACGAAGCGCGTCAACGTTTTCTTTGAAATCAGAGACAAGGTGTGATATTTCAGTGCCATTAACTGCATTCAACAGGCTGCGGACGGAACTAGCCTGCAGACGTATAAGCTCAATAGTGACATCAGCCTCCAATGTGGTGATGGGAGCTAATCTGACAAGCACTCTGCCGTTGATTGGCGGTATTCGCAGAGCAGATACTGTATGCCACTTAGCTCCTTCAAGGGATTGGAATACATGAGAATTGGACTTGAGATCAAAGTCAACCTCTAGCCTAGCATCCCTTCTAGGCATAACTGACATCCGGGCTACTTCTCCCTCAATCATATAACTGAGTGACGGGAGTAGGGAGAATGTGATGCGATAATCATCTAAAAACGAGGCAGCTTGGAAACGATGATGGCTTTCTTTGATGCTGGATGGAGGCGATGCTTTTTGAACCTTAGATGTGTCGATATTTCTGATCAGTTCGCAGACGTATCGAACTTCATCTTCGACCATCCTGTCCGCCACATGGACCAGACCCAGAGGATCTTCTTTCACGTCAAATCGGAGCCTCTTGCATGACCCAGCAATCTTCCAATCATGCTCCAAAACGGATTCCTTTTCTTGCAACATGTGAGAAAAATAGACATTAGGACTCCAGACTCTTGAAAGTATTAGCAGCTTGAAACGATCCGAGATCTCTGCAGAGGAGGCCTCTGCAGAAATAAGCACGCTCAGCTCATCTGATACGTCCCCGTTATCCGTCTGTCCCACAAAAGAACCCTTAAGGGCCTGGCCCACGAGAGAAATCCGCAGATTAATGCCCTCGAGTGTAACGGAGCCAAGATCAGCACCAAGAACGACATGTACCTCCAGAGGTCCAGGCCCGGTGTCATCTGAGACGCCGGGAGGTGTATAAGATTCCAAGGTCACATTCGACATGGTTTTCGTGACCACTTCGACCAGGTCCAGGATCTCCCATCGCAGTTGTAGTGCTGCAGCAGAACAATAAGATCGCAGAACAATTGCCGTTCGTGTACGCTGCATCTCAGTTGTATTCTCAATTATTTGATGATTAATGGCCAGAGCAGTAGACAACTGTTCCACTGTAAGGCTGCTCTCTTTTGGACCGGGGTCGACTGAGAATCTGAATGTCCTCACAGCCAAGGAAAGGGTCAATGGTTGCAATGTCGGAGTCTCACTGGTTGCAACAGATGGGCTCCAGACCTTCCTCATAACGTGACTCTTTTCGACATGAGCAAGATCCCAAGTACGCCACTTATCGAAGGTCGATAAAACTATCTGCTTAGCATTCTCCGGGAGCCCATATTCTAGCTGAACGCAGAGGCTCGCCAATTCTCTTTGTTCGTCGACAGACAGGCTCTGATAAATGGTTCTAAGGCGAGAAATAATTTTCCATGAGTCGTGGAGTCTTAGATGGGCCCGGGCAACTCGTAGAACATATGACGGCCGCGTTAAGAACAAAGGATCGAGTATGTCTGCATCTGTCCGCGCGAGTGTGTAGATTAGTGATCGTAATCGACTGGTACCGACATATGATGCGCGCTGAAAGGAGGACGCGACGGAGTCGAACATAGTTGTTGTTCTCCTGACTAGGAATGCCAACTGCTCCACTGATTTGCTTGAAGTTGCAGTCTCAAAGTTTCGCATTTGAAGATGAGAGCGCATATCTGATGCTATCACCAACCAAAAGTTCATATCCCTTGCAATGCAGTTGAATTCTGCCTTTCCTTGGAAAGCATCAGTACGTCTACCCTCCACACCAAATGACAGGGAATCGGTAGACGCATGTATGACCAAACTATGTTGTATACCCTGAATTAGGTCACCTTTTTGACGCTCCACTTTTGTCCTGAATGCCGTCACTAGACGGGAGATCTCGACATTATACTCATCGTGAAATCGGAACTGACCATCCAGGTTAGCAGACACCGGCGAGTTGATAAGTCTCAGTCTCGTCAAAGGGACACGAATCGAGATACTAGTCGTTGTTCTCGGTTTGTCTATTAACTTGTCCTGGTTGACAATGTCGGAAATGACATCCATCTGAAGTGAGTCAAGGACATCCACCGGGTGATCTGGCTGCATTTCCTTGACCACTGATGACAGGGTATGCAAAAATTCAGGTGCACAGAACCCTGTCATTCCTGTTGACAGCTCACAAAAGAAGTTTATTTGAGTGCTGTCGCTATCCTCCAAAGAGGTAGATCCACCCATAGTCCCGTAATTGACAACATCTGAATTCCAGCCACCCAGATCAGATGGAAGGGGCGGTAAATTGCTAACATCTGGCTGAACATGGTGCAGAACAAAATGAGGCATCGCCCATGCAGTGGAAGGGCCGTTTATACCAGAATTGGCGTCTTCGCCAATCGTGTCACTGTAACGAGCTGACATGCTGTCCATATGTCTCAGCCGGTTGCTTCTGCGGTTCCAACCGGAGTGTTCATCAAGGACGGAACCATGGCTGGATAGTGTACTCGAATGTTCGTCAGAGGCAACGCGGGCAGATTGTCCACGCCGTATATTCAGACTAGAGGACTCAGAGAGGAAAGAGCTCTTGCGACCCAGGTTCCTTTTGAATTTAGAAGGCCCTCGCGAAGACAAAGTATCTATGACGCTGTCTACATTCGCAATGGGATCTGGCATGAAGGGAACTGCCATAGCAGGAGGATCGACTCTGTTACCGTTCGGATGGGATGAGCTCACGTCAGCTGCTTCCAAATCAAATAATAACCAGGGCGTCCTGTTAGTTCTTTGGTCATGAACTCTAACATGTTCCTGTTGCAAAATGCGATCTTCGTCGAAATTCGACTTCCTTTGTGCCATTTTCATGACGATATCCGTCCGGAACACAGCATATGTTACAACGGAATCGCGACGCTTTCCATGAAGTCGTGCAGCAGATCTACGATCAACAGCAGCAAATGTCAAGTTTGGCACGTGGAGATCGAATCTTTTGGAGAACATGAAATCTGCCCAGTCGTTGAACTGCAGAGTCACCGCACCAGTCTTCAAAATGAGGGCTGTATTCTCGACAAGTATGGATAAGCGTACTGAGTCTATGGCAGCTCTCAGAAAAGTAATATCGTGTAAAGAAACGGGCACCAAGGCTGGAAGTGCGTTTTCTTTGTCGTCAAGAGAGAAATCAAAGCTTCGGATAGCTGTCACCATGTGTCTCAGGAATTCCATAGAGCACTCCCCTGCGATGTCCCCAAGACGGAAGTCCCAGTTGCACATATAGGTTGGTTCTACAGGCGGTAGACCAAAGAGCCTATGGCCATAGAGGGAGACGCCGTCTATGAATAGTTGAGTGCTTGACACCTCCGTCAATGGCTCTGATGTCACAGTCTCTAATGAAGCTTCCAAAGGGCTCACACTAGCTTCCAAGTCCATATAATAGTTAGTGAACCTCATATCCGCTTCAATGGATATGGCTGTTAATCTTAGACTGTTTCGGTAGTCATATATGTTAACCGGTAAAAGGGCGCAAGCATTGTCAACAGTAACATGTATGATCACATCGAGATCATTGGACTTCCGCCCAGGATTCAGCCCGTGGTGTTCGGATGGATCTTTGGAATTGACCAACTCCTGGAACTCTTCCAGTGTCTTGAAGTGCATTTCTTCACCGAAATAATTGTCTTTAATCTTTATGAAGTACCGCATCAGAAAACCGTATAGGTATAGCTTAGGACATAAACCTGTAATATCGAGCACAAGAGTGTCTGTCAATGCTGGAGATGTGGAAAGATGATAAGTGTAGCTTCCATCGATGACAAGGCTCCCCAGAGTGGCAACTGACTTGTTTCTGAGAAAAGTATGCAGTGTGTTCCATACAGGCGTCACGACATCTATAGCACCTTCCTGTAGATTGACAGAGAACAACACAGCATTCTGGTCAGGTCTGAACTTAGTCATAGGAATTCTAACATCCGACGCCAACTCTCTGCCTTTAATCACCACGAAAGCGTTGTCTTCCAGATCAGAGGGATTGCTGATAATGTTCGAGTCGTTGACATTCACGAACAGTTTAAAATCAGTAAACGCAAGATTGATGTTATAAGTGAATGGCACGAAGGTATAGTAATCCGCAGGAGTCCCGGTTGTCCAGTCCTCCACAAGATCTGTGATCAAAAATATATGGTCACGAAGCAAGTATAATTCTAAATCACGACTTTCCACGTTGAAATACCACTTATGGGGACTATTCCAGCCGAGTGGATTGGATAAATCACAGGAGATAGTTTGCCGCGGGCACTGCCAGAGCAGCCCATGATTGACACTGGTCGACATTTTTGTATCACGGAGGTCCAAGGTGAGATAGTTTCGATATCCGATCCGAGACGGAACCATATCCATAGTGTATGTGACCGTGGAGTCGCGCGCGAGCCGAAGTGATAACCATCCGAAGGGACGTATATCTGGTCCAGCATTTCCTTTATCTCCTTCTTTGTTGCGCAGAGTCCTCTTCTGTTTCTGTCTCTTCAACCTCGCTGCATCCTTGATAGCATCGGCTCGGCCTTTCCATTGCCAGTCCTTCGATGCCTCCCTAGTCGGAATCCGTAATGTGGTCTCGTCGTCAATCTCTATGCGAACCTTGAAAGATGTACTTCGCCTAGTTTCCCCAGCGTCCAATGGCTTTGCTGGCTCTGAACTTCTGTAAGGGTTCGGAAAGAATACGTTTTGCAGCCCCACACGTTCCCTGTCAGTCCAGGGACCGTAATTTATCATACCACCATTGATCTTCAGCTCTAATCCCCATTCTGGCGGATCAGTTCCGTTAATGTCTCCAGGTATCTTTGAAGAAGATGGCAATGAGGCGTGTTCAGCAGAGACTTTTCCAGGAACGTCCCAGTAGTAACTGACTGAAACATGAGGACAGTCCAATAAAGTCGAAAATCTGCCATATTCGATTCCATTCCAGCCTTCGTGTTCATCTTGATAATCGTCGTCAAGATATCTTGTCAGGCCGATCCATCGAGTCTCGCCAGGTAGTCCTAAGTAACTCGCTGACGTAGCTGTTGCCTTTCCATTTGGGCCGTGGATATGGAACGACTCCACTGACTTCTGGAAGTAGGGGATAAGATCGCGAATACTATGCCATATTCTCTGTTTGTGGAGCTGATAGTTGATGTGGAAAGTAGGCCTGTGAAAATTCCCAGCATTTTCCTCTTTTAAGGAGTTTAGTCCCTTAGCGGCAGCAAGTTGTGCCTGCTTGTAATCAGGATTCGGCCGCATTTGCACTACAGGATGATCCATTTCAAAGGCAAAGATTTGCCTATAAATATCAAGCGGGCCAGTATCAGTTGCGTCAATCATCCCGTTAGCTTTCGCGAATGTCGTAGTCAAGACGGACCGCGTGTTCTCGTTTCCCACAACGATAGCACCCTTAGTACATTTTATTCTCAATGGCAGAAGTCGAAGTAGAATCGAGGAACTTATATCTGATTGATGGTCGTCGGGAACATTTTTAGTGGCTGAAAAAACATCCGTGTCATTTCTAGAAGGTCCAAAGGAATGTTTAGGAGATGCAGCCCCCATCGAAGGACTCGTTGGAGAAGAGTCGGTTGGAGTACGCTTCTCTGTCAACCCATCTTTCTTGGCACCTTGTGAGTAACTCTGATAGCTGCTTGATGTCCCCGAAACAGATGGAGACAAAGAGCCACCATCATGTTCGGGGCGATAACCGAATCCTTCCAGAATACCATCATATGCGGGAGTCCTATTATAAAGGAACCATTCCAATCCAAAAATAGTGACTCCTATACGGCAAGAAAGTTGATCGTCTCCCTCTACGCCGCCCTTCTCTCGGCTGGGATTCTGACTGCTGCTGTCATCGCCATCCAGAACGTCCTTATCTTGTGCAGCCCGTTTGGGTCGAGGAGTCCACGATTCTGTCTTTGAGAAATCCAGTTGCTTTACTTTCCACTTCCAGTAATTCCACGTCACGTAGCCTCTGTGGATCAGAATAGTTTCATTCACTCCATGGTATCTGATGCCCTTGAAGAAGATCCTCCCTCCAAGCAGGGAAATTTGAAGAGCATGGATATCGACATAGGCGCGATAATAGTGCCATGTGTATGCTCGTATTCCGTATGATATTAGGGTCGCAAAGAGCCGATTGAAGTAGAAGAGGAAGAACAATGATCTGAACAGGCCATTAGCTGTTGAACGAAGACCCAGCGAAACCCAGAGAGCTTGACTTACAGGACACCAGAGACAATAAGCTCGACGAGGAAGAACCTTTGATATTATTAGCAACTTCAACAGTACATCACACCGCTAAGATCCCTACCAGTTGAAAGTTGGGCCAGGCGTTAAAGGCTCCGCTGTCAAGTGGTTAGCCATCTCCTAAAGTTGAGGGCTTGAGTGCCCGCAAACATCACGACCCTCCGCAGCGTGCACCATTCGCCAGCTGGAGCGTCGGTCGTTTTCAAGATGTCGCGCGCATTCTGTCGATGACAGTAATAGATCCTTCAACTCAAACACGGTGGTCAAAGCTGTCGCGGAGTGCTGTTCAATGCGAATGGCCAATGTGCGGCTCGTGCCCGATGACATTCGTCACGCGCGGCAAGCGGAGCTGCGGAGAGCTCCAAGTCGGGGGGGAAGGAGGCTCGACTCCGAATTATCCTACTGCCTATTTGCCCAGAACCCTGAACATCGACGATCGCACTAAGATTCCAGCTTTGATTTGTCCTTCTTTACGGTGCTGTTCCTGTGAAAATAATGCTATCGCCATCTTCTCGAGAGGGGCGGAGTGATCTTGCATCACACCGACACTGAGCGCGCTATCGCGGACCGCGATGGAACAGATATCAACAATGACAGCCGGATCAGCCTCTGGCGGCACAGGCTCCCGGCTTGCGCAGGCTGTAGTAATTGTTTCGGGGGTCGCCTCGCTGGTCGCGTCATTGCTGTCGTTCGTGTGAGTTGAGCAACATTGAACCCCTTTCTATTGTGTGGTCCTAGGGCTAATTTCAATCCTATTGTATAGGTCGATATGGCTACAAACGTGTGTTGCAGATTCCCGGATATTCATAACGGCGCGTCTGATTTGTTCCATCTAGGAAAAATTATCGAAAACCTCTGCTTCAGCGATACGTCGTTCGTATATTGTTAATGCGAGTATTATGACGACAATAATGATATCGACGCCTAGCTAACCATAGCAGGGTTCCTATATACGCCGCGTCATCGTGGACCAGTATTGTGTCCTTGAAAGCCTCTATGTGGGTTGATCCCATTCGCGATGTTTATGAGGTGGGTTATCCCCTGTTCTGTCGAGCTTCCCCCGTTAACCAGTTACTTTATAGGCATTCACAATTTACACCTTCTTCCAATTGCTCATTAATTTTCTTGGTGGTGAACGAGCCCTCATCATCATGACCCATGGTCGTCCGCCTATCTCACACGTTTGGCCGCTCAACCATGTCCTTCCAAAAGTGGATATTTCCGATCCCCATACCTTTTTGGCCATTAAGCGAGGAATTCTGCAGTATACCTGGCTAAAGCCGATCCTAGCGATCGCTACAATAATTATGAAGGCGACGGGTACATATAAAGAAGGCTACCTCGAGGTCACGTCCGGCTATCTGTGGACCGGCATCATATACAACATCAGCGTTACTCTGAGTCTCTACTCCCTAGCAATGTTTTGGGTATGCATGCATGACGACTTGAAACCTTTCCGTCCGGTTCCCAAGTTCCTTTGTGTAAAGCTCATCATTTTTGCGTCCTATTGGCAAGGCTTCTTCTTGTCTATTCTTCAATGGCTTGGGGCCATCCCCAATGGCGTCGCTGGTTACACCCCAGACAATCTTGCAGCCGCCATCCAGGATAGTCTCATCTGCTTCGAGATGCCTATTTTTGCACTTACCCATTGGTACGCTTTTTCATGGCACGATTACGCGGACCCCACAATATCGGCGGCTCGAATGCCCGTCAAGTACGCCATACGCGATGCTTTCGGAATCCGAGATCTTATTGAAGATACTAAGATGACTCTGAGAGGAGAAAATTACGAATATAGATTGTTCGACTCCGGTGACAACGTTATTGCGCACGAGGAGTCTCACTCGCGGGTGAAGCGGGTGATGGATGGGATGAGATATGCGAGGGGAGGGAAAGCCAAATACTGGATCCCCAAACCTGGCGAGATCAACAGCCGAACACCGCTGTTGTCAAGGCCGGGTCCTAGTCGTAGTAGCAGCGAGGATGGAAAGAGGAGAAGTAGCGTGATCGACAGATACCGTACTTACAGTGATATGGAAGAAGCTGTTCTTGACGTGGAAGATGAACGTCTATTTGCACTTGCACGGTCTCTGGAGTTCGGTGACTGGAACGTACGTATCCACCAGCTCCATATTTTGGATGATTCAGCGAGCTAACTGACTGAAGTATCCGGTGATTACTGCGAATGAGGTGCCGCGGGACCAACGGATAGCAGGTCATCGAAGTTACCAAAACCCGACCGAACCGGATGTAGTGAGGAAAGCTCATAAGCATAGGAAAAGCAGTGCTAGTGGAGGAAAGAGACCACGTCGAAGCACGCGTGATCGTACGAACGGCCCAGGCAATGGCCCATCACAGCCTGAGCAACGCCCTCCACCACAACGTAGTAAATCGAGTACTTCAGGCTCGTCACAGTCCAGGCGCAGTCAGCTGGTCGATCTTGTTGTCGAAGATCAGGAAGCAGAGCAACGAGAGCGTAGCGAGGCTCGAAGAGCATTTGGGACCGCACAGAATGAAACCGAGCACAAACATTATTTCAAGTAGGCAATTCCTTTATTTGTTTACTTCAGGTCCAGACTGACCGATTACGTGCTAGGACACCTTCCGGTGGAGCAGTTGAAGACAATGTCACCAGGGATCAGAGCGACAAGCAACCAGGTACAATCCCTGACGACCAGGGACAACCCCCGTTTGCAGTTGGAGAAGATACCGAGGAGGAGGACACGCGACCCGCAGTGCCTCGTTTGGGATATGGTGATTTTGATGAGGAACGCAATGTCTGGGGCCAATAGGGTCTGCGAGCACGAAGCGTCTGCCATCTTGTTGATATTTAGCCCTAGAGTCTGTTCTGCTATTGTCGATCTTGCATTTGTCATATGGTCGAGCGCATCTATATTAGTTATACCTAGCAAGGGCGTTAGAGGACGTGCTGAATGAAACATTATCATTTCTTAATTTTAGCAACAAGAAGTATGAAACACGAAGACGCCCAGACCCCGGTGCTCGGAGAAAATACGGTCCAATAACGACGCTCGAGGGGTTCCCAGTTGAAGAGATCTGAGAACGTGCCCAGAGAATACTAAGAATAGGTGAGTTCCGTAACCAACCTCCTTCATTTCGTTCATTTTCCTTCTCTGTCCAATCTCAACTGCTGACGGGGGTTAGCTTCAAGCCCATTTTCTCTAAATCCCCTAACGAGGTCGTCGTCTAGGAAGCCTCAGGCGGATCGTTCGGTCCACGAGCCCTGTGAGGTCAAAGTTCAGCTACGAACGATCGACAAGGGCCAGTCTTCTAAGCGCCGAGCCAACTCACCACTTGCAGCTAACCACGCCACAGCACCATCGTGGACGAGCCTATTAAGCGTCCTATGAGGGGTCCTATGAGCACTGCACGACACTCGCCCTGAGTGACTGAAGGTGATATCTCCACTTATGGGCCTGCGAATGACACTCTAACCTGACCTCCTCACGCATCGACACGCCCTCCAATTCGTGCCCGGGGAGGGTGTTTACTGGTCATGGCTGTTCTGAGCGACAATGATAACAGCTCCCATATGCATCGCCCGATACTGCGATGGGTTAGACGGCTGCAAGCGCTGCATGCAAGCAGTCCGTTTCACCGTTCGTCTGCAGCTTGTATATCATAGCCACCGGTCGCCCTGCCAGCGGGGTTGGATGCCAGGACTCGAGAAGGAAAAGCAGGCTGAGCAGGTCTTCTTCGCTTTTCCAGCTGGGACAACTCTTCTTTGTTCGTCCTTGCCATTCTCTGTCTTCTTTGTGACGTTCGTTCTTTCTCCCCAGCGGAGTATGGATACACTGGCATGAGCGCTAGCCGCGATGGAGCGTGCATTTGAACGAGCAGGATCTATGTTCAGGGACTGGATATCATCTTGCTTCTCCTGCGTGTGGCCTGAGGACGAATACGCGGCCCACCAGCGGGCCATGAACAACAGAGGTCTGTGGATCCGGGGCTTTCCCGCCCTTTAAGAGAAAGAACTTAAACTGACATTCCTCAGGAGTCGAACGAGAAATGGCAGTATGCCATAGTCAACCGCATCTAGTGCCCCCGATGAAGCTGGTACTCTACGATGATCTGCCCAGCCCTGGACCTCCTCCCCGGACCTCGAGTCTGCCATCTTGGATCGTGGAAGGCCGAAATCTCGCGTCGAGGGCTTCTTCAATCCGTGCGAGCATGTCTCTCAGGAGGAAATCGACAGTGCGACCAAGAATCAGCGCGCCAACAGATTTCAGGAGAGTGCAGCCACCGCCTGCACGGGTCAATGGATTTCGACCTCTAGAACTCAGCATATACACGCCGGGGAACCGATTGTCAGATCTTCCCGAATTCGACGAGTTTCGGCTTGGCGACGACGGGAAACCCGTACTACCTGCGAGAGCTCACACACCTACTATTGAACGGAGTTTCTCTAGGAATCTAAACTCATCATTTCAGCTCGCCCGGAAACCGGTTGGATCAGGATCGAGACGGTCATCCGTGGCAACTATGGAGCAGCTGCTGGAACTACGCCGGCCCAGCGTCGCTGCAGATCCATTGATTCCCCATTTTGCAATTCGCACTCCCCGACCTTCAGTTGATTTGACTGAAGAGTCTTCCCGCTCTTATCAGAGCAAGGAACAGAGCATGATTCAGCGCCAAACAGTCGGCAACGAGAGTACATCACGCAGGAAGAGTACACAGTTGCCTCTGTCGGATAGGCCATTACCTCCTACACCGGAAGATCAAAAGACATTAATCAACACCTCCCTGCCGGGCACGCCAACTTCTCAATCCGGTCGTTCTGGCCGCGTCAGAGAATGGCTCTCTCAGCCACGCGGGCCGGTATCGACCCCGCCATCAAGCCCACGAAAGCCTGCTTCATCTTCTCCGAGCCCTCATTTCAGTCGTTCACGTACCTTGAGCAGCTCTACGGTTTCTTCCACTACCATTGCTACACCCAGACATGTGGCAAGTCCTTCGTTGTCAAGTGGAATCACGGCAGCCACAACAGCCCAGATATCGGCTATAGATGACCTAGCTGAAAAAGAAATCGAAACCTCAGCATTTCATCCCAAGCAGATAGGAGTCACAACAACCCGCATTGATGAGCCATCCTATCCTACCATCCACGAAGGCGGGTACGAGTATGATACCCGCTTCCGCGAATCTGTCGTCGGAGTCGCATTCTGAGTTCTTTATCTTCAGATGATAAAATCGCCAATGGGTCTCCAACATTGATGACCTCGTTCGCAAGATACAATAGTATCTGAAGTGTACCAATTCCCCCTAATCTAGAGCCTAAGCCTCTTCTGCACAAACTCCGCTTGTCTCTTGATACCATCTTCCCACCTAATGATACCCCCGACCTAACGCCCGCATCTGATCCTTCTGTCCTATTTACTCTCTTCTAGCCTCCTCATTTCCTCGATTTCCCTTTACGTCGCTTAATTCCCTATCCCCAATCACATCCTTCACCACAAGAACATCACATTCACATATCTCAGAAGGTATGTAATAATCAACCTTCCTCGCTCTGAAATGGGAATAGAAATTTTTCTCACGAAAGGAATATCGGACTCGAACCCGCTTTGGTTGGTTTTGAAAGTACTATGGATGGGATGGCGATGGCAACCTATTATTCTATTACATTCTTGGTTTTGCCTCCGGTTAGGCAGAGGCTTTAAGAGCTTTAAGGCAGCTAGCTGGTTACCTAGGTATATAGCCCATTGATCTAGTTTTTATTACATAAATAGATCCGAGATGATCCTAAACAGATTCACGTGTACAATTCGAAATGTCATCGTAAGCATTGCAAATCAACTGTCCAATTCAATTGAGCTGTTCAACAGAAGTATTGTAACATCAGGATATGGGTATGTAGACTAAGACAAAAAAAAAACATGTACGGAACTGAAGATTGAAAGAGATAGCCCAGAAAACGGGCTAGAAGAAAAAGTAAAAGTAAAAAGAAACAGAAGGGTATCCAAGTAATAAGTTACAGAGGGTATAATTCTCCTACCGCCGCTGGGTGCCTTTCCGATAACAGGACAGCAGATGGAGGAAACTTGCGGGCTGGTATTCTCTTAGATTCGCCCCGGTATTCCTCTCAGATCAAGCATCAGAGACAATATGTACTTCTCCAGGAGCAATTTCGCCAGAGATGTCCTTGCGGTCGTCCTCGCCTTTTATGCCTAGGATCTTCCAGGCGCGGCCCATCATGCCATAACTAAGACTCGCGGAGTGCATTCTACCGCCACTACCTGGAGTGTGCCTCTGAGTTTTCTCACGGATAGCTCGCTGTCTCTTTGCCTCTGCGACTCGATCCTGTTCCCTTTCGCGACTGGCAACGTCATCTTTCCACTCTGTCCAACGCTCGAAGTTCTCGCGCTGCTGCAGCACTTGGTATCTGTATGTAGACTTGGCAGGGCGCCAGGCAAGGCGGTTTGAACCTTCAGGAGGCAGGGTAGACTTCAAGTCGGGGATGTGCGACTCTTTGGTCAACTTGAGCAGATGAGTAAGGACATCCCTACTCTCAGCAGCATTCTGGTGCAGCATCTCTTGCTGGGGACTAAGCTTGGTCTGGGTGAGAGGAGCATCAAGCCAAGAGTACATGTTCGCAGATCTCTGGACAGAGTATGGGTCCAGAAGGTTGGCGCGACGGTTCTCTTCACGAAGAAAGCGAACAGCAGCCTGGAGACTAGCGACTTCAGCGCGGAGGGATTCATTCTCACGTATTGCTGCCAACGATAGCGCGTTATCGATAATGATTCCTTCTCCAGCAGCGGCGGCGACAACAGACCCAGAGGCTCTCTTAGCCCTCTCTAGACGACTCTTCAGTTCATCTCGTTCGGTCTCCAGCGATTGTAGCTCTCTCTTCTGGTTCTCCACAAGACCCGAAAGCTCCGCTTCCTTTGCCTGCATCTCCTCAAATTTAGCCTCAAGCTCCTTGACCATAGCAGCTTTTTTACTGGCATCACGCATCCTAGACTCGAGATGTTCGACTTTGATAGCTTGCTCCTCCAAGGTCTTATCTTTGACCCCCAAAGCCGTAGACGCTTCGTTGATCTCGTTCTTGAGTCGCCGAATTTCTTCGTCCGCATCCGGGGAGATAGTCTTGTTGGACTTGAGCTCCTGTGCCCGAGCAATCCAGGGAGCAGGTCGTCTCTCGAATTCAGTTGTCAGTGAGAGATCGGAAGACACCCCATTCAGTTCTTCTAGGTCCCCTCCCAATGTGCGTAGTTTGCCAGCGAGCAGGTTGAGAGCATCGTTACCATCACTACTCGCAGCAGAGGGTTGAACAAGGGATGCCGCAGTCTGTGACATATTGTTCACTATTTCAGGATAAGTGAAGGGTTCAGTACGCCCTTCTTCATTGACAAGGAGTAGAATATTCTCGCCAAGCTGTCTTGCCAATTCGGAGAGCTCCCTGGCGACTGTTTCGGTTTTCTCAATGGGGTCTGCTGTGTCACCAGAAAGAGCAAGTGATCGAGATTTTAGCTCTTCTAAAGACCGCGCGACTTTGCTTGCCACTACCTTCAGCCCTCGAGCCTGAGTAGCTAGCGCATCCAGCTTATTGTAGATGAATGGGCCTTCTTCGTCCTGTTCGGTTGGTTCAGGAAGTTTCGCCTGCAACACTGACTTGATGCGCAGCAATGAGGAGCCAACGTGATCCAGATAGCACTGCATGAGCATCGATCGCATATAGATCTCATCAGCGAATGTCTCCAGGCTCACTGGAATAAGCGTTTCGCCAAGATGAGACAAAAGAGCAATGGATCTTTGCAGCTCAACGGCACACTTCTTCTCGTTCAACTCGTTCTTCTTCAGACCGTCCATGAAAGTGTTCAAGGTCCGTTCTACTGGTTCCAGTTCATACAGCGCGCCTTCTACGGAGCCAAACTCCTCAACAGAACACGTGCTAATGAAGTTGACGAATCTCTCACACAGCGCCGAAATCCATTGAAGCTTCTCCAGCACATCGTATGCAGTGAAAATATCATCCTGTTGAGTGCCAGCCGTGGATTGATCTGACAAACGTTCCCGAATCACGTTGCCCATTAATGAAGCTTTAAAAGAGACGCGCTTGAAGCGAAGAAGCGCTAGAACGGAGTTTCGCTCGCCTTCATAGTACTCCGGCAAGTACAACTTCACAATAGCGAGGTGTTGAGCTGACTCCTCGGACTCCATACGACCCAGCTCCACATCAATTGTCTTCGTCTGCGCCTTTGCCACAGAAGCCTGAAGCTTCATATTAAGATCAATCATAGCTCTTGAACGCACAGTGAGCTCGGAGGCTTCCGTTTCGGTAATTTGCTGAGAAGCTCGCATGTCCTCCAAGTCATTCTGCAAATTAGACACAAGCTCTCGGAAACGAGATAAGGTGTATTCCAGATCCTCAATGAGTTCATCCTGCTGAGCAACCTTCCGACACTGCTCGTTAAAGATGCTTTCTCTATAGTCGATTTCTTCTTGGAGCTGTTTCTCGGTCTCGATATGATTGATCTCAAGCTCATCATTAATCTCCTTTAAGCTTTCTAGATCTTCGATCGCCGCCTTGAGCTCGTTGATCTCTTCTTGGTAACGCATATTCTTATCCGCAAGCTCCTCAATCATCTCTTCAGCCCCGAGTGCCGTCTCCAACTGCTGCTTGAGGTCTTCCACATTGGTTTCCGAAACCAACAGCTTCTCCTTGGCAGCTTCGTACTGTGCTTTGATGGATGCATACTCCTCTAGGTCACTCTCGAGCTCTTTAATTTGGTCTTTGAGGTCTGTCTCTTGTTGCTGCGTCATATCACGTAACCGTATGAGTGCTTCGCGGAGTCTCTCATTCGTCCGCTCCATCTGCAGCCAGCCTTGGCTGGACTTCTCCTCTGGGCTCATGACTTGCCCTAGCTCTTCATTCTCCTCGCGCAGGACATCTACCTCCATCTCGAGTTCTTCCACCCTCAGTTTCAAGGTCTCCAGTTCGTGTTTATACGCTTCCGCCATCTCCTCTGCCATCTCCCGATCGAGAGCTGCCATCTCTAATATAGAGTCATGCTCATCTTGCAGTCGTTCCGCCTCCTCGAGTCGGCTTTCTGCCTCTTTCAGTTTTTTGCGCAGTTCTCCTATCTCAAGCTGCTGAGGCTGGTATTTAGCTTGAAGCTTTTGAATAATTCCCTCGAACTTATCTCTTTCGGACTGAAGTTGTTCCAAATTTTTCAATTTTTCTCGGTCCTCCGCTCGCTTCTTCTCCATCACCTTCAGTTTTGTTTTGAGATCCTCTAACTCCCTTGCCACGGCAGCATTCTGGCTCCCAGTGCGTAGAGAACCGGGGGAAAGACTGGCTCGAAGGTTCGCAGCTCGTGTAGCAACGGGAGATTTGTTACTTGGCTCCGCTTCTTCGGGAGACTTTTCTTCAAGCACATCGTCGGATGCGGCACTTGCTCCGCTTTCTGCACCATCAGATACCTTCTTGATCGTACTAGTACGGATTGATGATCGTTTAGTCGGGCCTGTAGACGTCGCCCCAGGCCCAACTACACCGGGTCTAGTCATCCTGTTAGGCCCCGTCAACTGCTGGCGTGAAGCCCTCGAAGCCGCTGAGGGCGGTTGTGGAGGGCCCATGGTAGTTTTGGAACCAACACTTGGTCGCGTTTTGGTCGCTGTCATGGAGAGGCGCGCCGCGGACGACGTTCGAGAAAGAGGGGTCGTACCGAGCTGCTTTGTCGGTGACTTTGTAGGAGACTTGAAATTCATCGTCAGCATGTTCTCCTTCTCGATCTGGTTGCGTACGCCATACCCTCAACGTCCGCTGTCCCGGGGCTACTCTTGGAGCAGGCGACGGACTGGCTGCGCTCACGCTCTGTCTTTTCGTTGCTGAACCTAGGACACTAGGCCTTCTGGCACCTGCGCTACCAGAAACAATCGTACTCTGTGGCCTGCGAGTAGCTGTCGTGACATTACTAGCAGCCTTTGGCGGAGGCTTGCTCTCCCGCTTGGGCTGTTCGATTACCGCGACAACAGCACTGGGCCTGATGAACATCCCAAACCCATGTTCACACTCGAAATATCTCTCTCCTTGCACCGCTCCATCGTTCTTGCCAGTTGGCTCATCGAGTTCAATTCCAATCCAATCACCGGCCGCAAAATGAGTTGAACCGACGAAACGGACAGTCGCTTGTCGGCCATCGGTCAGACTGACCACTTGGCCGGGGGATAGGTCTGCCATTTTCAGGGACACGTATTCCCCAAGAGCTGAGATCAGTTGTGCAGAAGCACCAGATCCGACGAGGACCGCAGTCGCGACTGATGAAGTTGTTGTGGTCGGGCCAGGAGTAGTCCGACGTTTGTATGGGGAGTTCCCGTTCAGGATAGCCCAGCACACGCGGTTCGCGTGGAGCTCCTCTAGCGCCTCAGGCATAAGACTACTTATGGTGCCTTGGAAAATTCAGGCACAAAACCACGTGATGAGCGGGTGTTCCTGAATGTCTAACATTATTTCAAGTCCACCATCCCTAACTTGGATAATCATGGATGCAAGTCAATTTTCCACCGATCGTCATCTGATCCCTTGCACAGGCTCTGTTAGGCTAGGACGGTTGATATTTCTGGACCTTATCTTGAGAGGTCAGCCAAGGACGCCACTGTTCTCGTTTCTGCAAGACCACTACAGTTCCGTTTCTTGGTCTCTTGGCCAAGTTCATTTATGGCTGTGTTTCACCGTATCCACACCGCATTAAAATTATCACTCGTTGAAATACGAGCCGTATGATGAGAATTGGTGAACTCTTCGCATCTGACTCGATGTAACTATGCTTGTAGCCGAGCTCTTGGCAATGGACCAATGGATCAACCTATCTCCAATAGCCCAAACAGGGTGGCGGGCTTGACTCTTTTAAACCTGGAGTGTCCCAAGGTTATAATGTAGCGACCATCTTAAGCTCTCCGGAAGAGTCGGGTTCATTGGAATACTTCAGAAAAATTCTTAATATGTTGAATTCTCTTAGGAGTCGTGATTGCTTCTCCATGCGAATTTAATATATATTCCACTCGTTTCGCTTGGTCTCTCGTTTTATTACATTTAGGAAATCACTTCCTAGACCATTGAGCAGCAATAGCATAATATTTTGCAAAAGGTCAAAGTACGGCTTGTTGATTGCTGCCACCGTTAATTGGCCTTCCAAGTGATTGCTCATTCTATCATTAACATTGGCAATACACTTGCTACCTAATCTCCGGATCTAAATATTTTGTCTCGTTTTATACTCTCCTTCGGAATTAAACCCATGATGCAGGTTTCATATTTCGCTACTGTTCTGTCGGCGATTGTCAGTATAGCAGTTGCTGAGGGTCCATCCTCCCAGCAATGGGCTGCTAAGTCTATATATGTCCGTATATTTTGTTAAGAGAGACCTCAGTATCTTCATATCTTGTATCCCGGCTGACACGAGCGGGCCTTTAGCAAATAATGACAGATCGATTCGCACGTACAGACGGATCGACAGATGCTTCATGTGATCTCTATAAGTATTGCGGAGGTACCTGGGCTGGAATTATCGATAAGCTTGACTACATCCAAGGAATGGGATTTGGAGCCATACAGATATCACCCGTCGTCGAGAACATACCTCAGAATACAAAGTACGGGGAAGCATATCATGGCTACTGGCCGCAGAATTTATATGCGCTCAATGAGCATTTTGGAACCTCTGAGGACCTGAAAGATCTGGCAGAAGAACTCCATAAGCGCGACATGTATCTGATGGTGGATGTTGTGATCAATGACATGGCACAGGCTATCAATGGCACTATGTTGGATCATTCTCCGCCGACAATACACTGGGATGACCTGATCCCATTTAATGATCAGAAGTACTATCATTCACTTTGCAATATTACCGATTGGAATGACCCGAAAGACTACCAAAACTGCTGGTTCGGAGTTGAAGTCGTTGCACTGCCGGATCTGAAAACAGAAGATGAGACTGTCGTTTCTATGATTCAGGACTGGATCAAGGAACTCATTGGGAACTACTCCATCGACGGACTTCGTATCGACGCTACGAAACATGTGAACGACGCCTACCTGACGAAATTCAGCGAGGCTTCCGGCGTGTTCACGATGGGAGAAGTCTACAGCGGCGAGACTGATGCCGTGTGTAGATATGAGGAGTTCGTCTCCGGTCTTTTGAACTATCCTATGTATTACCCGATAATCCAGGCCTTCACCGCAGGGAATATGCCTGGTCTTGCAGAGACGGCGAAAACAGCGAAGAATGAATGCAAAGACTTTACAGTCCTGGGAACATTCTATGAAAACCACGACCTGCCGAGGTTTGCTTCTCAGGTCGAAGATCTAGCAGTAAGCCCTATTTCCCGAATGCAATTTATATTCAAACCTAACATATGTTAGCTCGCTAAAAATGCCATGGCATTCAACATCCTCAGTGACGGAATCCCAATTGGTAAGAAAATTCCATACACCATAATTGCCCTTATATTAACAAGATCTAGTCTTTCAAGGACAGGAACAACATATGCCAGGAAACTACTCTCCTTACAACCGGGACATAATCTGGAAAACCGGTTACAGCACCGATGCCCCCCTCTACAAACTAACCGCTACCTTGAACAATCTACGAAACCACGCGATCAGCGTCGACAGCCATTACGTCTCCAACCATAGCCAAGAACTCTACGTCGACGGCTCAACCTATGCCACCAGAAAGGGGCCCGAAGGCGTGCAGATCGTCTCCGTCTTCTCCAACCAAGGCTCGAAGGGAGGCGAATACGAACTGGCACTAGCAGGAGGTTTCGCTCCTGGCACTGAAGTGATTGAGGTGCTGAACTGCAAAAAGCTCACCGCAAATAACGTCGGTAACATTACGGTGTCAATGGGTGCTGGTGAACCGAAGATCTTCTTCCCCGTCGCGCAGATGAATAATTCGGAATTGTGTGGTTTCGAGAAGAGCGCAGTGAAACCGGCCAGTTCGGCGAAGAATGGTACGGACTCCTCGAAAAAGAATGATGCAGGTCGACATAATCAGATCCCTAGTTTTACTGTCTTTTTGTGCATATTCTTTGCTGGTATGTCTTGGCTTCTTTAAACATCCTAATGAACGGGGTTTTGGATATCAAGATACGGTATGTTCATGGATTATGGAATATATACTCTACAAATCGACTGTTCAATTTCACCGCTCGCTTCTTACACCATTTCATTGCTCGTGTGCCATGTCTATTATGTTTTCATCTATATCTATGATTATGTACAGCATTCTAGAAGAGAATTAATCTTCAGTCCTTTTTCGTGTATCCCACTATCTGTTGCGGTGTAGCTCCCTTATTGCTGGACTTAAAAAATTGTGGGAACAAGCCCCGGAGTTCCTCTAAGCTCCTTACCATGTACTTTGACGCAGGGACTTCTGGTATCGGAAACTCAGGCTCCACAAGGTGGACCGTCGTCCACCCTCTAGCCTGAGAGTGCTTGCAGTTCAAATGAGAATCATCTAACGACCACCGTTAGTCCTTTCTTGGCACATATGAAATCAGAACGTAGACAACATACCGACAAAATAACATTGCTCAGAACTAGGAGCACCAGCATCGTTCTCTGCCTTTGCATACATCTTCTGGTTCGGTTTACAGATCAGTGGCGGATGGGCATAATCGCAGTACGTGATTCCTTCAAAAAGATCATCGACGCCTAATAACTTGATTACTCTCTTTGCATGGTTGACATATGCATTTGTCAAGAGCCACATCTTCACTTTCGATTTATCCAGGTCCTCGAGCAGTTTCCGCAGCTTAGGGTCTGGCTTGAGGATTTCATCCAGAGGGAGAGCATCATCCACCTCCTTGTTGAATTCGAGAGGGTCTATCTTATGATGCAAGGCGAGGCCTTCGATTGCCAAACCGTATTCTTTATAGTATTTCTGGTGAAGCATGACGGCATCTTGGGCGCTGACTGGTAGATGTTGAACGAAGAACTTATCTGGAGGGCACATGCTGTGTTAGACACTGTTATCGAATTTATGAATTTAAATGGATGTCATGACTTGCCAATATATTCCTGCATCAAATCATGGATATTGCATCCTGTGATCGCGCTGTCAGTATGTACCATCACATATCATGATCACGTCGTCTCACTTCTTGAATATAGCTGAGTAGAGCAATAGTTAGCATATATGATTGTCAACTATGGTATAAAGAATAGTGCGCATTCTGTCACATACACAATTGTCAATGTCAAAGAAGAAAACAGGCCTAGAATCAACGGTGGCGATATTTGTAGACCCCATTGCGGTGCACTGGGGAGTTGTACTGGCACGACTAGGAGCTCCGTTAACAATTGGTGCTATGCATGGGCGCAAGCGCGAAAGAGAGACGGGTCGCATAAATCCAACAGAATGAGTCTACAGATGAAGACAGAGTAAAACTATTTCCATGGAAATGAGCAGCCTAGTTAAGAGTCACAGTGACCCCGCGCCCCTTGTTTAAGGCGTTAAAGAAGCTCCGGAGGCGGGACTCCCCGCTGATCGCGTCATTACCCAGCAAAGTCTAGCGCCAAAGCGGAACGAAGCGAAGGAACTGTTGGCATTTCAACGCCAAAAAGTTTCCGTCTCTCTTCGGATCAGCATACAAGCAGCAGTCTCTTGTTTGCACCTCATCTGTCATGCCATGACAGACTGAACAGCCATCGATATCTGAAAGATTCTTGGGCTGAGACTGACCTGCATCTGATCCTAAAGTGATGGCCACTCATGCTGGCCTTTCCGTCTCTGTTGGCACCGCGCCTGGCGCGCTGCTACAGCTGGACGAAGTGCAGGAATTTGAAAAGATCCTAAGAATCAGTGACGAGATCTTCTCGGGCACTCATCCTAGATTAAAGGTTCCCCAGCAGTTTGTTCGCAAAGTGACTCCCCGAAACCTGCAGACTCCCCCAGTTTCACAACCACAGGTAACCGCGGAGCCATCATCAACGGCTCAGTCCAAAGCAGAACTTCCCCTTCCTCTTGGTACGCGTCCTGCAAACATGCAGGCGACAACACCGTTGAATGGCTCTGCTGCTGCTTCTTCGACGGCTACCCCGTCACGTATTGTTCCAAAGCCTACCTCTGAAATTGATCCCATTTTTCTGACCAAGTCTGACGATCTGGTGAGAGCGGAAATACAGCTGCAGCGACAGAGGGTGGAAAGAGTTCTGCGTGATCAACTGGAGCAGAGAAGACTCGAAGCAAGGCAGAAGGCTTCCGTTCAGGAAGGAAAGCCTGATTTTGATGTCTCAGATGTATTGAGCAAGGCTCTTGAGATTGTTAAACCAGTTGCTGCACCAGCTGATGTTCATGGGGCTAATGGCCAGACTGCACCCAGCGATTCATATGACGAGAATTCTTTCTACTCCAGTAGAGCTCCCGATTCCCCACAGCATGGCGCGCCGTCGCAGCCATCATCAGTATCGGAACCGCGAATCCGTCCCGTCGGCAGGGAAGATCTGGCTGCTAATGCTCAAATAGACAGTCGTTCAGATGAATCACGACGGTTTGAAATTACTAGCCCTCGTGATGTGGAGATGAACCCGCAAGACCGTTCTTACACCGTTGCTGACAAGCATTTTCCTCCTCAGAGGCAGCCCGATCATGCTCCATTGCGCGCGATCTCCGACGAATATGATCCCGCTCGAGAACATATGGATATCCCCGAAGAACCCGAGTATTCCCCTCCTGGTCCCGATATACCTCCGGTAGAAAGGATAGACAGCCGTGAGTATTACAGGCCAGAGCCATATCAAAGACGGCAGATGGCCGATGGTCGACCGGTTGATCGAGGCTACGCTAGTCGCCGGTCATTGTCACCGATGCATGGGGTGAGAATCGTCAGAAATCATATAATGTCGCCCGCAGCTCCGCAGCCATCACGGGTCTCTCCTCTGGCTTTGGCCAAAGTGCCTTCTGTCCACCAAGCGAGGGTGCCTCGCCAGGATCATTTGGAACGCGTCCCGACAGGCCACGATTCAGCGCGCACAAGCCCCGACGGTGGTGCTCAACAATTAATGCCTCGTAAACGTAGGCGTGTTCAGGAATTAAGAGAACAGGTCGGGTCAGCTGCGTCTCGAAGACCAGTCGATGCGTCTCCGGTGCCTTACATCAAGGAGGAACCGGTATCCCCTCCTCCTTTTGCCGATGTTCGTCCTACATATAGCAGAACCCGTCACCCGCAGGAACGACAAGTCTACGTTGATCTTGCATCTCCCCGGTACACCCCAACCCTAGAGCGGCGGGAGGCGCCTGTAAGGGAGCCTGTCTATGAGGTTGACCGCTATGGACGGACTTACGAGCAAGAAATCGAACCGGGTATCGCGCGTACTGTATCTCGGCTGGGTTCTAGAAGACCAGTGCGCGACGATCAAGACTTGCGAAGAGTGGCAAGTATGCACCACGTTCGGCAACCAGAGCTCTCCCGTGAGTACGTGGAGCCGGTCAACCCTCGTTCAGTGCGTGCTGCATCTTATGCAGTTGTTGAGCGCCCGGTTCAGGAGAGAATCCGGTATTACGATGAACCCGTTCAGACCTACAGCAGACGTTACGTCCCTGCCGATGAACTACCACCCTCTCCACGATTCCGCGAAGCGTACCCTGACGAAGAACCGCCGCGAATTATGGCACCTCCACAGCGGCGGATTGTGGTAGATGAATTTGGTAACCAGTATTATGAGACTTTACCTCCGCCTAAAGTTCATGAAATGCCACCGCCACCACCTCCTTCAGGCAGAATAGCCAGGGCGGATGTCTTCAACGAGCCGGCTCCCTCACGCCGTTCAAGTGTACGAGCCACTTCGATTATCGAGGATCCCTATGGTGATCGAAGATACATTCAAGAGATGCCTCCACCTGCCACCTATCGGAGAGTTGCAGAGTATCCTCGGGACGTGGTGGGTGATCGACGAGCATACGCTCCTGAACTTGACGAGAGAGAGCCTGTTTTCCGCAGCAGCAGTGTGCAAGTCCTTGACTACCCTCCACGGAGGACAGCTTACCTTAACGAACGGGAGGTACCCGGTGAGAGGGTGGTGAGGATGTCAAGTGTTCGACCGCCAGCAACTCGCTATGAGGATCCACGAGACGGTATACCGCGCGTTCAGAGCGTGCGTCCAGGAGGCCGCGAAGTTAGTGTCTACGTAGATGGTGAGCCCCGAAAGGTCAGGGAGTATGCACAACCTCCTGTTTACACAACTGTGCGACCGGTGAGAGAAGAGCGGTACTACGACGACGATGAGTCGGGCCGCATGATTTATGATGGGACCCGCGATGTTATCCATCACAGGGCTCCCCAGCGCTACTAAGTATCGCAACTTAATCATCTTGATCAAGATATATCATTTGTACAGTATTTCTTTCTTTTGTTGAAAATACCTTGAGCGTATTTGGGACAACGGTGTTGGCCTCTTCGAGGGTATTTGAGCGTTCCGAGGCCCGTTTTCATACTCCATAATTGACGAATATCTTCGGGATAGATTAATATTATGTCGAAAATGACTCATGATCATTTATTCATCTATTCATTTATCGAGTTATTTAACCATCCACCCTCCGTTGACCGTCCTAGGCATATACATTCATCGTCTCAAATCAGACCACTATATGCTTAGTACTCGTTTTATATTATATAAAAAAAGCCAGAACTTAAAAAGGTCCATCTCGAAATTAAAAGAAGACATTCCCATTTCATTTCATAATACACAGATACATCAACAGAGATTCCGATATGATTTATACCTCTCGCCTCAGAAAATACCACTACAAATTCGGATTTTCTCGTCATGAGTATTCATCCGATGTATTATTTCTCGTCATTGGCAGGGTAACATCCAGAGTAAAAAAAAACTTTCTCCCTCTCTGATTTGTATGATGAGTGAAAGGAGTTGCTTTCATGATGCTTGTAGATAGGGGAAGAGGAGGAACTTGCGGTGAGAGAACTTGACGACTTTGGGATGAATAGATAGTAGTCATCATTGGAAAATTTCAGAGCAGGGACGAGACTAAGATTATAGAACCAAATTATCAGTGCAAGAGGTGGAATTCATAATCATTCGTAGGGAATTTCCAACTCTTCTAGCTGAATGGAGCATTGTCATCATTATGATCATCATAACGCTCCGCTCAGCACACATGTTGAGATTTGCCTCCTCCCTCGCTAGGAGGACTGGAGTGAGGTTTGCATTTCGGAACAGATTTTCTCAGGGGCTATTGAAAGAGATATAAATATGAAATCAGAAATGGTTGCCTAGATGAGAGATTTAGACGATCCACTCGTTGCTGCTGTTTCGATCACGTGGGGGGTATATTTATTTTTATGCTTTCTAGTGTATTTCTGTTCATCTCCCCAAAGTAATCTTGCTAGTATGTGCATGTGGACAAAATATGGAGGTGAGATGACCGCTTACTATTATTCTAAGGAACTCGTTAGAAATTGGATATTGTCTATCTGTTGTTTTTATTATGTGATCTGGCAAGATGTTATTTATATCTCGTGGGTGCCCCTCCATCTTTTAGGCAAGATTGCTATGGGGTTAGTATTATTACTCTCAGCTGCATATGGATTATGGAGTGGATATTTAATATAGAACTATGCCAAGATATCTATATTGACGATATCCTTCTCTTCTAGATAGCGAGTTGTTCTACTCCCAAGAGTTTATATAGTTTCACTCTGTAGGTTTACCTTGATTTAGATATTCTTTTTCCCCCCTTCTTGAATCATTAATCGACGTTTCGTCGCTTTGTTTTCGTCTATATCAGACTTCAATCATAATCATACGAAGGGGAAAAAATATAACATGATATCTTTAAACTCCGACCACATACCATACCCACATCCCTCAAACTCGTTAGATCCCCCCCTCTTCCTCATCTATACTAGTATACACCACTTTCATCTATACATCACTCACCCTCACCCAGAATAAGCTATTCGCTCCATCAATATAGATATCTCAGCCGACTCCGGCAGTTATCCTAATCCAGCCCGGCCGGCCCGAGCGGCCCGACATACAACCAGAAAACGAAAGATCGAAACTGTCAAGTGGACGATCATCTGTCCGCTAATACTATTACATATTAAATTACAACTATTCAAAGCACAAGTTGCGAAATAGGGCGTAGATGACGTAGACGTGAGGGACTAGTTGATGTTGTTGAATAGAGGGGTTTGATGGGATATAGTGACGGGTTGGAGAGATTGGAATATCGACTTGGGTATAGACTTTGAAAAGGGTATCGGAGTAATTAGATTGATTGGAATCTGTATAATGAATATCGATAATGCGGGATGTTATGGCCTGGTCTGGAAACTTATAATCTGCTCCGTTTCTTTTATCACAGAAATAGATATATTTATTATTATGCACAGCAATGTAATTTTTGAATGATCACTTTACTAATTGCACATGGAAGTATAAAATCGAATGACTACAGTCAAGAAATCAAGCATTTAGGACTCTCTGTTATGACTCTAGTAATATTCCGGGTTCCTACCAAGTCATTCCTCTATTCATCCTATTGTATTTTAGACCTAACTACAGAGTCTGCTACTGTTTAGAAAATCCATTATCATGCACAGCACTTACTAAGGATTTTTTTTCCCTTCACATGGTTCCCATGCGCCTTTTTTTTTAACATCTGATTCCCGAGATGCTGCCGAGAGATTGAACTGGAGAGAAAGAATCATGCCACGCGGAATGTATCTGTGATTCTGCTCAGAACAGTAGGCCAAGACTAGGACGTTTATAACCTAAACACTCCTTGATTCCTGTAAATAAACCTAACTCTTTTTTTTTGAAGGAGGATCCTGCCAGCGCATGGGGAATCGTATTTCGTATTTCGTTCTCGGAGCGGTGTTCCTGTCGATCTGATTTAGATCCGGACAGATGGCTATATCATGACACATTTTGCAATTACCATGTGACCCTGGCGAGCAAGCAAGGACACGCAAGTATGTGAGATGTCGATGAACTAGCAATTAGAATATGTATTTAGTGTTCTCGTCTATTCTATTGAGGAAGTAGACAAACGCCCCTGTAGGGATGCTATGATTAGTATAGGATGCCTTGGTTCGCTTGTGTACCTGCTTCGCCTGGAGAAACAGGTTTCATTTTGAGCAGCTGATTGATAGTCAATCGGTATGGACTTTCAATCCATTGCATTGCGGGTCTCCAAAGACCTGGCCAGAAAGAATCTGCATTGTGAACAAGGGATTTGCTTCCCAGATGCTTCTATTCCCAGGAAGACTAGTAGATTTACTACTTGCGAAGTAGCACCGTTGAGATTACCTGGTATGGTACATACATAAGACCATGTTACCGTAGTACCCGCATCGCCTATGCAGGACGGGAGTCAATGTAGTTGCGGAGTGCAGTGCATTCTCAGCCTTTGACTATGTGCTATTAAACTAGCAACTTTCTATATCTTGATTACCTTGGCAGCCGTCGAAGCGAGCTCTCCCTTGCTCAATTGAGATGCTGCAGGGAATCCGATTCCAGACCATCCTAAGAAGGCCTTGCTTTGTCA
The DNA here is from genome assembly GCA_029606265.1 of Paecilomyces dactylethromorphus. NCBI lineage: Eukaryota > Fungi > Ascomycota > Eurotiomycetes > Eurotiales > Thermoascaceae > Paecilomyces > Paecilomyces dactylethromorphus. Next base: position 569,106 of record JAPVCE010000022.1, read on the forward strand.
ATAGCTTGGGACCCAGCTGGTACCAAGCGATTGTGAGATCCGGAGGTTAGTTCCAGTGCACCTGCCACGACCCACATTGAGGGCTGACCCGAGGAATGAGCGCTCACGGTGCGCTCCAAAGTTTGGGTCGACTGACGTCGACACTTCGTGATGTTTGTTGGTGTTGAAACTTTCAGCCATGTCCATGGCCAATGAATCTGGTGTTAAAGCGTTTTAACCGGTCATCATACTTTGAAACGTTCTGCAATTCTCGTAGTTGATTTGAGAGGTCAGAATATGGAACTTCGTACATAATCATGTAAGCAGGGGTGTCTCCCTCAGCGAATCAAGAATGCCACTGTTTAGACCCTGACAGGTCCTTGATGAACTAGAGTAGCGAGGCTGTGCCAGTCTCACCATGCCGGCCTCGCGGCCTGCAGTTTCGTGCTGGCCCACTTATGATCGGAAGACAAACTGGAGATCATAGTCACAGAAACAACGACGATACTCTTACATGTCAAGGATCAACATAGCCCGTGATCTATAATGCTTGCATGTGTCATTGTCGCGCGCCAGAGAAAGGGTCCACTTTCTGACCAGTCTTTCACTCCTTCTGGTTGGAATATATGGGAACCAAAAGGGAGAGTGATTCGAACTGATCCAGTTTCTGATTGGGACGGACAACAGCGGCAGGCCGCGTACCCAGGCCAAACAGGAAGACGGTTCTGTTCTTCCGAGTCCCTACGGCCGTTCTCTGGGGTTTATCCTCTAGTCTCCGAACTCTGGAGATACCGGGGCGGGGAACCGGGTTAAGGTACGAGACAATGTGCCTTCGAAGTCATGACATAATATGTCGGCCAGTCAGAGCGGCGAAGACTACCTTGCTTGTCTGCCGTCCCCGACGCCAAATTGGAACCTTCCTGGGCTGATGATGAAAACCTGAAATCCTAGCAAACAACGCCGGTATGAACGGGAGTCATGGTGGGGACAGAGGCATTGTGGATAGAAAAGGTGTTCCACGCAATCTTCCGGTCCGTTCCTGTACCCTGTTCAGGTTCGCGCGAAGGTGGTATGTGATACTGCGATCGTCTGGCCGAATGCTCTTTTCGTAGGGACAACACGGGGGGCGTCGAGATAAGCAGAGGCCATGACATCGTGCACTGTTAAGCCTTCCCATCCAGCCCATCGGCGTCAGTGTCCCGAGGCAGCGATTCCAGACCAACGTTTTTCTCCTCCCCTCGTCCAGCCGGCTAGGCCGGGACCCAAGAAGGCAGAATCATGGCCGAAGCCTCAGCCCAGCAAGCTGGCGTCCCCAATCGACTAAGTTGTCCTTAACTTCCTCTGAGGCGAATCAGAAACACCAGCAGCTCGTCCGATGGATCCTGGAGAGAATGTGTGCCACACGTGATCCTCGCTTCTCCGAACACATCGGGTTTAGCGCATGACGGCTCTCGTACGAAGAATCGAAGACGAAGACGATGAAGAACAGCGCGACGGAGAAACAGCGATTGCATCTCTGGACGGGTTTCTTGTTTCTCTGTATCATCCCATTTTGATAGCTCCGTTTCTCCCCCAGTGGACAACGGCATCGAATTCTCCCATTCGTGCATCCCATCCTCGTCTCTGCTGCGTTGGACGAAGAGCAGACATGCGAGCTGCGTCCCGCATTCTTCCCTCGTCCACCGTAACATCTTAGCTCGTTCGCTCTATCAGACCAATCCTGCCAACCGTCGTCTGTCGATCCACCAGAAGGGGCCCCATCAATGGATTCTGAAGTCTAGCCGCGACGTCCAACAGCAGACTGTCCCAGACTCTTCCAGAGCAGAATCGATCACCTCAGCCAAGAGACACAGACCATCTGCCTCCACTCTCCCGGTGCACTGACGACACGGCCACGCTTGATCCTCCCGTCAAACCGTGAACGCCTCCCAGCAAAAAACTGCCCCAGGCCTGCTGCAGTTTCAAGTCGGCTGTGTCCCAAAATTGTTCTGGCGGGATTCAGACACAGACCAACAGAGGTCTCCACGCCCTCTCTCCGATTGACTCTGCCAGAAAGCCCGTCCAGAGTCTCCTCCCCCAGTCACAGTATAGTGGTCAGGCTGAGTTACTTTCGACGACTACGAACCCTTCCAACCCTGACGTTGGGCTGTGCCTGTTCGCTGGTAACGATCCGTGCGAAGATACCTCATCGAGGCTGGCCGAATTCTCTGCCTCACCTCCCAGACGGTTCCCAGTCCTGCGCCCAGACACCGCTGGCACTTCTAGCGCTTCCGACCTGCCACGCCTGCCACTGACTCGACCAGTGACGCCCGCCATTTGCACAGTCCTGGCCATTCCAAACCATCCCTGTCGAAAACGGCTGCTACCGATCACCATTCGATCTCCCAACTCACCACGCTTTCTCTGGAGGGCTACCCTTCTCCCCTCCTCCTCTTTCTCCTCTTCCTTCTGTTTCTTTTTTTTTCTTCGTTTCCCTCGACCTCTCTCTTCCCCTGGACGTACTGAAGGGGAAAAGAGAATCCTTCCCGTTCGCGCACCATGCACAAGATATCCAACTTCACGGGCCAGGCCCGTCATGGTTGGGAGAGGATGACGCCTGCCTTCGGGATGTCCAGACCGCACACAGACATGACCGCACAGTCACTACGACGACCGCATGGTGCTCCTCCTATGACACCTCCCACGGGAGTCGATCCGACGGTGAACCTGTCCTTCAACGTTCCCTTCTCCTCCAATCTTGCCGGCCCGGATGTGGAGGATGTGATTCACGCCAGTCCTGGCGCACTGCAGCGCTGGACATTTCCCGAGGGTACTCCGGAGGGGACCCCGATACATCAGTTGCCTGTCCACGCGAGCAACGTGGAGGCACTGCGGAGATTATGCCGACAGATCAGTGAGAGCAGTGGTGGCCGTATCGAGGCCAATGTCACGTCTTCGGAACCCAAGGCAGTTCCGACGTTGCAGCGAAGGCCGTGTGGATTGGTCACCAATGTCTGCATCACCGGTGATAGGGATACAGTGTACAAGATGAGGGCCAAAATTTTGAATGAGACCCCGATCTCATTGGTATGTGTCATGAGTGTTTTCGTGGGCTGTTCGGTGTGGTGAAGCTGACATGAACTGAAAAGCGCTGTGCTACGGTCGATGTAGATATGCATCTGATCATGGACGCTACGACCAAAGGCATCCGAACCAGCGTGCTCGAACACTTGGACACTCTTGCAGCTTACACGGGCGCCGATATCTTCCTGCTCAGCCCGAAACTCCTGGACGCGGATAGTGCGATCGTCTCCTCGTACGGTTACACGACAGACAGTGGTCTCGAGAACCGATTCCGCGTTGCAATCTATGGAGACATGGAAAGCTCGGAACATGCGAAGACACGCTTGCTGATCATGATTGACCAGATTGTATGTGCTGCTCGGTCATCGGTGGCTCAAGGCCATGCTAACTTCTACATAGCTGAAACGTCACGTGGATGCCATGAAGCTCGAGCTGACGATGCATACCCTTGTCTGTGGCCGTACTCGCAAGAACATCAAGCTCATTGAGGCTGCCACTAACACCGCCATCTACTTCCCGCCGCCGTTCCCTCGTATTTTCGGTTATACCCCTCCAGGAGCCAACCGCAGAAGTGAGGATGAGGTCTATATCACGGGTGAGAGTCAGGAAAATATTGCGCGGGCCAAGCAGAAGCTGCGGGAGTTGGTCATGGGTGTCAAGATTTACGTGAAGGATGTTATGGTCTCGTCGAGCAAGATCGACCAGATCCTGCTTGACCGCCTAGACAAAGTTCGCAAAGTGATGGAGATGAACGGTTCTTATGTCCTCTTTCCCCAGCTCGGAAGCCAGCGAGGCCTGGTCCGGATCCAAGGCACTGAGGTCTTGCACGTCGAGCGCACCGTTAGGGAGATCATGGCCCTGGTAAGTGACTGGAACATGAGCGAATGTGCTGGGAGGTTTTTTTTTGTTAACGTATGATATAGGCCGGCCAATTCTACAGTGCGTCATGGTGGATCATAATGCCAGATCCCACTCACGGTGGCATGCGTGCCCCGTCCCCTGCTGATGTCCGAATCATGCTTTCTGATATCTGCACGAACTCTGGAGCCGATGTTAGCTTCGACAATTTGACTTTCACAATCAATGGATCCGATGATGCTGTGAAGGCAGCTATGATGGTTATCCACCAGATCCCCTTCGTTAAGCGGAGTCCGTACCAGATGCGTGTCAAGATCGAGTTGGCAAATGAGCACAAGGAGTTTGTCAGTGGAAAGAAGAATGGCAAGATCAACAAGATCATGGGACAGAGTGAGTCATCTTGGAAAAAATTTCGGAGTCTGGAGTAGCAGTGCTAACATAAGCGTACTAGGCAACGTACAAATCATCTTTGATGGGTTTAACGAGTACAACTTCTACATCGACGTGTGTGGTACTCAGTACGAGGCCACTAAGAATGGCCTGGACCTTGTTGAGCAGGAGATGCCAGCGTCCATTTCTTTCCATGTGCCTGACCAGTACCATAAGCGAATCATCGGTATTGGTGGTCAACACATTCAGCGTATCATGAAGAAGTACTCCGTCTTCGTCAAGTTCTCCAATGCCATGGATCGTGGAGGCGTTGGTAAGGAAGATGATGACATCAAGGTTGACAATGTGATCTGCCGGACTCCCGCAAGAAATGCGCAGAGCCTCGATCTTGTGAAGCAGGAGATCATGGATATGGTGGAGAAAGTTGTAAGTGATCCCGGTGACCAACATATACTTGGAGTAAACCGCTGACTGGCCTTGCAGGATGCCGAGTACGTGTCCGAGACTGTCGTCATCAACCGTCTATATCATCGCGAGCTCCTTGCGCGTATGTCGGAAATCGAGGAGCTGGAGAAGAAATGGAACTGCAAGATCGACTTCCCTAGTACTGAACTTGCTAGTGATATTGTTACAATCTCCGGTCCTGAGTACCAAGTGCCTCAGGCGGTCGATGCCTTTCTGGGAATGGTTCCAGAGAGTCATGAACTCTCCTTCCAGAGCTCAGCGGAGCTCCGGCAGTTCTTTAAGTCTGCCGAGTTCATCAGTGATGTCCGTGGCAAGCTCAAGACTCAGTATGAAGTCGACGTTGCTGTCGATACCAGCGGTGACCTCCCAGCGTCGTCTGACGAGGAGGCTGTCTCTCCGACGTCCATTCCCGAGGATCGTCTCGTGCTAGGATACACTCGGAACAATGCTGGAGGACTGAAGGATGCCATCGACTTCCTCATTTCGCGTCTCGTGCCCCACGGATTAAACGCCACTACCGTCAAGGGAGCTATTCCTCGCCCCAAATCTGACTCGTTCGAGGAGTCACTTCCATTCTTCGACTCCAAGCTGTTACAGCATGCGCCCGCTCCACTTATGACCGATTCACCCACTCGACCCAGCTTTGCGGATGATGTCAGCGAGCGCGGTTCGATCTTCGAACGCCTGCGTAAACCTGGCAGTATCTCGTCTTTCTCCTCATTCATCGGCCGCAAGAACCACTCTGGTTCCCCAGGCTCATTCTTCAAACATGCCTCCAGTAACGCCTCGAAGGCGTCTCTCGTCTCCATGGAATCCCGCGATAGCGGCTATCGCAACCCATGGAACGATTCCGGGGTTAACCTCCCCGAAGAAGATATCCACCATGTAGGGAGTTCCCACAGCCACAGTGGCAGCAATGGCTGGCCAACCCGCTTTGATACCAAATTTCCATTCGGTACTGCGCCGGGGGACATAACTCCTAAGCATGACCTCCGCGCTTCTTTTGATAGTGGTCGTCCTAGTACTTCCAATTCTACTTCTGGATACCCGGCCCCTATTGGGCCACCTCGTTGAATCAAAAAATATCAATTTGCAGCAATATACCCCAAGGATCCTTTTTCAGCGGTCGTGTTTTTATTTCTCATTTTTGATACCACGGGAAGCAAGCAAAAGAGATACGACGATGTAAGACGCGATGAGGAGAGGGGGACTGATCTCAGTTCAGCTCCCCTCAAAATTCTGGCAGATTATCAGGCGTTTTATATCCCGATTTGTTATGCGAGACGTTTATCCTCTACTCTATGCTGAGAACGGTGTACAAGGTTGTGACAACAACCAGTTGTACGGATTGTGTAGGGGTTGGGAGAAGATTGTTGGTTTACATTGAAATCCGCAGGGTATGATACCAAGGCAATGTTTTGATTTTGTTTCTGCGCGTTGAGTTTCGGGTTTATGTTATTTGAACATGGATTGATTCCTCTCTTGCTTGCTTTTTTTTTCTCCGCTTTATACATCTCGGCGTTCCAGATTGGCCTTTGTTATCTTTTTTCCCGCTCCATTGATGTGCTTTTTTTCGTGCCATATTTTACCATATATCCCCACATTTACGAGTACCCAGGGAGAGCAGGAGGAGAGACTGGGGTGATTGAGGCAAAAACAAGAGTTCAGGTTTCCGCTCGTGATCGATTCGATTCTAGTCTTGCTGTTTTGAGGCCACGGCCTCTACTTGGCAATTGATTAAAAAAAAGGACACGAGGTGGAAAATGAACATGCTAGTGAGATAAAATGGAGAAGCGATATAAGTGATAGAAGTGTCTTGGACCTGAACATTCTCTTCGTAATTCTCTTCTAGACATCCGATGCGTAAAAGATGTAGAAAAAACACCAAAACACGCAAACACCGGAGCGGGATTTAGTTAAAATCTCCACCAAATAGCACACGGTTAAGGTATCTTGCGCAACTCCCCACCAAGGAACCCACTATGTGGACTTTTAAAATATCCTCCAACTATCTCCATCGTGGATGAGGTCATCTCCAATCATGTTATTATTATATTAATTATTTCACTGCTCTGACATCGTCCAATCTTATCTCGTTCTAGAACTGACTTGAGGAATGTTACATGTTTGTTTTCTAATATTGTCTATATGACCTAACATGCGTTTGATCCAGATGAAATGAAATAGGATGAGTGAAGGGCTTAACCCACTAAGAGAGAGAGATCAGACGTGACTACGATCTGAATTGGACACATTAGACGATACAGATATCTACAGCAGATAAAAAAAGATAGATGAAATTAGAACCGTATACATAGAACCAAGTTACTCATTGATAAAAGGATGATAGATACACGTTTATTAACAAACCAGCAAGTTTCAAGAGAGGATGAGATATTATGCATACGTGAGATAATGATTAGAATGGATTGAAACACGCCTGCAACGTATAATAATTTCCCCCCGATACATGAACCAAGCTGAGAATTCTTCAATCAATCAATCAATCCATTTTATCAGTCAAGAAAAAGTAGCATATATCCGGCCCACCAATGAACAAGCTTAAAAAAGAAGGAAAAGGGGAAAAAAGATAACACCGCTTATGAAATATGTTACCCAAACTGATAGAACGACACATGAGAATTGATGCATTTCATGATTTTGCTTCTGAAAAATCCCTTAGATGATAATATCCACAGAAAAGAGCATGTGATGGATGCCCCAAGTTTCTGGTTGATAGCATTAAGTACTTAGAGGTAAGTGATAGGATAGCAGCGGGAAGATTGCGGATTGGCGTTACAGACTTATAGTTGACCGGAGAGGACGGCCTCGGTGGCTGTGAAGAGGTTCCAGTTAGTATTCGCGAAATCCAGGCAAGGAGTGAATAGGTTGAAAACGGATAACTTACCAGAATTGATGTAGGGTCTCTTTGCATCCAGGTTAACGCCAAACCGCCTCTCTAGTTCCACTTTGACGCCCTTCTTCGTAACGCTCATCAGGTCTGCCGTCCGGAGAATTTCACGGATCTCAGCTAGAATGGCATCGTCACTTGGCAGACCAGCAAGTTCTTCCATCTCCATGTCCCTACGGCCCAACATTTCAGTAGCAGCCAGGGACATGCGAGAGCCGTAGCGTGGTAGATCGAACTGAGACATCGGCCGCGATTGAGGGAATCCATATTCAGATTGCCCAGGATGGTATGATTTGGTACCATACGAGAAGCCAGAGATCTCTGAGCGGTCGTCTCGAGATGTCTGAGCCTCCCATAGCTCGGCCTGGTATTCCTCCCACTTTTTCTTCGGGATTGAAGCTGGATCGAACTTACCCTCGTCAGATATAACAATCTTGCGGCCCTTTTCTCCGGTGACCACACGAGTGTTACCCCAAGAGAAGTCGTCCATATGCCAGAAGGCATATAGGGGAAGGGCGAGGTTGAAAACGGGCATTGCAAAAAGATAGATGATCATCCATCCAACCATCTCCCACTTGCGGCGCAGGATAAAGACGAGAGCTTGCAGACCATAAATGGCACCCAAAAGGACGAAGGTGGTAATCGGAACGGTGCTGGTTTCTGTTGCAAGCCAGTAAATGAGGTAAATGATATAAGCGACACTAACTGGCGCAATCACCGTAGTGAGAAGGTCAACGAAAACAACGAATCTCATACTGAAACAGCAGAAACCACAGAGCTGCTGAAGAGGGATGAGCTCAACAAGGTTGTGGACGGTAGAGTTGATCCATCTGCGGCGTTGCGATAGGAAGACCGTCCAGCTATCAGGTGCAATTGTCCACGCTTTAGCAGCCATAATGAACTTCGTCTTGAAGTTCGGGTGATGCTTCATCAACAGTGTGGTCAGGTATCGATCCTCACCCAGGTGTAGCAGATTCTTCATGTGCAGCGTGTCGACGCGGATCTCGGAGTAGGCGGTCACGATTTCTTTACTCACGAATAATGGTTTCGCTGTCTCCGCAGTCCGAATCCGGTACATAGTGAAACATCCTGGAAGACAAGTGACTGATCCAAAGAGACTCTCAAAGGCCTTCGTCAAATTATGAGAGATGTAGTATTCGTAGACTTGGATCATTGTCACAATCGAGGCTTTAGAGTTGCTCAGGGAAGTTTCACCACAAAGACCGATGAGACGGGTATCGTTGAGGAACGACGACACAAATCTTGTGGCGGCGTCCGGGGCCACAACGGTATCTGCGTCGACTTGCAGGATAAATTCGTAGAAAGTAGGATTCACGCCGATAATATTCCTTATCTGATGATGCATCTCAAGCTCCATGGGACTCATGGGCAGATTGTAGTGGACACGATTCAGGAAGCGCATGAGCACCATCTGGGAATCACGCTTACCACGATTACCTGGGCGGGAGACTTCGGAAGGCTTTCCGACCTTGACAACCACCAGGAAAGGAACGATATGACCCTGAACCTCATATAGACCCGAGTAGACCTTGGCCATGTTGTGTTGTTTCAAGCCCTCGCCCAAACTCTCAAAGCTCAGGGGCTCAGGATCCACATTGTCCGGAACGCCTAGAATATCAAGAACAATTCTCGGGGTTGGACGATCGTTGCCTTGACCAATGATCATACCATCACAGATAACGACCAACAGTTTTCGCTTATCATCGTACTTCATTCGGGCCATTGAATCGATAGCACGGCGGAGAGACTCCTCATCCTCCGTATAGGCAGGAACTTGACAGATAATGAACTTGTCGAGGTTTTCCGGCACATTCTTCCTGGTAAACTGTAATGCTGCCAAGAACTTGAATAAGATGACCGCGCAAAGCGAACACGAGATGGCAAGAAGGAAGTATTGAGCGAATTGACACCGGACGGAGTTTCGAGTATCGACGTGGCCGACAAAGAAGAGGTTATTCATACAGCGCCACATCCGATCTCGCAAGTCAGAATCCATATCCATATTCTGCCAGTATTTTGTTATATCCTGGCCCGGTCGTTCCTGGAACAGCTGAACAACACTGGAGTCCATAAAGTTGGTGTCGACATCCTTAGGAACTGATTTTCCAGGGGGTGCCTTTGTCCTGCGTCCTCCTGCGATGTAACTGGTGAAGTCAAAAACGTCGCCATTGATGCTGGAAATATAAGTTGACTTCTTGTTGGCTAAGGTCTTCATGTATTGGGGGCTATAGCCGACGTAACCCTTCTGGTAACCGGCTCGTAGCATCATCATCTGCTCAATATACCAGTCCGGCCGCGAGTCGTTGGTGAAATAGCGGAAGTCGTGATATTGCGCGTGGACATCGGTGCTGCTGTCAGCAGTTCCCGAATCCGTGACATTGGTTGGATTGTAGTCCAGAAGAACAGTAGGGTCTACAGAACCACTCTTGCCTTGACAAAGAGCGGAGACCTGAACCGGAAAAAGAGCGGTTGCATCTTTACCCGCATACTTCTTCAAGGAGGACTGTGGGACAATGTTTGGATAATGCGTAGGCATGAAATCTCCCAAGTTAAAGACAACACCACGGATAGCCATATAAGAACTCTGGCCATTCTTTCCATTGTGCGAGGCCAATTCGGATGAGGAATAAACGTGCTGGGTTGGACAGACCAATCCAGGGAACCAGACGATAACAAAGACCGCTGCTGCACAGGAGAACCAAATGAGCATATTGATGGCGAACTTTTCACGCCATGCTACTCGAATATCCTTCCGTTTCATTCGACCAACAAAGCGGACCATGAAATCGGGAATCCACCATGTCAAAAGGTAGACAATGGCCACCCAGCGCTTACGACTGCCCGAGAGACGGATATCATCGACCTCTTCCATCTTACGGTCGTTGCTCTTCTCTGCCATCTGCTCTCGAGTCTCGAGATTCTGGAACATGTCGCCGTTCAAGGCAGATCCTCCTGCATCCGAGCGTCCATCCAACTCGCGACTGCCAAAATACCCTTGTTTCGCTTCATCGCCATATATGTAACCACCGGGAGAGTGTTCGCCAGAATTAAGCAGGCGGACCTTGGAGTCGGTGTAAGGGCCATGTCCGGTACGATACACGCCGTTCGCATCATCTAGCCCGTCTCCGGTATAGATAGGAACAACCCGCTCACCAATTTTGGCAAGGTCTGCCCAGCACCTTTCACTCAAGAAGACACCAGTACTGCCTACCCTCGCTTCGTTACCAGGCCAACTCCTCTCCGACAAGACAGCTTCTGCCTTCTCTTTGTCACTTCCCACAACCACCGTATCGACTTCAGCGAGACCTAGGAATTCGCCAAACGGCAGGAAAACACTAAAGTCCGCATTGCGGAGTCGTTGGCTGATCTCCGCTATACCAAAGGTCTGCACCTGTGTGCGCACACATTTGCTGTCGAACTGGTTGGCGATCCTGCGATCGTTGGGTTTCAAGCAAAAGACGAAATAGGAATTGACGTTTGGTGCGCTGAGGGACTTCTTGATGATATCGAGCGCGGCAAGGAACTGACCAGCCGCACCCTGGTTTGGAGTGAGCATTGTGCCCTTCCTCCTGCCTGACTTGGTCATACTGCCAGCGCGGCTGCTGTCTTCGCCCTCTTCGCTGATTTTGGTGCCCATCGACTCCAATCTCGGAGGACTGACCTTGCGTTTGGCCAGACTAGGCATTCTCTGTGGTTTGGAGCTCACCTGTGCTTGCATGATGGCTGTCTTCTCTTTGGGATGGGTCATCATCTGCAAGGCCTCCTGACCAAATAGATCACGGACGAAGTCGCTCTTGGTAGAGTTAATCAGATTCATCAGATCACCAGAAACGACGTCTCCATTATCTTCTACCAGTCCCTCCACTGGGTAATCCACCTCACCGGCAAAATGCTTCACAGTGAAGGCAGCCGCAGCATTGGGAGTAGCAAAGTTGCTTCCTGGTAGGATCGATGTTGCAGAACCAACGACAATGGCAGGGTTCTTGTTCTCGAAGCGCTTGCGTAGACTCTCCAATAATTGAGCATCTGTCCTACCACGGCGTGTCTGGTCATCCAGGATACTGAGGAGGCCATTTCCGGGCTTGAGGAGACCTCGAACCGCATCCGTATTGTCGAAGTAGCTCGTTGCAGAGACACTGACTTCCTCGCGCTCCAATGCATCAGCCTTACGATCAAAGAAGCTCTGTAGACAGTAGTTGTAGAGACACTCGGTAGCAGCGTTGTTCAGGAGCTGATCCAAAGTGGAGCCGGTAGACGATACCTGGGCGAATCCGGGGAAATCGACGATGGAGATGGTGTTGGCAACGCTTTCGTCAGCCGCACAGATTCTCTGATTGATTGTCTCGATAACGTAGGCAACTAGGAGAGAGTAGAGTGTGCGAGCGAGTTCGTCAGCATTCGCTCGCGCGCCTTGGGGATCTAGCATGATGGTGACGCGTTCCCGGTGGATCGTCTTCGTCTTGTATCCGAGACTGGTCTCCAGGTCGTGCATACCAAGGCCCAAGAACGCCGCAACGTTTTCGAGGACATCTTTGTTTTTGACAACTGTTACTGTTTCTCCTCCTTCGTGGGAATACCCACCACTTTCTTCCGCCGCCGTGGTCGTAGCTTGGCCCGTCGTGAATTCAAGCTGTCCGATATGCAAAATACTGGCAAGGACCTGGCAGATCTCAGCGATATCACTACGCGGGAATTCAAGTTTCCTCAATGCTGTCTTGAAGTGGTGGAAGCCCTCGGCATCGTTAATTCCGACTTTGAGCTGCGTTGGGTGACCGAGATAACGCCATCGCTTGTGGCTCGCTGTGCCCGACAACCTATTCCCAGCACCAGCGGTGGTAATATTGATGGCGGTATCAAATCCCAAGTGAGCCTTTTCTGCAGCACTGGTGCCCGCTAGCAGATAATATAACACATGGAAGCTGCGCTCTCCCGTTGGCACCGATGCAATCCGGCTACGTTCCAATCGATGATCGATGATCTTACCACCGATTAGGGTCGGGTTCACCGTTGATGATCCGTCATATTGCAGTTCGAAAAACAGACCGGCTTTCGATGCAGTTGGAGTCGTTACCGTCTTAGTTGTCGTCAACGAATCGAAGACGAAGGCCGCCAGAGAAAGTTTCGTTGACAAGGGTGTCGAGGAAAACGACAGAAATGATGACAGTAAATGGGACCGTATCGTCGTCTTTCCAGCACCAGACTCTCCCCTACACCATAATAGTCAGCTTCTGCTTATCCTGGTTTATGCTCCAGTCGTGCTCACAGGAATACAATTGCCTGGTTCTCTCCACGGGCACCTAATCTGGTCCACGCGCGTCTGGCCAAATCCTCCGCTTCACCCATCGCACTTCCCTCCTTTCCCCCATCGGGTCCTTTCGCAGACGATGTAAAAGTGTTGAGACAGATCAGACCCTGTGATGATAGTCGAGCTGTAGGGAGAGAGACATGGAACCTGATATGCGAGTATCAATGTCAGTAATCCTACTGCTAAAGATGACCCCAAACAAAAATTAAATACCTGCTAGCCAGATGAGCCGTCAAATGCGTATCTGATTGCAGATGTGCGGGCAATGATGGTAACGATGACTGAGCATGGGAGGGCGTGCTCCCCGAAAACGAATGTGTAGCCATCTTTGCCGGTGTCGCCGTATCGACACTACGGCCGACGATTTTGGAGCGTGTATCTGTTTCTCACGATCGCTTCGCAGAGAAGTTCTTGCAGGCGATCGATCACTCGATTCACACGCTTCTCCTTCCACTCCTCGTCGTTCAAGCTGACTGACCGATGGAACCGGAGAAACACGTCCGGAAGACCCTAGCTCTGGTTGTCCTCGAACGTGGGCTCTGAGGAATCCGGGATGGTGTGCCGGGGAATGTTGCTGATCAGTAGGTATGGCAACCGTCTCACAATCAACAGGCCCCTAACGGAGCCTCGCCCAAGTTCCTCGAGTTAAGCGAATGTGGGATGATGTTTGTTAAGCACGAGCATTCATCGGTGCTGAATCGAGCACAAAGCGAATGTCACGATCCACACCTCAGGAATCTGACACGAACGGATACTCTGAGGGGGATGTGTTTATGTCGACACAGACAACAAACGAAGGTGACTGCAGAAACAAAAACAGAAGAATCACTGGCACAAAAGGTATTCCCAGGCAAGGGCCGCGGAATGTTGTTTCGCACCCGCAAGTCAAGGCGAGCCAGATGTTTTCCTCATCTAAACCGCAGGACTGGGACTATCTGGGGTCACAATACGGTAACAATACGCCGAGCCAGGATCAGAGAGTCTGGCCGGCAGGTGCATTGAATGGCCACTCGGGAATGTTTACTCCCGCGAAGGTTTGGTATCAATACGCATACACAGGGACGTGCTCAATTTCACACAAGCTAACGTACCAGTCTACCAGTCACAAAGCACGGATGGAGTCGTCCAGTTTCTTTTTTGGATACTGGAGGATTACTAACTTGGGTGACCTAGCTCGCAAACGGTAAGACCCTGCCCATAGAACATCAGAGGCTCCATCAGCTCCATTGAGCGTCCGGCAGAAACGAGATCGCAGTAGTGGCCATCCTCCTCTGCACGCGGGCTAAAGGACTCAAAGAGAGCCAAGCGTCAGTAGGCTTCTTGTCCGGTTTGAGACCGGTCCAATGCCCCACGGGCGTTCCGACACTAGGGCCGCTTTGAGCCTTTTAGGGGTATCATCAGCGCCGCACAATGCACACATCCCTCGCTCTGACAGCAACACTCTCATGCAATGATTTAGCTATCGTTGCCATCGGATCTGTGCGGGATAGCCTCTCTGGAAAAAAGCTGGCTGAATAGGAACTATCGATTATTTACTGGTGGCGTTGTCCCCCATCGACCGGGGCGGAGGCGAGCTCAGTCAGCACCAGCTAGATGTAACTGAGTGGTGAGACCCGTCATTGACAACTCAAGAGACATTCTATGAATATTGTAGACCATCTGCGAAGGCGATGAGATCATCATCCAACTTCCCGGTGGTTAGTATACTATTATTAACGAGAGGAGGGGCGATGGAGACGGCTCTTATCTCGGCTGATACGGTCATTAACAGGTCTCAGGAGAGGGGATGATCGGTGCATAAATCACACTTGCAGAGTCGCACACGTTCACGGCCAGTTCGGCCTGGTTGAGGAGTGGTGCATCGAGAGCAGCAGACCGCGGCAAGTTAACCGTGGTAGGTTGAAACAGTCCAGTTCTCATCCGCGGCGGATCCTATAACAGAACCTCACTAAGAGGAAGATGGAAGGCGGTGGAATTTGGTCTGCCAACCTCTCCGCCAATTTTCCCCTGCTGTTCGTTCTCCCCTTTTCTCCTTGGTACTGACCGACCCCCGTCTTCGTTGGTCCTCACGTTACCGGGTCAACTGTGGGACTCCATGGAACCTGCTCAACTTTCAGAATTCAGGTCTCCAAAGTCAATCGCCTCCAGCAGATCCGGATATCAAATTCAATTTGTGGGTCAAAAATAGTAGGAATCAGGCGGATGGAAGGCTGCGGCAGCGAAGAGAACAATATTTGGCTTGTTGATGCCAGAGCATGATGGTCCAGCGATCCATACAAGACTAATCTGTTCCCAGTCTTAGTCGAGGACCTGGCATGTTCGATTGGCTTCTGGGAGCCAGTCAGTCAAGGAACAGAGAGACATGCGGCTGCCACCGTGAGCCAAATATAGACGGCGTCTCAGATGTGTCGGGGATCCGCCAGTTGTTCACCGATGGCGATTGGTCCCAAAAGCTCTCCAGAAAAATCTCCTGGTCATCCGTGGATCCGTATTTGCCACCTGACGGACAGAGAAAAGGCACAACAAACATGAGCATCAAGCTGTCAACACAAAGGGGGGCATTCGGACAGGGGACGGAGGTTTTTCCTCGTCCAGGATGCTAAGATATTTGGTTCTCCTCCCCATCGAGCATGGCAAAGAGACCTGTCTAAGACTACTGGCATATTGATTGGACATGTCTGGACGCTGGGATCTGTTCAGTCGGAGACGGACAGGCGATCCCGCTAGCTCATCGCCCGATCGAAGACAAGAAAAGGCCCATCCACTCCGGAACTCCCAAGTAGTGAAGAGTTAGTAAGTTGCTAAACTAAGTGGCCGTCCTGCAAGCCTGGGCGATCTTGTAACGCGACCGTAACGCCCGCAGAGAATCCGGACGCCAGAAATACAAGGCGCTCCGTAACGTTCAATACGCTGCCAGTACGGGGTAAACTATTCTAGATCAACAATCCAGACGAGCCGAATAATCTCGGGGTCACCACCACGCCTGCCAACTTGAATTCCTTCGCTGTATGATCTTCCCCTCCAGAACGGCATCGTTGCTGGACATTTGCACGGTGTGATTTCACTTTGCTTTAGTGCGCGTTGGTTGAAGACGGTGATAGGTGCCTGCAGCAGTCACTCTCACCGTTTTCGTTTACCCTCGTTTTCGGCGTCGTTCGTTCCACGCTCTGAGGTTCGTCTCCAGGTAAGCAGCCTTTCGTAGCACCAGTCGACTGTTATGTCGATAAGACCATCAACAATCGAGATTGTTTTTCCTTTTCTAACAATTGCTTAGTTTCTCCTAGGTTCTCGCCTTGTGCTGAAGACAAAAAGTCAAGTCTCGGTTCCTTCGTGAGCTGTCGGTTCCGCTGCGATTGCTGTTGGCAGAACAGCAACCGTCGACGGCAGATGTTTTGAAGGAACACGTCCCATCACGCTCGTTCAACTACCCCGATTGGGGGTCATATCACGGCATTTCTGGATAGAAGCAGCTTCTCGTCGCACCAGCTGAACAGATCAAAATGGCCGGGATGTCCACTCGCTACTCGATATACTCGAACTCTTCAACACCTGCAGGGCCAGCTACAGCTCCTGGCCTGCGCTCCGCAGCGCAGCAAGCCACACAGGTGTCGACTACCACTCTTCTGAATGCGTTGCACACCTTCTACGCGTCCGGACGCCCTTATCAACTAGACTCGGGGACTAGCCTAGCGGTGAATACATGGTTGACGGCTTCTCAGACCGGTCCTGATGGCATGCCTGGAGGAGTCGTCGACCCGGAGCTGGCAACAAGAGCATGGGAGCATGCAAGACGACGAGCAGAAGATGGATGTATCGTTCTATGGTAGGCACAATCTAACCTTTTGTTTGCATAGTCAAACATGTAGAACAACAGCATAGACTAACAAGGAAACAGTTCCTCGCATCACTCGACACCATCTCTCCTGGTCCCGTTTCTCTCTTCCCTCCCGTTATCAACTCCTCCAGTAGCCTTTACGGCTCTATTAGCCCTTCGTCCATTCCTATCCACAGTGACCCCTTTTAACCCCTCTTACGGTCGCCAGTCATCACTCGCTGTATCCTATACATTCACCCTTCGTGGGGCGGTTACGGGCCTATCTCTCGCCCTGTCGACCTCCGGCATCGATACTACAGAAGGTCTCCTGAGAGTCCCTGCAGAGTCTGGATACCGCGCTTTTGATGTCTTCTACTACCTCTTGACGTCGGCATCCACTCCAGCCGAACGAGAGTTTCTCGGTTTGCGGGATCCCTCCACATATTCTCTTCTCAAAAGATCTGACACTTATGCTGCGCCATCTTATCTCCCGACGGCAGATGATGCAGCGTCTGCAGAAGATATGAGAGCATGCTTGAAAGCTATCGGTATCAAAGGAGCCTCTCAAAGAGGACTGCTTTCTGTTCTAGCTGGTCTGCTTAAGCTGGGAAATACCGTTGGTTTCTTGGTTGACAGGGAGGAACTCGAGGAAACCTGTGAAGATGTGGGTGCATTACTTGGCGTCGAGCCTGATGTTCTCATGGAAAAGTGCTCAACCGACGAGCGGGAAGTTTTGATCGCCGCAATCTACGAGGCGTTGGTCGACTGGATCATCAGCAAGGCAAATGAAGCCATTGCCAATGAGCTACAGAACGTCCAGGAGAACGGGTCCAGTCAAGGCGGTCAGGGTGCTAGGAGTCCATTTTCAGACGATGACAGTGCCGACACCGTCAGCATCACAGTTGTTGAGATCCCGGACCCTGCTCTCGGAAAAGCCGTTGCTATGAGGGGTATCTTCGATGACTCTCTGGGTATCAATGCGGAGATGAAGGAAGATGGCCTCGATATCACGCCCGCCGGCCATTCTGTTCTTAATGAGATGAAAAATGCTGTCTCAGCAGTTGAACCTGATCTTGGCATAACAAACGGTCTTGCCGGCCGTGACAGAGAACATATGAATGAGAAGAGGCAGAGCCTACTTGAAAAGGTGGGAGTGGAAGTCGAAATGGACAGTTTCCTCCGCCAGTTTTTGTTTTCTGCAGAGAATGAAATCACTCTGGGTACCAAGGGCCGGTTCGACCTTGCTGCCACATTGGGCAGCAGCCGAGTGTGGTATCATCTAGCCCTTCACCCTACAGATGACTCTCCGGCTAGCCTAGCTACTCTGCCCTCCATAACATCGGCGTGGTCCGCAGGTACCGTATCGCGACAACTACGCGAATGGAGGCTCCCTGAATGGGCCAATCGCCGACACAAGAACCTCGATTTCACAGCTGACTTTGACGTGGAGGAGTTCTATACTCGATACAGGGCTCTGGGATGTATGGAGGGTAGAGATGGTGTTGAGAATTGGACAATGGAGAGAGGATGGAGCAACGGTGAGGTGGTGCTAGGACACGAAAGGATATGGATGAGGGAAGCCCCGTGGTGGGAGGCCGAGACTATGCTCGATGTCAAAGCAGATGAACCCACTGGTAATCCCTTTATGACGGCAGATCCTTTCGCCAGCGGCTATTCTGCAACCCCCCCTAACCCTAACACCTCCGGATTTTTTCCTCCAACGGAACCGATGAGCATGGAAGGAAGCCGGGAGAATCTGCTACAGACGACGCAGAGCGTGGCTGGCGGGGCTCGATCAATTGCTCCTACTATGCCTCATTCAGTCCGTGTTGGCGACTACGGTCTGGGTACTAAGGGTGATCAGAAGAAATATGATGACGTTTACTATGATAGCGAGCTCGGTCGCTACGCAGGCGAACTTGATGAAGAATTAGGCGAGCCGAAACATATCGAGAAGAAGAAAATCACTATGACACGACGGCTGTGGGCAGGCTTTGTTTGGGCCATGACATTCTGGATTCCATCCTTCGTTCTTCGCTATATCGGCCGTATGAAACGCCCAGATGTCCGCATGGCTTGGCGAGAAAAGGTCGTTCTTGTGGCTCTCATCTTGTTGTTCAATGCCATCGTCTTGTTTTACATTATCGCATTTGGCAACATTCTTTGCCCAAACAAAGACAAAGTCTGGAACACCAAGGAAGTGAGTTATCACACGGGGAATAATGATTTCTACGTCAGCATCCATGGAAAGGTATATGATATCAGCAAATTTTGGAGGCTGCAGCACAGTGATACGAGCATCGAGACCACCTCGACGAACATGGAACCTTTTGCTGGCGAGAATCTTGACGCGTACTTCCCTCCCCCACTAACCCGGGCATGTTCGGCTTTCGTCACGGATGATACTGTCTGGTTGCAAAACAACGACACGAGTGCGGTTCTGTATTCTACCGCTCTTCATACGTGTGGTCCTATAAAACAACCTAGCACGACGACGGCGCTGCACAAAATCACTTGGTATGAGGACGTTTTCGTTCCGAAGATCAAAGACTATTACAAGGGTGATCTCGTCTGGAAGAGGTCCGCTGTGCTGTCTCAGGCGAACAACGATGAGCGATACTGGGCTATTATTGACAAGAAAATATACGATCTTACCAACTATTTCTATACGGCAAAGCTGGAAAACGATCTGGACACGTACACTTTTCTTCCTTCAGCAGTCACCGACCTTTTCAAAAATAATCCAGGCGAGGATATCACCAGCCAGTGGAAGGACACGGCTCAATTCCAGAATGCTCTCAATTGTCTCGATAACGCGTTTTATGTCGGCAAGGTCGATTTCAGAGACAGTGCAAGATGTCAAGTCAATAACTATATCCTATTGGCTTTTACTATCCTCATCTGCTCAGTTATCCTGGTTAGATTCCTTGCCGCGCTCCAGCTGGGCTCTAAACGCCGGCCTGCGCCTCAAGACAAGTTCGTCATTTGTCAAGTCCCTGCATACACGGAAGGAGAAGATGCACTCCGCAAAGGTCTTGACTCTCTGACAGCACTCCAGTATGATAACAAGCGGAAGCTAATTTGTGTCATCTGTGACGGAATGATTGTTGGCGGTGGTAATGATCGTCCGACTCCAAAGATTGTTCTCGACATTCTCGGGGTGGACCCGAAGATTGATCCACCTGCATTGCCATTCAAGTCAATCGGTCAGGGCAGCGATCAGCTGAACTATGGAAAGGTCTACTCTGGTCTCTACGAATTCGAAGGAAATGTTGTGCCATACATTGTGATCGTTAAGGTTGGCAAGGAGTCTGAACAGAACAAATCTAAGCCTGGAAATCGTGGTAAACGTGATTCTCAGATTCTGTTGCTCAGTTTCCTTAACCGTGTCCACCATCGTTCCCCCATGTCTCCCCTCGAGTTAGAAATCTTCCACCAGATCAACAATATCATCGGTGTCGACCCTGAGCTTTATGAATACGTTCTCATGGTGGATGCGGATACTAGTGTCAAGGAAGATGCCCTCAACCGGCTTGTTGCAGCTTGTGCGAACGACGCTAAGATTGCTGGTATCTGTGGTGAGACCAGTCTACAGAATGAAGAAAGAAGTTGGTGGACTATGATCCAGGTGTATGAATACTATATCTCGCATCATTTGGCCAAGGCTTTCGAATCTCTTTTTGGCAGTGTCACTTGTCTTCCTGGATGGTAAGCTTCTATTTTTATTTTTATTTTTATTTTTTATCCCCCCCTCCTTTTTCAGACCATCTGAGCTTCCAACTGACCGAGAGCAGTTTCTGCATGTATCGTCTTCGAACTGCCGATAAAGGCCGTCCTCTGATTATCTCGGACAAGGTCGTCGAGGAATATTCTGACAACGACGTCGACACCCTACACAAGAAGAATCTTTTGGCCTTGGGTGAAGATCGTTATCTGACAACGCTCATGACCAAGCATTTCCCCTCCATGCGGTATAAGTTCATTCCAGACGCCTTCGCCAGCACTGCAGCTCCTGAAACATGGAGTGTCCTGCTCTCCCAGAGGCGTCGGTGGATCAATTCGACAGTCCACAACCTGGTCGAGTTAGCCGCACTAAAAGATCTCTGTGGTTTCTGCTGCTTTAGTATGCGTTTTGTCGTGCTGGTTGATCTCTTGGGAACTATCATTCTTCCAGCAACATGCGGCTACTTGATATATATGGTTGTTGAGTGCGCCAGAGGCAAGAGTCAGTTCCCCCTAATCACGATCATCCTTCTTGCCTGTGTCTACGGTTTACAAGCTATTATCTTCATCATTAAGCGACAATGGCAGCATGTCGGTTGGATGCTCATCTATCTTTGCGCGTACCCGGTCTACAGTGTTGTCCTGCCAATGTATTCTTTCTGGAAACAGGATGACTTCAGTTGGGGTAACACACGTGTCGTCATCGGTGAGAAGGGAGACCAGCGTGTGGTTGCTGTCGAGGACGAACCATTTGATCCCAGGAGCGTTCCTCTCCAACGCTGGGACGACTATGCTCTTGCCAATGGTCTTCCGGGCCGTCGTGGAAATCCGGACATGAGCCAAGAGAAGTCCTTCCACGGATACACTGACGAAGTGGCTATGGAGTTGGACGACATGCAGTCCACATACTCCTCAGTCAAACCGGCATCTACCATTCTCACTGGCTTCGGCGGCCAGGGTCGGCAGACAGGTCCTTACATGCCGCCACGTTCCCCCGCGCCTTTCGCCGGTAACGCTGCTGGCAATCGCAGTTCCCATATGTCCAGTTTCACGAAATATACCGACTACCCACAACTCGGAGGCAATCAACGACGGATGTCCATGGGCAATCTTAGCCATTACCAAGATAATCCCATGAATACCAGCCGGTACAGCATGGGAATGATGCAGAGCTCTGAGAATCTGCTAAGGCATAGTCAACATAGCCCGCTTGCAGGCGGCTTCAATTCAAGACCTGTTAGCACGGTTCCCGACTTCCGAAACGGTCCGGGTGCTGGACCAGACGACGCTACCATCACTGAGGCTATCCAGAGCTGTCTGGCTGAGGTGGATTTGGACAGTGTGACCAAGAAGCAAGGTACGTGTTATCCCCTAGAAACACCGTAAATATAGTGATGAGATGATTTTAAATACTAATGCTATTTATTGCAGTGCGCGCATTGGTCGAGCAACGACTCCAGACTGAATTGACTGGTGAGAGAAAGGCATTCCTGGACCGCCAGATTGACCACGAACTTGCCAATATGTGAGTTTGCCATGGACGAGGAACATACATGGCCTTGCATTTTGTCCGATGCGCATTTCCCCACATAATGCCTAATCTTTCTTTACATGTGTTCTTTCCATTTTGGAAATGGTTCCATTCACGCTGTGCAAAAGCGAGCATTTTACCTGTTATGTGTCCATCGATGATATTTTCTCTTTTCTCTCAGTGCAACAGAAACTTTAATCCGTCTCTGCATTACTTATGTCAGGCACGTATTTTCAGCGTGCATCTTCAGTCCAGCTTGGATATCTGGCGTTCGATGGGAAGGTGTAAGTGTGGAAGACTTTGTGTTATTAGTTCAACTCAGGCTTTGAAATACAATTAAGCGTGTACTGAGCCTTCGATTTCCCCCTTGCAGCTATGGACTGCATCTATAGCAGATTATCATCTCAACTAGTAAATAGGTCAGATATCCAGATAGCATCCTAGAATAAGCGTAATTCTATATTCCATGCAAGAGTGTTTATGATCATTGCACGATTTGACCGGTATATTATGGAGAAAGTTACGGAGAAGCTATTTCAATCCAACCAACCGTTTTCTCGTGCCTCCTATCCCACCACGCAGATGTATCTAGAGCTCTAGCGTATGTCACATGGAGGTGGGGTATCTTCCTGCATCTCACTAGTAGTTATTTATCCACGCCTCCTTAGGTGGCACATACCTTTTTCCCCCGCCTTCTTTCCGTCCAATATAAATACGGCCGGAACTCGGAGATCATCTTAGTTACAGATAGCGTTATCGTATCACTCTTTTGGAAATCCTTCCTTAAGACCAAATAGGTCTTATATATGCATCATTCCCAAAGATTGATATCGCCTCTTTTGCGGCCTGTTTTATGATACCTGAACCGGATTGAGTGCATCTCTCTCTTTTTCTCTCGGAGAAGATCGGAAGACCTAAGCGATTTTATATTTTGCTTTGGTTGTATTCGACACGTCTTTATAGAATTTATAAAACTTTCATCCTTAAGTCGGATATATCCCACACAGCACAACACAACACAACGTACCATATCATATCAATATCTATCGTATCTGATTCAAAATCCTCTACCGAAACCCATCGCTTGTTTTGTCACACCTACATACAAAACCAACCCAATAAACCAACCCACCATGCCCCCCGAGATCATCAACAACCCCCAACCCTCCCCCACCCAACGCACCGCCGAAGCCCGCGCCGCATTCACCGCCTCCCTCAACAGCGTCGGATCCAACCTCGACGCCGAACTACGCTCTCGCGCCGTCGACCTACACTCGAACGCCGCCGCACTCAGCAAGCAGGAAGACGACCTGCGACGCGCCACAGCCAATCTGGGAAAACAGAATGAGCAGTGGCAGAAAATAGCGGACCAGGCGCGCGAGGGACTGAAAGAGATTGGGGACGTGCAGAATTGGGCGGAGTTGCTGGAGAGGGATTTGTTGATTGTGGAGGAGACATTGAGGCTGGTGGAGGAGGATGATGATGGGAAGAAGAAGGGGAAGGGGAAGGGCAAAGCGAGAGTGGTGGGTGATGGGGAGGAGAGGACAGAGGAGCAGAGTGAGAATGAGAGGGATGGTAATGGGGATGTGGTCATGAATGATCACGATCATGAGAATGCGAAGGCGCAGGAGCCCGAGCCGGTCAAGCAGGGAGGATGGAGATGGTGGTAGATGAGAAGAGATGGATGGGATTCAGTCAGTTGATTTGTTCTTGGGTGGGATTGTGATTGTGCTTTTCCCACTCGCATTTCATTCGGTATATATGGGATGTTCATGTTCAGATCACATGTTTATGCTAGTTTCGGTGGTTATGGGAGGTCTTTTCAAGTCAAAATGCTTTATATATAACTGTTCAAGGTACTTCGGAAATATATGCACTTGGGAATAGGAATATCATGAATTGAATAAAGCAGTGCCTGGCCCGAAATAGAGCAGATACTGTTTAAAAAGAGTAATGGATTTGTGATTAAAAAAAAAGGTTCTTTTCATTTTGTACTATCCCAAGAAAGGTATGATATCGACAGATTCCATTCAAATAGCCTTTACACCCGAAATATGAGTATCCAATCATCTATATCATATTCCCTCATCTTCCTCTTTTTCGCCCTCGCCGTCATCTTCTTCCCTATGTTCCTCGAGATAACCCTTCCATAGATCAAGGTCGTCACCTTCTTGATCCTCATCCTCATCGTTGCTATACTCATTCCACTCCTGCCACTGACCGAGAGTCATCAGATGTCGCATGGTTGGTCGTCCATGGGGACAGTTCCACGGCTTGTCGATTGTGCCCATGTGCCGGACAACTTTCTCCATTTGCTTCAGCGTTAGAGATTTGCCAATCATGATACTCGAGCGGCAGGCGCGCATGGCGAACATCTTCCGGACTTTGCTAGGGCGGGGAGTGTAGATGTCTGTTGCAGGGTTAGAAGAGGACCCGGATGTCGACGTTGTCTTCGCGGTAGGACTTTCAGAAAGCAGGACGATCAGTTCTTCCAGGTCGCGGACATCGAAGACGACCTCTTTACTGAGGGGCAAGGAGACGAGCTTGCATCGACGGCCGATTGGCTCGTCGCCGCTGTCATCGACCTCGATTACGAAGCCGTTCTTTTCTAGAGCTGCAGGGTTTTCGATGATGATTTCTTCTTCAACTGCAGTGAGGTCGAGAGTCTTCGGGCGGACGAGGCGTTGGTTTTGCACGACCGTCTCCGCCTGAAGTCGTTCAAAGTTGTACTTCTCATCGGAGGCATGTTGGTCAATGATGAAGAGTTCGTCTTTAGATGTGCTGTCCGCGGAGGGGCGTGTTGCTAGGATGAATCCAAGGTTGAACTGGCCGATAATGCGCATGCGGGCAAAGTCGTCTTTCAATACCGTTAGTGATAGACGTTCCTCAGCAGTGTATGGTGCCTCTTCGCTGTCTTCTTCGGAAGGAAGAGTCGCTGAGGCACAGGCCTTAAGGCTCTGTTGGAGGGCATCTATTTGAGATTCAATCCTTGAGATTGACCCGTTGATCATTCCTACTAGTTGAACGGTCGAGTCCCTTCGAGAAAGGCCTTTAGTCAGTTTATCTGCACGGTTGATGTTGCTTTGTGAAGGCAATGCGGCATTTTCTTCAGCTTCTCGAATGAGATCCTGGACTCGCGCTTCATCCTGCGCTTTCTTTTCTTTTTCATCGACATAATCCCCGTCAGATTCAGCGGACGCATCTCCGATTCCTGTTTCAGCTTCATCCGGCTGTGAATACTCAGCTTGCTCTTCATGAGTATTGTTTTCATTAGAAGCAGATCGATCCAATTCAGGAGATGATTCACCATCCTCCTCTTCCTCCTCTGCCTCTCCCTCCTCTTCCTCCACTTCTTCTATATCATCCTCGGCCTCATTATCTGACGACTGTTCGACCTGCGTGCCAGGCGCAGCGAAAGCCTTTAGACTATGCCCGAATATATTCGGCCGCGATGGCGTATGAATTCTCCGCTTCGTCCGGGAGAAACTTGACGGGGAATCTGCAGCTTCCAAGTTTCTCTTTCTGAGCTTACCACTGCCAATAACAGAGGTGACGGTCTTGTCGCCTACAGTGATAGTGGCAATCTCAGCAGGTTGCCGCCGGTGTCGCATCCGGTCAAATGCATTCTGGATTACGTTTGGCGTTTCCTGTTGAGAACTTGCTCGAATTATTGGGATATGTTGCTCGTTGGATCGTGGAGGACTGGAGCGAATTTCGTCCTCTACAAACAGCTCATTAGCCGTCCGCGGAACGTCCTCATGAGTCTCGTTGCCCTCAGTACCGGTGGATGGCACTTCATGGTCATGACTTTCCTGTTCATGAGCAACATGGGGCTGCTTCTGCACTGTCTCATGTGTGACATGGGCAGTCTCGCGGGACGGTGATCCTGCTGGAGCTTGACTGGACGCACTCGTACGGCGCTCTGTCAAGTCGCTTAGGAAGCTCTTCATCTTCGCCTGGGACTTATCCTGCCTCGTCTCATCGTCATCTGAGGGAAGGTTATCCGCCTCCTCATTGGGAGGGGCTCCCGCTCTCGAGGATCCTGTAAGATCTCTAGTGTCTTGGGTCTCAATATGGAGATGTTGATCCAATGCCAACTGCTTAGCAGTCTGGAACCGTGCCTGAGGAACAGTCTGATCTGCGTCTTCGAAAAGCCGCACCAAAGACTCCTTTAGCGCCTCAATAAGAGCTCCTGAATCATGGAGCAAGATTGTCCGCTTGTCAGGGGATACGTTGACGTCGTAAGCGTTCGTATCCATCCGGAAATCAGCGAATATGAACGGGGATTGGGACACGTTGAACGATTTGTAGACCTCGTTGAACGCTTTCGCAATTTGCGGTAGGCCACATGGTCGAGAGTTGACGAAGAACATCTGCCTATCAGGCGTCTGTCTACCTTCTCCGAAGACGGGCCGTGAGATATGCCCGCGGACAAGGATCTTGTTGAGTTCCTGTCCGGTTGTGCGTCTCCCTGCTGCTGAAGGTTCAAACTCGAGCTCGAGGTCGAGTGGAATCAGAGCCAGCAGCGTCTTCGCACCATAGACATTCGCGATATTCTCCTTCGTTGTGTCATTCGCTTTGGTGCCGAAGACCACCACGTTTTTATTCTTGCCAACAGTATTCTTCACGGAGAACCGTACCCCAGTGCTGATACATGCGTATGCATGCAGCAGACCCAGTACCTTTCCATATTCCCGCTTGATGTTCTTTTCCAGTTCCCGTCGCCGTACAGGTAGCTTCTGGAAGATATTCTCAACAGATGCCGTAGTGCCCTTCTGTCCCGCAACAACCTGTGTCTTCTTCAACTTCCCTGAGAATTCAAAATCAAGCCTCGTCGCCTTTGGTGCTTGATCCGCCTGAGCAGTGACGATGTGGAAATTGGAGAGCGCGCATAGTGACGAGAGCGCTTCGCCTCGGAATCCGAAAGTCTGGAGGGAGGATAGGTCATCGTAGCTGGAAAGCTTGGAGGTGTAGTGTTTGAGAGCTAATATTTTAATCAGCGATCGGAAATCTAGACCAGGCTCTGAGATAAAAATTCCTTGTACGTACCGACGTTTTCGTAGTTATTGGGCGAGATCCCACTTCCGTTATCCTGTACCTCGATCAGGTCGAGCCCGTTGTTCTTGAAACGAACCTCTGTGATGGAAAAAAGATCTTTGTAAGTCATCACTTCATTCAACACATTTTCAGTTTCAAGGGCTTCATATCGTACCCACAGATGTTGCGCCTGCATCTAGACTATTCTCAACAAGCTCTTTGACGACAGAACAGAGGTCGACGATTACCTGACCGGACTGGATTTGGTGGACCTGGAATTTCACTAGGGGTTAGAAGATAATTTGAGAAAGGACTACAGGCTTAAAACTCACAGAACGGGCTTCGATGGCCTTGATAGTGGCCATGTTCGTCCCATCGCGCTGGATGTCGTGGTGGATCGTCGGCGCCGACGCGTTCCTCGCGTTCTAATCTAATCTACCCGCTTTGGACGGATGGCTCGTGCCCGTCTATTTTACGGAGAATAAAACTGCGAATTAAGCGATGCCGAGTGGCGAAGATGCTGGATTAAGTAACATGGATTGAGACTATTATTTAATTTTTCACACGCTAGGTCCTTATGGTACTCATATTCATATTGATTTGCAAACATAGTAACGAATGGTATCTTGATGATGTAATGATCAGTCGCGGGCTAGTATACACCTTGACTCCTGTGAAGCAACGAAGACAATTTAATCCAAACACGTTGTGAAAAGAACTAGTAACCGAAACGGTCAGGCATAATCACAGGCGCAATCAAAGTCCAGAGATAAATTGCATAGCACACCCAGGCACTGATGATCTTGACCCAACTGGCCCAGTAAGTGCGACCAACAGGAGCAAAGTCATCGTTCGCCTCAGGGTCTAGGTTCTGGGTCAGAAGAGTAGCAACCCAGGTGGTCGCCAAAAAGAAAATGATATGGAAGAGCGAGTAGTTGTATTGAGTTGAGCTTCTTTCGTCATCCTTTGAATCATAGCCGTCGTCCGACTCGTCGTCATCATCATCCAGAGCACTTGCAGGCAAACTACCGCTCTCAACAGCAGCGCGGAGGGCCTCAGCTCTCATCTCACGCCGTGAGACAGGTTGTTGAGTTACGAGGCCATGTTCGTTGTCGTCAGAACCGATCCTAGAGTAGTTGTGACCGCCCTGCGATCCAAGAGCAATGCCTTGAGTGGCCGCCCGTGTCGTAGTGTAAGCGATCGTGGCCATGGTGACAATAGCACCGATGACAATGGTGGCAGTTCTCGTTCCACGAGCACGGATGAGTGGGTTGCAGTGACGGTCGTCAGGCTCCATTGAGACGGCAGACATAGTGAGATACGTGCAATAAACAGTGACCATGGCGGCCTGCGCCAATCCCGCTCGGGGGTTGTATTCCTGAACAACAGGCTGAACAGAGACCACGGAGATAATAAGGAAAACGATTAGATTGACCTGCTGTTATTAGTTTCTGAACCCTATGATAGTATCTTCCCTGAAACTTACCGTGATAGCAGCCTGATTCATTGAGCATCCGCTAGACGCAAAGAAGACATACATCAGGATCGTCATGACGAGAGATGCGATGTACATGCCGAGGGTCGAACCGATCAGCAAGCCGCGCCAGACTTTGGAATTGTTGTCTTCGATTTTCTGCAGGCACATCTCCGCCCAGCTATGCGCGAGATCCACAAGGAGGACCAGGCCCAGCAGGAGGAAGAGCATCGCGCCAATGAAGGCGATATAGTTTCCGTATATGAAGAAAAATGACTCTGGAATAAAAAACGACATGACCAGAAAACCGATCCAAATGATCACCTTGGGGCCCCAGTATCCATTTTGCAGAGCCGCTCTACTGTCCCGGGATGTCCGGACACCGAGGAGCAAGAGCGCCATAATAAGATGAAACAATCCGAGGGCGAAATTGATCCGATGAACAGCCACCCAGCCATAGCACTCTTTACCATCGCATCTAATGTCCATATAATCGAGGGTCATATGCTGCAGTTTCTTCAGTGCCCACGGAGTGAGCATGATCCAGGACAGGATAGAGTTGACGAGCAGAATGAACGCATAGGCGATTCTCGTCGCCATACTATCTAGGTGTCAGAAAAGAGGACGCTATTCAACGCGACAATAAACGTACCTGCTCTGGCATTTCCCGCATGCGCTGCATACTGCTGTACAGGTCGCAGCGCCGCAGCAGGAAGCTCCGAGACTGACCAGCTAATAGATACACGCGGGGTTAGTAGCTGTTGATCCAAGCGACGGGGAAATAACCTACCGTGCTAACGCTCGGCACTGCTAGAAGTGGAATAGATAATAGCGTGCCCATCTTGGAACGTCTCTAGGACAGTATAGGCGGTGTTCGTTGTTGGGTATGATGGAGAAGAAAGCAGACGTTCCAGCATCCCGTGATAGGAAAGCCGCCTTCGTCACTGAGACGCTTAGATAAGCCAGCCGAGACGGGAATGTCCACTGTCGACATCGGAGATAACGCCGCTGGTGAGGTGCTTTCTGGCCAATTCAATCTTGTCTTTCCTTTGAATCATATCATCTTCCATTGTCGTCCTTCCTTCGATCACTTTCCCCCCTCATTTCATACTTCTCCAACCCCAGATCTCATCCGCCCCGCATCTGCAGCATCTCTCCATCTACTAGTGCATGCGTCACAGAAGTAGTGGTGGAGCCGAATTGTTTGATACGCGCGTCCCGACTGATTATTGAATTGGACAACGTTGCTTTATGACAACTTGGAGAATAGGAGGTGGAAGGTGCTGCTGCACCGGTGAATTTCGTTATGACCGGTTCAACTTATAAAAACCGGAGAATCATCTCCGTGGTAGCTGGAACTCTGGTTGCTTTGGCATGTGGAACAAATGTATGAGAATCAACATAACGTTGTGATGCAGGGCCATTACTCACATTGACCAGTACGCATATTCAGCATGGGGACCCCAATTTGCATCGCGAATGAAGCTATCTTCTACGCAGAGCAATCTCATTGTGAGCATTTCCCACCGCTGATATCCTCGTTGAGCTTCATTGTTAAGACAATCACCGTATTCAGGGCGCCGCTGGAAATCTAGGAATGTATGCATCAGGCATCCCATTGGGTGTGATGGTTGACAAGAGAGGCCCTCGTCTTGCCATATTTTTGGGAGCATTGGCACTTGGGTTGGGCTACTATCCGATCCATATAGGTCCGTATTTCCATATGGTGATGGCTTGAGGAACTGGGCTAAGATTGCAATTACGAGCAGCATACGTGAAGGGCCCAGGATCAGTTGCGATGCCGTTATTATTTATATTTTCCTTCCTCACTGGCTTCGGCGGTTGTTCTGGATTCTCAGCGGCCATAAAGACAGGTCAGTTCGCAGACACGAATGAGGTACACAGTATTGATGAGATTCAGTGGCCTGTAATTTCCCTGACCACCGAGGAACGGCTACTGCATTTCCCTTGTCGGCTTTTGGCCTGAGTGCATTCTTCTGGTCCACCGTGTCGACTCTTGCCTTCAAGGATGACACCGGTCAGTTTCTACTGCTCCTGGCCCTTGGAACGACAATGATGATTCTTGTTTCGTCCTTCTTTGTTCGCATACTTCCGCTTCCGGGATCTTATTCTTCACTACCGAGCCATGAGCCAAACGCAAGAGGGTTGCACCGAACCAAGTCGACTGAGAGTGAGCTCTTGTATGATGCGTCAGTTGAAGCAGGTACGCAGAGCTCCGCCTTTGAATCATCAAGCCCGAGTCATGCACGATCACACTCGCATTCATCTGTGGGTGCTGCCCAAGCCGCAGAGACCGGGGAGACATCATCTCTAGTTTACAAGACGATTTCACATCCAGAAGAAGAATTGGAAGAGGAGGAACTGACATCTCGTCCTGAATTTGACATTCCCCATCCAGATGTCAGAGGTCTTGCTTTGCTCCCTCAAATTGAATTTTGGCAATTGTTTCTCATTATGGGTCTTCTGTCCGGTATTGGATTGATGACTATCAAGTATGTCCCCTTCTGTTCCCCATAGGAAGGCGCAGAAACTCTTACTAATTAATTGCTATAGTAATATTGGTAACAGCGTAAGCATGACTTTCGGGATATTTTCTCATATCTGGTATGGTACTAAGTTTTTATATAGGTCAGGGCTCTCTGGAAATACTATGATGATAGCGTCGATTCCAAGTTTATCATGCAACGACAAGTCATGCACGTGTCAGTGCTGTCCATCTGCAGCTTTCTTGGGCGTCTCTTCAGTGGTAAATAATATCCCCGCATAGAGTATAGTTTCCCCCGCTTTACTGATATCTTTATCTACAGGCATTGGTTCTGACCTGCTG
Source organism: Paecilomyces dactylethromorphus (assembly GCA_029606265.1). NCBI lineage: Eukaryota > Fungi > Ascomycota > Eurotiomycetes > Eurotiales > Thermoascaceae > Paecilomyces > Paecilomyces dactylethromorphus. The sequence goes on from JAPVCE010000022.1 coordinate 600,525, forward strand.
GTTAAGAAGCTGAACATGTCTCGCTTCTGGTGCCTCTTCTTCTCTGCCATTCTCTTCACTGTGACGCAGTTGGCCGGCTCGTCGATCTCAGAACCCCATGAATTGGTTCTCATCTCCGCGGCTACTGGATTGGCATACGGTTTCCTCTTTGGCGTCTACCCATCCCTAGTCGCGCATACCTTTGGCATTAATGGCCTCACCCAGAACTGGGGCATCATGACCCTCGCTCCCGTTTTCAGCGGCAATATCTTTAACCTGCTCTACGGCAGTATCTACGACCGCCACTCCGTGGTGTCGCCAGATGGCGAACGGGACTGCCGCGACGGTCTGAGCTGCTACCAAGCTGCATACTACACGACCTTCTTCTCCGGCCTCGCTGGAATCGGAGTTACTCTCTGGAGTATTTGGCAGGAGAGACGCGTGCACGCAGAACGACATGCAAAGCTTGTCCAACATGACCGTCTCGCCTGAGCCATCATAGCTTTCAGTAGTATTGATGATCTCATCCTGTTCTTCACTTGCACTCATCCAGTAGTGGAGTGGCGCTTATTCGGGCGGAATTTCCTTACCTACACATCATCTCTATTTCCTACCTAAGCTACGTATCGGTATACCTGGACCTCTTATACCCCCGATGCCTGATTTCAATCTCTTTATCCCGTGGGTAATCACTAAAAGTCAAGCCCTGATATCATCGAACCTTTTCATTGGGCTGGGCCTTCCGATTTCATTATGTTTCGTTCACTATCGTTTTTCTTTTTCTTTTTTTTTTAAACTCTTTTCCCTTTCTCCTGCCTCTTCCTTTTTTTTATCTCTGCAAGTAAGGAGCCGAACTAAATTACTTGCTGGTTATAGAAATTTCTTTTATTTCTTGCATGTAGGAGCCATAATTATCATGGCTCTTTCATTCCGTGTATATAGAGGTCCGCGAAATCCAAACGTTACCAAATTCTATTCTACTGTAGTGCACTGTAATTACTGAGATTGGTAACTTCGTTTATTTTGCGTAGGGATGAAAAGTCCACTCGAACTAATAGTATTACATTGACAACTATAGCGTAGCAGTAGCAGTAGCAGTAGGATGGATGGATAAAGATGCATGGGCACATAGCGTAAGAGGAGAGGGTAGGGGGAGGCGAGGGAACTGAATGGCTAAATGGACAAAGTGTGCGTAACATAGATGGTGGGGGATAAGCTCGTTGATAGATCGATAAGATAATGAAGATAAAAGATAATGATATGGTTTGATATAAAAAGGGTCGGTAGATTCTACCTATTTAACGACACGTTAGAATGATAAAATTTTTTTGCTGCGTTGTGCAGGCGATGAGCAGTGATAGTCATTTGTGGTTTTTCTTTTTGAATCGTGCAACGTAGATGAATAAAAGGTTGTGAAAGCTCCAGGAGGAGCTGCGAAGTTATAGAAGTGGCCGACTCCAGGTCGAGGAGCCAAGAAGAGGAAAAAAAAAGAAAAAAAAAAGAAGTGAAATTACCAATTCGTCCAGTTCCCGTCGCAACCCCTGCCCCCCATATCTATATATTCCATGATCCCCAAGGGTTTCCGGCACCAACTTAACAAGAAATCGTTAAGTAATCCAAAACAATAACAGAAATGACACACGATGAAACTTTCACCCCTTTTTTATTTCTTCCTCGGTCGATTTGCTTTTTTGTTTTTTCTTTCGCTTGCGTCATGGCCCATCCACAGTACTGTAGAATTATGGCACGAATGATCATTGAAATCGCACGTGAAAAAGTCTAGAGCAGGTGATGAGGCCAAAATGAAATAAACATTGAGGAATAATCGAGTAAGAGAAGCATAAGCTATTAAGTAAACTTTGTTTCCAGCCAGTGGCAAGAGTCGTAAGGGGTATCAATAGATCAGACGAAATCAGACAAAAAAGGACGTGTTTCGTTGTCGTAAGGATGAGGACTTGATACCCAGTCAAGTCAAATCAGTCATCCTGGAAAGAGGCTACACTGTCTTGGGAGATCTGTTTGGAGAGGCAGAAGGGTAGTCCACTACGTCTGATAGTCTGATTTTTTTGGTCATCGGTTCACCAGAGCCATTGCTGGTGCTGTAGTTGTTTTGCAGCATCGTCAGGCTGGCACGTTCAGTTAATTGGTGCTCTAATTCATTTATACGGCGTTTGAGTTCGTCCTCTCGTCGCTGGGCATCTTCCAACGAACGTCGGAGGCGCACCTCAGAGTCACGCACGATCATCTCTGACCGTCGCGCCGTCGCGTCGCTCTGTTCGAGCTCCGCGACACGACCCCGGAAGAGTTCGTTGATAACCTCCAACTCGCTCACGCGTGTCTTCAGCGATGTATTGGCAGCAAGAAGACCTTCATAGGTCTGTGGTGCTTCCATATGGCGGTCGACGACCGAGGACGTCGAGCCTGGAGACGGCTGCCGAAGCTGAAGGGCTGGCAAGGTGTTCGATTGGTTGAACCCATGGTCTCCCAGGGTAACACTATCGAACATGTGTTGCGGAGCAATGTTGGAGTTATGGTGTTGCATGGGGGGAACGCCAGGTGTGTTGGTCCGTGACACGGGAGAATTGGAACGATCCGAAGGGCCGGGTGACGTCTTTCGCGACGCGCGACGGTAACCATGCGACCCTAAGGGAGGCGTACCAGCTTCCGATCTGGAAGCATTCAGGCCATTCGTATCGAGACCTCCGGCAGACTAGACGTGCGATGCGCGATCAGCATGTGTGCGACGGCAGGGTCGGAAGGGGGCAGGCAGAAAAAAAGAAAAACTTTTCTGACCGCAAACTCACCTTGCGCTTGGGTCCTTGACCGGCCGTCTTGACTCGATTGCGACTCTTGATCACATCGGTCTTCAGGCTTATCGGACGGGGCCTTCCATGGAGTTTCAGGAAGAGGCCACAGGCATTGCACAGAACTGAGCCCAGTTCGTCCCGGCGCCAGAGAGGCGTGGTGGAGGTGCCGCAATTCTGACAGACAGGCTGTAATTGCGGTCGCTTCTGATCAGTCAATGTGGTCGCCATATCGTGCAAGATGGAAGAGAAGAGAGTAGAAGATGGGAGGAGAGGAGGGAGAGGAGCTGGGGGACTGATAGTAGGGCCAGCGGTGGAAGTGCGGTGTTGATAAGATCTGGAGAGATTTGATGGTCTGGCGCGATAAGGAAACGAAAAGCGGGTGGTGCAGAGCCGTTCGCGGGTACGAAGGGGGGCAGCGCCGGCGCCAAGACCGCGTCGACGCCAGGACCCCCAGCTGATAACGAACACAAAACAGCGTCGCAGACGGGGCCAAGGGACAGATAAGGCAAGACTAAAAGAGCAGGAAACAAAGCACATCAATCATCACGTACCGGAGTGTTGCCCTGGCCGCCCGTGGTCGCAGCGGGAGACGAGGTTGCGTAGGTCATATTGCTGCTCAGGTTCGCATTGACATGACTTGAGCTTCTAGAGGGACACGTAGATCAAGTCAGCTCATCCCATCTCGACCATTGCGCACGCTAAAATTGATAATCATCGCCTTCTTCCCGATCTTCTCGGTGAATTTCTGGTCCCTTGAAGCATATGGGAACCCCCAAAGAGGCTACGATGTACACGATAGGGCTGATGCAGATCGACATCTTTTTTTTTTCTGTTTGAGGGAAGATAAGGCCAGAATAGACCATTATACGTACCGTAGCTGAGAGGTAGGAGCAGAGGCAACCGATGCCAATGCTGACAGCCCTGGCAGTGATGGAGAGATCGACAGGTGATAGGGAGTATTGTGGTCACTACCACTGCTAAAGCTACTCCCGTTATCCTCACCACTGCTCGATGGTTGTAACGCGTTGGACGACGACGGAGAGGTCGAAGACGGACGCGAAATTGCAGGAGCCGCAGAAGTTGAAGCACGAGACGACGAACGATCTTCAATGGAAGGCTTCGTGCTGTACGCGGAGAGATCGCGGGACTGGGCGGGAGACGACGACGGCGGATGCAGGGTCGGATCGATGGGCGACGCCCGGAAAAGAAGAGGAGCCACTGTGGAAGCCGTGGTGAAGGTGATTCTATCGAGGCCCCGGAGGTCTCGATGGTCGACTAGAGGAGTGGAAGTGAGAATGAAACTTTTCGAGACTCGCAGGAACCGAGCCGTCGTAAGATCTCAAATGCGTATTGGCGGAGAACGGGCTTGGTCACCACCGGGAGTTTTGAATTAAAGATTAGATCCCTTCTTACTACAGGGATAAAGAATACAGTATATTGTACACTGTCGCGGAGATCGGAAGGTGGTCTGTCCAAATGAAGGTGGTCTCAATGGGAGGAAAATTGAGGGAAAGTCGAAGAGACCGAGATAGCAAGGAGCGACTGCTGTTGGAAACCGCAAGAGAAATTTTGCGCAGATAACGTCGGGGAGCAGGAAGTTATGAGAGGTTGTTTGTCACCAAGTTAATGTTGGGAAGCCAAAAAACACATTGGCAGCAAAGCCCAAGAAAGCAAGACAGGAGAGAAAACAGCGCGACGGCGTCAGCGGGTGACGGTGACTATCGGAGCTGGTATCGATTCGACAGTGGGCACGATCGTCGGCGGAGAGTTCAGGAACTTCCAGTAGAGCCCAGCCCACTGAAAACCATCAGATTCGATCATTCGACCGCCACGATACGCCATGGACTGGGGGACAACGTCGATTCTAGTCTATTATTGAAAATCGGCTGCTTGGCCGGTTCGCTTTCTCTACAGATGACTGGTTATCGCGTCGTTCGGGGGCCGCAATTCTGTGCATGCTGGAGATTTCCGCCGGGCACGCTTTACCAGGACGCGGCTAGTATGGGAATCCGGGGCAGTTATCATTGTATCCCTGCGTGCCCCTTTATTCAACATACTTCCCGATAGAGGATCATTTCTAAAAATTCTTCCTACCGAGCCGGATAAGCCGTATCCACGCGCCATCGCTTTCCAGGAGAAGATCGCTCGATTGGGAGTCTTATCGGGGGCACAACAATAATGCTTGGACTTAGTAACAATGGTAATAATGATACACAGCACACGTTATACTGCTGTCGACGGGCTCGTAGCGATGTATGGGGCCATCTCTGCTTGCTGCATGAGCAGCTCCAGGATACAGAAACCATACGCCGTGCCACAGCAGCATCCAGTATGGAGATCGATAACGTGTCAAAATCTGATCCTAATCAGCGTACTTGGCGGTATGCTGCTGCCGTCCAGCCAGAATTCTTTTTGTTTCTGGTCATACAGATCATTTTCTTATATAAGACATGACGAGGATCTACGTTGATGACGAGTATCGCTAAACAGTTGAGATGAAGAGCAAAGTGCCTCCGATCTCTTCCCTCTTTTTTTTCTCTCTTCATGATGGCTGCCTCCGCTTATCGGGTCCGATAGAGACGTCGAGACCAGTAATGCTCATCCCTTGGACGCGGCCGGAACGGGACTAATGTGTTTGTCCCGCGACTTTGTGGGACTTTTAGACACGCGTGTTTAGAATGGAACAGAGATCGCGTCTTGTTTTGCCGCTTCGTGAGATCCTGAGGACCTTGAGGTAGCTGGTTGATAGAATAGAAGAATGAGAGGGTACTTGCCTGGGAGGCTTGAAAAGACATTGACAGGCCTTTGGTAATCTTATCTGCTCGAGAGGATACCAGGGAATCATTCAGCCTAAGGGGTATTCTGGAAGCGCACCGTCGCGGGCTTAAAAAAATAAGGGGTAAAATTCATTGCTAGCAGCTCTCGATGTGGATTCGGTGGGTGGAGAAGAAATAATGGAGCCTCCGTTAGATGGTAGAAGAAAGCTGGTGCAAGTGGCATAAAAGGCCATTAATAATATGTGTGGCTTGACCCATAAACTTATCCATTTTGTTTGAATAGCCGTGATGGCCATTGTCGGTGAAATTCTCCTGGTTGTGGCTGGTGCAAATCCCAAACAAGCTTCAACGCCGCCCCAAAGTCTCCAGATTTCATCTCCCAAGGGGCAAAAGGACACTAGTATTGTTTGTGTCCTGTTGGCCATCTAGCAACTTCTTTTTTTCCTAATTCTACTCCCCGCGATGCCGTGAATGTCGAGTCTCTCACTTCTGTTCTATTCGTATCTATTTTAATTTTTCCCCTTCTCCTTTTTCGATGGGACGGCCTTGCCTCCCTCTTCCGTAATCAATATGCCTAAACAGCGCCCGGCCACGTCGGGCTACGCCCGTCTTGCTCAGGCCGAGGAAGAGGAAAGAGGGCATGATTTCGATGATGACTTCGATGAAGATGACATTTACGACGTACCGGCTCCAGTCTCCAGTTCTGCTCCACGATATGCGCCCATTTCATCCCGTGGCCAGATGCACGCACCGGGCCCCTCGTCGCCTCCCGATTATCGCCGCCAATCCTCAGGCTACCACCAACGTCGAGTACGCAGCAATTCTGGAGTTGACATCAAGGCGATCAATGCACGCCTCGAGCGATGGGCGGAGGAAATTGCCTCCAAGTTCAAAATCCACAAGGTTCGGGGCAAGACGTCGGATGAGGAGAAGCTCGAGATCCACCACTCCGTCTTCCAGGCGCCGGAAGGGGTGAGACCCATCACGGCAGAGCAGTTGGAGGCGGATGATTTCGAGGGCGAACAACGGAAGGCTCGTGAAGAGTTCGATAAGGTGGTGGAGAGTGTCCGCACCGCAATCGAACTGGGGATGCACCCGAAGATGATCTCCCAAGGTAGCTCAGGCAGTTACTTTGCACGAAACACTGACGGTAAGGTTGTTGGTGTCTTCAAGCCCAAAGATGAAGAGCCTTACGCCTCACGGAATCCAAAGTGGACCAAATGGTTGCACCGGAACTTGTTTCCTTGCTGCTTTGGCCGAGCTTGTTTGATTCCTAATCTATCATACGTTTCGGAGGCGGCTGCATATGTTCTCGATGCCCGTTTGCGAACGAACCTCGTTCCTTACACTGATATTGTGTGGCTGTCCTCTAAATCATTCTACTATGATTTCTGGGACCGAAGGAAGGCCTGGAGCGGCAGGAAAGCACTTCCTCCCAAAGTTGGGAGTTTCCAGGTCTTTCTGAAGGGATACAAAGATGCCAACATTTTCTTGCGAGAACATCCCTGGCCTGATCAAGTGAATTCGGGTTTCCGAGCTGAGGATGCACCGAGGAGGAAGAAACGCCCGTGGAATGAAGCATGTCGGCCCTCCGGAATACAGTCTGACGACGAAGATGAGGGTGGACGTGCTTCAGCCGCATCCTCTCCTCACGAGGAGAATTCCCAGCGCAGGTTCTACTGGACTGAGAATCTGAAGCAGGCCTTTCGAGAAGAGTTGGAGAAATTGGTCATCTTAGACTACATCATGCGAAATACAGATCGTGGTCTGGATAATTGGATGATTAAAGTCGATTGGAAAAATGAAGAAGTTTCCATAGTCGCGGATCCTCCTAAGCCCAACGGTGTCAAGCATGACGGCGATGATGATGACCAGATGCCACCTGCCCGACTCGTCCCCGTCAACTCGGAACCTGCTTCCTCATCTCCCTACCCCTACCGGCGACAAGAAAGCATGATGGCCGTCAGCCGGACAGGGACGCCTTTGAGTTCGCGGGACGCTCAAGCTACGATTAAGATTGGGGCTATTGACAACAGTTTGTCGTGGCCCTGGAAACACCCTGATGCTGTAAGTAGATCACTGATGGCGAAAAGGCATGAACATACAGCTGACTTTCGATTTCCTGATAGTGGCGGAGTTTCCCCTTCGGTTGGTTGTTCCTCCCTGTCTCACTTATCGGCCAACCGTTCTCTCAAAAGACGAGAGATCATTTCTTACCACTTCTTACATCGACGGCGTGGTGGAGCGGCACACAGACAGCACTGCGGCGTGTGTTTGCCCAGGATAGTGACTTCAAAGAGAGCATGTTTGCTCGACAGATAGCAGTTATGAAGGGTCAAGCCTGGAATGTTGTGGAAACACTCAAACAACCTGACCATGGTCCTCTGGAGCTTACTCGGAGGGTAAGAGTTTGTGTCTGGGATGACCTTGTCGATGTTCCTGTGGCTATTCCCCTTCGTGGCCCATCGATAGATATGCAGATGCGTAAAGCGAGGAACTACTACGACGATGATGATGAAGAGATGGACATTAGTGCGGCGATGTCCCCTCCTCCAGGTTCAAATCAAGACTTGCTGGGCCTCGGATCACCCTCTAACGAACTCCCGAATCCTAATCGATTCGAGCTCTCTCGCTCTCGACAGTCTGGTGACCTCACCCGGGTCGATGAAGGAGATATCAGCCCCATAAGTGAGGCTGCACACGGTAGTCTCGATGGCATGATTGACGGACGGACCCTAGCCCGGAGCTGGGAAACGCCCACCAATGGCCACGCCCACCCAGGCCATAAGGGACGAGGCTCTCACGGTCATGTGAAACAAAGCTCCGTTTCACATCGTCGCGGCAGCAACGGCATCATATTCAGCGGAGACGATCTCGAGGGCGACCTTGGCTATGCCGCCGCTGAAGGCATGGAAGGTAATCAACGCAAAGTGATCGTCGAGCGTTTAGAAGCTGTGAAGAGCAAGAACCCAGTCTTCACGTGGTGTTAGACTTTAATCAGCTTTTCCCCTTGCTTCTTGCTTTTGCTTTCTCCTCATTCTCGTTTTTGCTCGTCCCCTTTCCTCTTTTCTTTTAGCGAGTCATTGATTGCAGGCAGCCCCTGCAGGGCATTGAAAGGCCTGGAGCATGTGGAGTTTGCTACTCTGATTACCTTTTTGAGTTTATGACGGAACCGGCTGGGGAAAAAACCTTATTTCACCTAGATATTGTATATAGATTCCGGCTACTTTTCACCTTTTCTTCTCGCTTAATTGGGGAAAGAGCAAATTCTCAACCATGTAATATATTATGAAACACTAATGCAATGTGAACATATACTTGGATTCTTTGGCTCCCTGGAGTATTAGGTTAGTGTCTCCCATCGTCCATCTAACATTAAATAAGTAGCTTTCATAGATCCATGGTTGGTCCTACCATAGCATAATCGTTGCCAACTGGAACTCATGTTGAAATAAACTCTTCACTCCCCACCTTGCTCTTCAATCGTCCTTGTTTGCAGGGTCTAAGGAACATAGGCGGAGAGTTAGTCCATTTGCTATCATGAAATAGTTAAAAGAAATTTCGTGATAGCATTGGCAGGGCTCATCAACGTCGAAAGATGATGAAGCTAGGAGGATTTGCCACGCATAAGTGACCTAATAGCCGGTGGCTAATTAGAAATCGAGACCCCTGGAGAAAAATTGGCTGGCAATGTGAATGGTCGAAGTGTCATACGAATATTATTCGTAGAGTTAGTCCTCTTTTCTTATAGCCTTGCTGCGTGACTTGCTGTACAGTGTCACGTTGTAGATTCTGTTATCAGATCTATTGCTGTTCTCGCTTTCTTTGCTGCCACAGACTAACTCGAAGCTCTAGCAGCTAATAAATATAGTATTTGCCTATATTTCCTTGTCCCCCTCATTTTATCTCATATTATCTGGATAAAAATGGATGTTTGTGTGATCATCGACCGCCCCAAGGAATTGATTGCCATGGCGACATTTAGATGCCTATTCTCTCAAAGCTCCAAAACGTCCAGCGGCGTGGAACAAGGCGATTGAAACCTGGCTGGTGGAAAAATATATATCATCATTGGGTATCATACACAATATATTATTCGGGTTTCTGCCCGTACACGAAATAGAACTTTGAATATCCATGGAAGCGGCGATCCAATAGTTCTTTCCTCACACCTACTAGCAAAAGCTGTATCTCAGCATTTGACCAACCTAGGACTCTCGTAAACAGGGCAAATGAATAAGCCTCGAGAGCCTCTAGCATCATAACTTGTTGATATCGACCCAGCTCTTTCAGCTTGGGATCTTTTGGCCAGGGAGAATATGGGACCTGGATACGTAACAGAAAGTATTAGTTATCATGCCAATATGCATCTATGGGCGTGCCTTCTCACCTTATATATTTCCTCAGTAACATCGGTAAATCCAGCTTCAATCATCCAATCTTTATATTTGTGCGACACGCCCATCGGCTTTCCGAATTTCGCGCTCGCCTCAAGGAGTCGATCGCGCCATTCGAACAAATTCGGTGCCCGTTCAATACTCTCGTCATCGCAGTAGACTCCGACGATGGAGTCCGCAACTTCGAACCATCCTCCCGGCTTTAAGTTATCGAACGCTTGACCGAATAATCTTTGATAGTCTTTCACTGAACCCTCGATGCTCCGGGCATGGATAAAATCAAATGGTTGTGAGAAATTCCAATCTAACTCGAAATCGTCGATTAAAAAGCGGCAGTTGGGTGGGACCCTGGAAGATAACGGGTTAACAAGCACTTTCTATATTTTGTATGATTGTGTGTTAGCCTACCAGCCAGGTTGGATAGGGCTCAAATCCGTTCCTGTTTATAGATTAGACAGTGGCTTTTAAAGGATTCCGCATATAGACCCGCATCATACCAGTGATGACTGCTTGAGGATTTTCGCTTTGCTCCAACGTCAGTTACCCATCTCAAAATGTTCCAGGAGATAACACCCATACTCGGCCATGTCTATTGCCCACGCACCCGTCCCTGTACCCAGATCCAGGACATTTGATACATGTTTCGAAACCGGTGCACGATATAATGCTCCTTCAACAATCATGGCGAAGATATGATGGTGCTTGCCGGGGTTAGAAAGCTAGATTGGCGATTTCTTCCGATAGTTCCACATACTATGTTAAGACGCTCCTGTTCCTTTTCATCATTGGGCTGTGTTAGAAGTCTAGTATCAGTATTAATCTTTCTTAAGTATACTGAGAAGATGACAGGGTAACATACAATCACATATTCTCCTTGCCTATAAGCGTGGTATCGACGTCCATTCTGATTCAAGCTTTGTCAATATATCTAAAGCATCAACAGGCATCATAACTGAACCAACCTCATATCTATATCCATTATCAGCGCATAATACTCTTATAGAGAGCTAGAACATCGTATGATGTAGTGGTGGTGAAAACCAAGGGGCTGATCGGTACTTCCAAGGGTCGACACATACTGATAATTAAACACGCTCGACGTTAATGAATCTGTCGAGCTCCCTCCGTCACTGACCAAAATCAAATAACATCAGCTCAAGTTCATGAATTTGCAGAATTTGACTATGACATACGACACAAAGTCCTCAGGATCATCGTAGAGTGCTGCCTCGTCCTATATCATTTTCAGTGAATGGTGCCACATAGAACGGATCTGAAGCCGGCACTAACCTCGGGAACAATAGCAGATTGCAGATGGGTATCTGCCCCTTCACTACTTTTCGGACTCTGGGACATCTCTACCAGTGCCGGTTTCACAGTATTTGTATCAGAAGCCCTTCAGCTTCAGCCGCAATGATGAAGGACATCTGTGCGCTTATGTAGGTTCGTTGCCGAACCATAATGGATGATAACTTCAGCCACTGCTGATGCCATTCCGCTTATGGTGTTGAATGGGTCGTAATCTCGTGTTCCCCACTGATTTTAGCGCCTTGATGGGCGGGTTGTTAGATCCGTTCATGACTAGAACCACTCCCGTCTCGCGGCAACGCGTTCCCGCTGAAACCGGCAAACTGTAATTGGGGTATAACCAATAACGAAGGACATAAAATCGATTTCATTGCAGATTGGTAAAGGGGCCAACCCCTCTTACCGGCGGTCCCGGCGGTGGCCCGAGATCATAATTGGTATTCAGCGGTTACTGAAGTAGGCTTACACTTGTTCTAGAGCTGCGTATGCTTGTTGTATCGCAAGTCCAGGATTTGACGGCCCGTGCCCTAGAAACCCGCTAGTCTGATGTGATAGAGACGGATAAGAACCCACTGTTTTGCCATATGTTCTCTTTTTTTGTTTTGCATGAGATAGCTCCTCTCTCTGGTCAAATTAATGATCAAGTTTTTCGAATGTTACACTGATATCCCGGTAATCGGTGTACGCTCAGGGCACCATGGACCCGCTTCAACCACTCTTTTCGCATCCTCTATGGACTGCAGCTCTTGCATATGCACTGTATGTTCTGGGATTGGTAGTTTATCGACTGTGGTTCTCGCCGTTGGCGAAGTTTCCCGGACCTAAACTTGCTGCCATGACAGCATGGTATGAATTCTATTACGATGCAATTCTCCATGGAAAGTATACATTCGAGATCGCCCGAATGCACAAAAAATACGGTCCGTATGCTATTTCACCTCAGCGAAGACACGATTAAGCAGAATACTGATGGCTGGGTCTTTCCGTAGGGCCGATTGTCCGCATCAGTCCCTGGGAGCTCCATGTTGACGACCCAGAGTTTTATGAAGTCCTCTATTCGCGCGATAGCCCCCGAAACAAGTATAAATTCTATGCAAACATGTTTGGCAATCCAAAGGCACTGATCGCAGCCCTGGACCATTCGCGTCATCGTCTGTTGAGATCACATATGAACCCGTATTTCTCTATGGCGCGGGTGAGGCAGTTGGAGCCTGAAATCCAGGCTCTCGCGAATAAACTTTGCAATCGCTTGAAAGAGTATAAGGACACTGGGGTTCCCATCAATGCCCAGCATGCTTATAGCTGTTTGGCGACCGATGTGATATCGGACTATACTATGGGAACGGGATTTCACTATCTAGATGCGCCTGATTTTGTTCCACAATGGAGTGAGACACTGAGTGGAATTGCTAAGAGCAGTGCTTTCTTTAAGCCTTTCCCATGGCTAGCGACCCTGCTGAAAACATTTCCAGAAGATATGGTTGCTCGTATGGATCCAGGAATGGGATTAATGTTCAAATTTCAGCGTCGCTGCGGGGTCCTCATCAATTCTATTATTTCATCTCAGGGTAACGAAGAAGAGAGGAAGAAATTCGCTCATCCCACTTTCTTTCATGATATTTTAGAGAGCGGCTTGCCGCCAGAGGAAAAAAGTGCCGAGCGACTAGCACAAGAAATTCAAGTTGTAGTAGGTGCTGGTGGTGAAACAGTCGCCAAAATGTTAAGCTGGACAACATATTATCTGCTTGAGAATCCGGAGAAATTGGAAAAGTTAAGAGAGGAATTGGATCGCCTCGATCCTAGTCGCGCAGCTGCCCTAGTTGATCTCGAGAAGATGCCCTATTTGGTAAATCCCTAGATCTCAGAATCAGCCAAGGAAGTTTTTCACAGGCTAACTGGACCAGACATCAGTCATGCTTGAAGGGCTCAGGTATGCATAGTACCTTTGCACGGCGAATCCCTGCCTATACTAATTTTCTCTTCCAGACTCTCATACGGAGTTAGCACACGGCTAGCAAGGATCGCTCCCGACCGTGCTCTCCAATACAAAGAATGGTCGATCCCAGCCGGCGTAGGTGCCCAAACCACCAAACAATGCAGCATCAGTATGGGAACTAATTCGCCTGCAGACCCCAGTTGGCATGACTAGTGTATTTATGCATCACAACGAGAAGATCTTCCCCGACTCATACAACTTCGTCCCCGAGCGATGGCTGGATGCCGAAAACCGCAAGTACCTCGAAAAGTACTTAGTCGCCTTCACAAAAGGATCTAGACAGTGCATTGGAATGAAGTAAAACATTTCTGACATGTATACCGCCTTTTGTACATATACTAACATGCGCTTATAGCCTCGCACGAGCTGAAATGCTTATCGTTATGTCTAAAGTTTTCCGCGATATCAACTTTAGACTATTTGAAACGACACGGGAGGATGTTACGCTTACACATGAGTTGTTCCTACCTTTTCCCAGGATCGGAAGCAAGGGCATCAGGGTGCTAGTCACGGATTGAAGTTACTATTTTTCACTGTCATGAGTTCAGGTATATATTTCTCCACTTAACTGTTAATATTCCAGATTGCGAAATACCCGGGATGTATGTATCTGCATAGCGTGATAGTCCAATTCTTGGAAACATTGATGCGACCATGTGCATATGAAGCTAGCCTTTCCAATATGTTTACTTGCAGTCATCTGTACAAAGACAAATATCAACACTATCCCTTCCGTCCAACTTCAAGCGCTGCCACTACGTAGCTCTACTTCGAGATCACCCAAATATGAGACTTAACGCTACCAGCCTCGATGGCTTGATTCTGCACCTGCATCCATTTTGGACTTGTGTAAAAGCGATCCTCACCCTTGGTTATGCAGACCGGAAGCTAATGCCGACAGATCAATGAACACCAGCCTCAAACTTCCGATCTGAGGACTGCTTACCATTGGTCCTCGGTTCATCGGTTCTCTAGTGCCGGATGCATATCCAACTCATCATCAGGCTGTGGCGGCCCACGGTGGGCCATCACCACATATATGCCGCTCGCGTGAGCCACTTTGGCAGCTCTTCTGGAAAAGTCAAATAACCGATGACAGGTCACAAACAATGCACATTCTACCTTTCTAGGTATCTTATCGCCACCCTCTCTGGAGGCGATGCTGCCGCTAGTGTGGCAGTGCTGCCTTGGATCATCTGATAGCTTCAGAGTACCTAGTTATACAAAGCCAGATTCAAAAGTTCTCGTCGAGGTAAGCCTAATCGCAGATTAGACCAGGCTAATATCAAACATCCTACAACATCACGTAATGCCAGCTTTCAGTCACCTGCTGAGGTATGTGTTTTAGTGCCTCTCCGTACTGTAGATATAGAGACCCTAGCCAGATCCTTAATCAGAAGCAATGAATAATGCTAACTTGACCGCTATCCGTTTGTCTGGAGATTGCATGACTATCATTTGTGGCTTGGGGGTAGATGCGCATTTTGTGGGGGGAGCGCCTCCTTGCAATTTTTTTTCTCTCTCTTCAAGTTTCTTGTTCACTACATCATTTGCACATTCTGTTAATCGACAAACCCTATCTGAGCTCAGCTCCTACGTATCACGTTTCCTAAACAGGTGGAAGTAAATTGATCCGCCAGCATCTCTGCATTTGGTTGACCTGAGTAATGAAAGAGAAATTCAAAGATAGTGTCTAGAGAAATCTTCTAGCACCCCTCTGTTCTATGGATATTGTGTATCTTGTTTAGCTACTTCATCTGATTAACGGGGTTAAATATGGGTTCATTCTCCCCTACATTTAGTACTCGAAAAGTACTCCAGATAAGCCAGTTTGTGGGGTTATTTCGGGATTGTTTACACCAATCCTAGGAAAAAGTACACCTTTGCACGCTTGCAAGAAGTTGCATAGGTTGTCATGTTTTTCTACGCAAACATCTTCAAGTGATAAGAACTCATACTGAAGGATTAACAGAATATGGGAAATATCACAATTATTAACATATTTAAATTACCTAAAAGGCATACCACTCCTCTGGGAGACACGGTGTATTTTTGCTAAACATCTTATTAAGAAATCTTTATGATATCCGTACTCGACCTACATCCGAATACAGTCTTATCATAATTTGTGGACCCGCATCCTTTCAGCGTCTCACTCGGGGAAGGACTAGCTTTCCATGAGAGAAAATCACGTTCTCGCCTTCAAATCTTTCTTGAACTCTGTCTCCACCTTCATGTCTCATAGGGGGAATGGTGCTTGGAGTGTTCACGGATCCTATCTCGAGGCTCAATGACTGGCCCTTATCAAAGAGAAATGCTGCCGGATACAAAGGAACAAGTACTTTGTAGACCTGTCCTGGGATAACCTCAGACTTGGCAGTTGTATGCTGACTTAGAACCTTATCCTTTTCAAAATTCTTGGCAACCTCATCACGGTGAGAGAGTCGGAAATAGCCTCGAGCGAAATTGTCCATAGGCTCACCATGGTTACCCTGGAGAACGAAGGCGTTTCCATTGTTGTCAACGGCGCGGAGGTAAATAAAGAGGTCCAGATCCTTCGCATTGGTACTGACTTCGAGCTCAAGATAAGGTGATCCCAGGAGTTCAAAGGATTCAGCAAAGGCAGAGTCTAGCGAGAACTGTAGGTTTTCTTTGTATCCTTCATACTTGAAGGCGGTCTTCTCTGCAGGTGGTTTGATCAAAGAGAGCTTATTCTCAGGAGTGAGGTAAAAGCTGACATCCTCTGCATCTGATGGAGGGAAAGATGTTTCATTTTCACGATATAGGGTTTCCAAGCCATGGTGTTGGAGCAACCGAATCCGAGGAAGATCGAGCAGCCCATTGTCCCTCTTGTCAAAAAGGAAAAAGTCCAAGAACTTCTTCTGCAGCTTAATATGACCAGGTTCATAGAAAGCGCCAAGATGATTGCCGGTATGCATTTCCAACCATTTATACTCAGACGATATGCCATTGAAGGCCCGGATATTACCGGGTAAGTGTAGTTCAGGATCCGTCCAATTACCAGCGGAATAGAGTGGTACCTCAATATCAGACAGCTTGCGAACTCTGTCAAAAACAGCCCATACGCCCTCAGTTGGGTATTCTGTTGTTGCTAGTAGCTTGGGATAGTCAACACGGTTGGCAGCAAGCTGTTCTTCACTAAGAGACAGGTCCTGACTTCCACTTTGAGAGGGGACGACGATGTTATAGTACCAATGCGATTGAAAATTGTTGCTGTAAATTCCACCTCTTCTCACAGCTTGATACATACTGCATGCTGACTCGTATGACATGACACAGGTCAGATGTGGTGGTTTCTGCATAGCCACCCAGTAACCGACCATCCCATAGTAACTGATACCAGAGAAGGCGACCTTGCCAGAACACCATGGTTGAACAGCAACCCATTCAACAACATCATAGAGATCTAGTCATGATCAAAGACTCGTTAGCATCAACATATAGCTCATTCTGCAGTATTGGAGAGAAAGAGTTAGGAGAAATATACCTTGTCCCTCAGCATCCGCTTGAATTTTGACTGAGCGTTCGAGACCAAAGGGATCAAGCTTTCCTTGACTGCCTCCTACACCACGCGCATCCACACGAAGAAGGGCGTAGCCGTAATCCCTGCACTGTATCCCCAAGGTCAGAATCCAAAAAAAGGAGAACTTAATCAATGCTCAGGATTATTATTTACCCAGATTGTAGGCTCACATAGCTCAAAAACAGCATCAGGACCGAGTGGTTTGATATGTTTATACATCTCGGCATAGATTGGTGTTTTGGGTAATCCGAATGTGGAAGCATGGATGTCCTTTCCATAAGGTCCCATACTGCAAATTACAGGGACCTTTTTGCCATTTTTTGATGCGGCGAATGGCAGGAAGAGATCCGCACACAACTCGATTCCGTCACGCATGGGGATATACAGATGTTTAGTGCGGGTATATTCCTCTACGTCAGATGTGAAAGTCTGGTATTTAGGGCGGGTTTCAGCCATAATGACTACAAATGATACAATTTCGACTTGTTGAAGTGGGGTTTCGAAAAGAATAATTAGGTCGCGATGATGGTAGTTTAAAATGAACAAGGAACTTCAGTGTCTGATCTTATAGCCTTAGCTCGGCTTATGTATGTGTGTCTCTTAAATACCATCATGATGATCTCAATTGAGTATGGAGTTCTAGACTGTAAGTAACTTAGTTTAGATATTTGACTCCACCAGAATAGCAGCAATGTTGTTAAGAGTTCAATCCTTGCCACGTTAGAATATCACCTGGTTGGTCGAACTGGAGCCACTTCTGGTGTAGATCGAAGCGGGGCCGAGGTGGAGCCGGACGGAGCCGACGGAGCCGACGTGTATAGAGTCATATTACCTACATTGGAAGTTAAAAACGATATGGAATCATCGAGCATTGTTATGCTAGGAAATGGTACAATGATCGTCAGCTGATAGCTCAACCATCTACGCGTCTTCTGCTAGTTATAGTAATTTATCCCTGGGGAACCAGGATGTTCTATTCATTTTGGGCACGTTCTAGAGAAAAAGTCGAGTATAGCCAATTTTAAGTTTCCCAATATTCAGTTCAGGATTGCAGATCATTTAATGCAGACCTAGATATCTTCCGCTTAGTAATGGTTTTAAGGAGTCAATGTCGTTTTAGATGTTGGAGACCTCCGAGAGGGACTTTTTATCTAATTACGTACTTATCCTTTCAATTGGCGATATGAAGTCCCTCAGGTGTGACTTTGAAGCCACTGTTCTCTATTTGAGTACTCCTCAGCCGGTTAGCAGTGATATCCACTGAAAAGTTTATTTATTTTCAATATTGACAACCACCACTTCCCCATGGCATCTGTCGAGAGACGTGACAATCCTCTTATTTTGAAGCTCAATTTTAGCTTGCCTCCAGGCACTGAGATAATTGACGGATATGAGGGAAAACCTCGACTGCCACGCCCTGCTCCGACCCCGAGCCGTCCTGTTCCTGAATGGCCACCTTGCGAGGCGCGTGTTGGCCACTGGATTGCAAAATATTTAGATCAGGTTTGTGTACACCGCTCCTGTGATGACAGTGACACAAAGCCTACAGTTCCCCCGCGAAGTTTTATTATTGAGAGCAGCGTTGTACTGAATGAAACCTTGTGAGCAGCTTGATCCTGACACCGAGTATGATCAAATTGTTCGGACAGCATCCCTCTTCGGAGGCTCTAATTTCGGCACCGCACTCAGTTATGCCACAGTCTTTGTTATGCTTACAATGCCTCCTGCTGGCGCTATGGCCATCCATGGTGGGAAAGTGGTGAAGTATGGTCACCGACGGTTTTACGAAACGGAATTGCAGATCCTCAATTGGGCATATTATGGCAGTGATGCTCCCGAAACTGCAGCGCACATTGAATCAATAAACAAGATACACGCTAGTATCTGGAAACGGTTACCTGGATCTTTCAGCACTCTCTGGGAAGGGCAAATGGCGGTCGTCGGAGCATCGTTTTTTGAGGCCTGGATGCGTCGAGTGGTCGGTGCGAGAAAAGGTATCCACCCAAAAGTCCAGGCCGCATGGCCAAAATGGGGGGAGCGGTTAGTTAGCCATTTCCGCACAGAACCTAGTGATGGCAGTCGCTCTTATGGAATCAATTATCCACGGACCTGGGAAGAGCTGGAGGCCTTCTTTTTCTGGTTCAACTCTATTCCATTCAATGAATATGTTTCGTCTGAGCAACGCCGCAAGGGGCATGAAACGGCAGAGGCGTTCATTCGTCAATTCTGTGAACTTTGGTTTCCGAAGTAAGTTGTCGTTTATTACATCCTCCTTTTAGTTGGACTCGTCGGTTTAAACAAAAAAAAGATAATAATACGTTGGCCTGTGTTGCTAATTCCTACAGGAACTTGTCGTGGCTGGGACGTCAGGTTATTCTCACCTTCATACCTCCGAATTGTCGATACCAACAGCAGCTCGGAGATCCTAACGTAGTCATCTCATTTCTGATCAAAGTATTTTTCAAAATTATGTTTGATATTAAAGATGCGTTACCCGATCCTGTTGATCCACCACTGGTGCCCTTTCGTCAGTCACTCATCGAAGCGGATCTGAGATCAATTGATATGCAGATCAGATCCAAAAGGGACAAAGAGCATAACGTCTTTATGGCAATGCTATCTATGCTCATGGTTGGGTTCCTTTCCTTTTCTATCTTCAAATTCCATCATTAGTTACGTTAAGAGGCTAGAAAATTGCCAGATGTGCAGCCAGGATCCAACTGGCGAACATTCTAATATATGAATTTGAATATACTGTCAGTGTAAAGAAAAACAAATCAAAGAAATGAAATTCAGTACATTGTAAAATATAATTAACTTCTACAATGTGATAAGAAAACCTTATCGTCGATAAGTAATGTTTAAATAGTCTTGTGATCCCTTGTTATAACAACTTGGCGAGGAACCGTTTGTTCTACAATGCGTTACAGAGGGGAGTCATATTTGACCGCACATTCGAATGGGACTAATTAATCAGTATGATAGAGTAACCTTGCTTAGTTAGGTATCTCATAAGGGAGAATAGCTATATCTTGACCATGAGATAGAAGTATTAACGATCTATTCTAATCCTGCCTAGAGGAAAGATTGTTCCCGAATTAGTTTTTTTCTATAGACTCACAAGACGTCCGCTGTAATAGTTGTCCGCTGGACCAATGAAGAATATTACACGAAGATAGAGTGGGTATTTAACATCCGTAGAGCTTACTACTATCTGAAAGTGGATAGGTCTCCTTTGCACTAGTATCTCGTTTGATGAAGATTCAAGGATAGGCCGGTAGTCCTTTTCAGATCGATATAGTACGAGTGGTCAACCTCAGCGAGTACACTGAGCAAAATATTTTCTGCATTTTGGGATAATCCCCAGTTACGCCCGTCAGTATAGCATTCCACGTGGAAAGTCTCTCCGATAGAGACTCTTGTCCATTTCAACACACGACCCAACCTTACCATTGTGACGAGCGAGACGCACTTCACAGTCGACTTTAAGGAGAAAGATGCTCCCGAGTGTATTTTCAACTATCTGAACGATAAGGAAAAATCCGATATAGCGGCCCGCTACCCGATAAGCAAGCTTCTTGTTTTTATGGTGCGCGAGATGGCCGCGCGAAGACCTCAGGACTCGTATCTAGTTACTATTAATATGGTTAACCCCAGATTGTGCCATAGTGAGCTGATAAAAGAGGACAACTTCGTGATGCAGATAATGAAGTTTCTTCTTGCGCGCACTGCAGAGGAAGGCTCATGGACTCTGGTCCACGGAGCCAGCGCTGGTCCTGAGACTCACGGTCAGTATTTGAATAAATGCAGGGCGGAACAGCCTGCCACTGTCGTCATTGGCATGGCCCAAAGGCGCAGTGAAGAGTCTGGGACGAGGTGATAGCTAAGTCGGAGAAGATAGAGACTGGTATCTTACAGAACCTGTGACGCATTCCTATACTCTTTTTTGGTTTTGATGGTATAGGTCCTGTAATTAGGTTCTGATTCCCTCTATTAATATAATGTAAAGGATATTTATGTAGCTATGCCCTGTCATTTTCTTTGGAATTAAAATATAACTTGTATTGAATCTATACTGAAGAGGATAAGCGTTAGAACATCAGAAACTAGGTCTGCGTCAGCACTTTGACTGGTTATCGGGTACCCAATGATATGCTAGTCTTGAGAAACCGTCTTGACTAAGGCGCGACAGTCTTGTCAGCCTCAAAGATCAGCTTTGTTAGCTACTGCCAGTTACAAATACTATCTAGTAGCCACATTAACTATTACCTAGGCAAGATCGAGGCACTTGCATGAGGATGACTGCGCATTGACTCTCCATTCATCCGTATATGATCATGTGCCCTCCTTGCTCACTTGTTTCCGCTTAGGCGATTATGCAGATATGATAAGCAAGTGTGCTTAGTGGTTATTTAGTTTAGTCCACCATCTTATCCGTCTCAACTGTCATCAACACCATCACGTGGATCTTCTCGCCATATATGCTAAATAGTAGTGTGCCATACCAAGCAACAAAAATGTTACCAATTGAATATCGATCCAATAATAATAGAATAAATAAGTAATCACCTGGGGTTATCATTTCCTGCCAGGGAGACGAGCACGTGCCATGGAAGCCGGGCGGGCTTATCGATTAGAGGGAATCTCTTGGCGCGGGCGAGGCATCTCCGGTGCGTCATGGCGCTCCAGGCGGCTCCAACTCCATCGACCCTCCGCGCTCTAGTCTCTCTCACTGTCCCCGACATGATGTGAGGCGGTGGTGGGCTGCTTTTATCTGACCCTTCTCTCACTGCGCTTTCATTATTGACTCCCTGCTCCCCCAGCTGGAATGTCCAGTTCATTTTGTGTCAACTCGTTGGGAACCTTCGTCTCATTTGAAGGTCTCCTCACTGTATCCTCGACCCCTCCTCAGATCACTACATAAGACGCGCTTCCTCCCTCGATCGCTTCTTACATTCTCCCCCCAACAGCAACTCAAGTGATCGCATCAGCGGCTATTTCCAAGTCGCCTACAGGATTTGCGACGATCTGCTGAAAGAAGCGCGCCATGGCATCTCGCGCTGCCATGCTCCTTAACCCGCGAGCCTACAAGAAACAACAGATGACCAATGGTAACGATATAGAATTTCCTTTTTCACCCTTAACCCACACTATGGATGTCACAAGAGCAAGCAGTGAGCCACCTGCAGCTCTTGTTTCTTCCGTCCCATTTCGCAACGATGAAGTTCCCACGCAAGGAATAGAGCAGTCTAGCTTACCCGTGGAAGGCAAAACCCAACAGGATACAACTTCATCTGCTAACCCGGCCGCCCCAGCGGGTACCGTTTCTGCTGCTCACCAGCTTCTTAATCCCAGAGGCAATGCGAAATCACGACCGAGAGCGCGAGCGAACTTGAACCCGTTGAAGAGCGCCACCGAGTCTAACTTCCTCTCAGAGAAGTCAGCGCAGGCCAGGCCGGAGATGCAGTTTCAGTTTTTGACTACAGAACAAAATGAGAGTGGAGACGACAGCGATGGGAAACGAAACTTTGATCAAGTGGAAAATGTGCCGGATGCAGGTCACAGGAGCCTGATCGAGGATATGTATGGCGTGGAGAAGCGCTCAGATCAGCCGCAGAAGCGCGTTAAAACCCTGAAAGGACAGGAAGAGAAGCCAGTGGCGACCAAGAAATCTGAATTCTCGATGTCAGGAAACGTCGGTCTCGGGGAGTGGATGAAAGAAGACAAAGAAACGCCCGATACATCTACTGCGGTGACTCCCGACGTGGTGGATTTGACATTGGGTAAGTGATCAACGATGTTATTTTGTCCCATAGTTTTCCGTATCTTATTATCTGACATTTCATGCGTAGATTCTGCTCCCGCTCCAACTGCATCTGCAGATGACGAGTTACAAGTTACCGGGGCCAATGATCTGAGCAATCAGAGGGTTTGTTACGGCAAGATCGAGAGTGCCATGGTTCAAGCACACATGATTCCCAAACCTAGTGCTAAGAATATTTTTGGTGACTCATTGCACGATTGGCCATCTATAAAGCTGGGCATTCACCACCAACCTAGTATGGGAAATAGGATTGAGGTTTCTGACCCTCACAGCCATGTTTTCGGTGCAGTTGATCCTAAGACAGCCGCTGCAATTGTGCCTCTGCTGGATACTCCCACTTTAAAGGTCGAAATCACTGCCCGCCTGGATGTCCGGAAAAGATCACCAGATGAGTGGCCCTGGCAGCAATGCTCGGCACTTTATCGCGCCTCTATTAATCTGTATGGTCTCAGAAGAAATGCGGAGCTGGTTGGCAGACACCTTGGGCAGCATAACGTATGGCTTGGGACCCCCAATCTAGTGGAACAGGGTGTTCCTGTCTTCAACCCCCATGCAGAGAGGAGGCGGGCTCAGATCTCTCACACCCCGACTGTTGCACGCGGCCGCCCAGGCGTCAGCTACGAGGTTCGCACCGCGGAGGAAATAAATAATGCCGTCATGAAGATGTTCGATCAACTCAAAAGTGCAGAAAATATACCAGAAATGGAGCCATCACCTCTAATCATAACTCCACTTCTTCACCATCAGAAACAAGCCCTATGGTACATGACTGAGAAGGAGAAACCTCGCAAATTTGGAGCTAATGAAGAAGACAATAATTCTCTGTGGAGGCTGGAGTATAAAGGAAATGGTGTCAAACGTTACCGCGAAATAATCAGCGGTATGATCCTCAGCGAGGAGCCGCCGCAGACATTGGGTGGTCTCCTGGCTGACATGATGGGTTTGGGAAAGACGTTGAGTATTCTGTCCCTTGTAATGGCGACTATGCCTGAATCTTGTACGTGGGAGCAGATGATTCCTAGCGCTGATCTCGTACGCGGTTCACCGGGCATCCGTAATACTCGAACCACCCTTCTTGTCTCTCCTCTGAGTGCCGTTAACAACTGGGTTACCCAGATAAAGGAGCATCTTAAGGACGGTGCACTTTCCTGGTACGTTTTTCATGGGCCTTCGAGGACCACTGACGTCGATGAACTCGCCAAGTATGACTTGGTCATTACCACTTACAGCATTGTTCTAAGTGAGCTGTCTGGGAGGGGTTCCAAGCGAGGTGTGAGCCCTCTGACGAAGATGAATATGTTCCGTATCGTCCTCGACGAAGCGCATACAATTCGTGAGCAGAACGCTGCGCAGACACAAGCTATACTCAAACTAAATGCAGAGCGCCGTTGGTCTGTTACGGGAACACCTATTCAGAACAGACTCGAGGATCTCATATCAGTCACCAAATTCCTTCGTCTCTTTCCGTACGATGATAGGAGTACGTTTTCCGCTGCTATTCTCAGTAAGTTCAAGTCGGGAGATGCGAATGTGCTGGCAAGCCTGCGCGTCCTCGTGGATTCATTCACTCTTCGTAGAGTGAAGGACAAGATTAACCTTCCTCCTCGACATGATAAAATTATTAGCCTGACATTCTCTGAAAAAGAGAAAGAACTTCATGAATTCTTCAAGAGGGAGTCGAATGTGATGATGAACGTTATTGCTGGTGAGAGCAAGACGAAGATGGGCGGGCGCATGTATCACCATGTACTGAAGGCGATGATGATCCTGCGTCAGGTCAGTGCCCATGGCAAGGAGCTGCTTGACAAGGAAGACCGTGAGAGGATCAAAGGTTTGAGTGTCCATGACGCCATCGATTTGGAGGAGGGGGTCAACGACCCTCCGGCCGCTACGGATAGAAAAGCGTACGAAATGTTTGCCTTGATGCAAGACTCATCAGCAGACATATGTGCAAGTTGCGGGAAGCATTTAGAAGAGAAATACACAGAGACAGGTGCTGTGGATAAGAAAGCGCCTATCGCAGTGGTACTTCCTTGCTTCGATGTCGTCTGCACTGACTGTTTCTCCTCGTGGAAGGATATATTTCACGGCCAGCCTGACTTTTCTTCCATTAACCAAATTCGGTGCCCGGTTTGTGAGGGCTGGATCCCTTCCGCATACTCCACGATTACACCTCTCGGATTCCAGGAGTATTGGGAGACACAAGCGCAAGCAAAGCAGAATCGCAAGCATGCCAAAAGTCTCGGTGAGTACGAAGGCCCGCATACGAAAACGAAGGCCTTGATCTCGCATCTTCTTGATACCGTGGAAGAGAACAAGGCACTTGGAAAGAACGAGCGGCCTATAAAAAGTGTCATTTTCTCGGCCTGGACTTCCCACCTTGACTTGATTGAAATTGCGTTGAACGACAACGGCATAACTGGATACACTCGTTTGGATGGTACAATGTCCCTGGCGGCGCGCAACAAAGCACTCGACACCTTCAAAGACAATGATCGCATTACTGTTCTTCTAGCAACAATTGGTGCTGGTGGCGTTGGGCTTAATCTGACATCCGCTTCGAATGTATACATCATGGAGCCGCAGTACAATCCAGCTGCTGTCGCTCAGGCGGTGGATCGCGTTCATCGACTGGGCCAGACGCGAGAAGTGACTACCGTCCAGTTTATCATGAAGGACAGCATTGAAGTGAAGATTGCAGAATTGGCCAAGAGAAAACAGCAGCTGGCAGATATGAGCATGAATCGGGGCAAGATAGACAAAAAGGAGGTTCAAGAACAACGCATGAGAGAATATAGAAGCCTGTTCAAGTGATCGGCATTTACATTGATCTCATGTTCACTGGTAGGGAGCGGTGTTTCCGCATACAAGACATACAAGACCCATTTGTGAATCTTCAATTTTTCCGGATATTGGTCATGGCGTTCACTGGGGGGAAGGGATGCGGGTTTCGGATTTTAGAGATACCCAGGGCCTTTCTTTTTTCCATTTGGTTTATAGTTTTTTCTTTTCCATATACACTTGCATTTTCTTTTCTGCTCTATTAGACTTTTGATCTAGAACATACTTATCTTTCTCATACCAGTTTTGCAGTGGTGGCCCACCCTGTTAGGTGGCCGCACATCTTGACGAAAGCATACGGGATCAAGGGATATACTGCGATTTGCCATTTTCACCTTCCACCGGGTTTGGTTTTTTTTTCTGGGTTTCTTTTTCAGATGTGCCTTCCTCTTTCCTCCTATTATTTATTCTCCACTGAGACATCATCATATCGAAATACACAGCAGCGGACGCGAGTCCACAAAAGGAAGGGAAACAGGCCTATACCTAGATACAGATTTTGATTATCATGCCTGCATCTTTTTCAAGCATTCTTATGATAGTTCTGCTACTGCCGCGAAATTGACACTAATGGCTTTTATCTTTTGATTTCTAGAGATCTTCCAATATTGGTAGACTCGATGGAGCATTAGTTGCAGTCATCGTTTTCTAGACCTAGATTGATAACCTGAAAGCGATCAGCTTCCATAACTCCGTATAGGGTATCATGAATTTCCATCTCATAGAATAATAGAGAGATGTAGAAAATAAGATCCGAAACATTATTCCTTGAAACCCCGAAAACCCAATATAACCCCAGGATCAGATATCAAAATTGAGAACCCCGGATCATCTTCATGCTCTCCCGTCCAGCACGATAATATCATATTCATATTTCATTCATCGTCCAGGAATCTCATCCCCATAAATCCCCTTCTCAATCGCCCCCAACACCTTCTCCAACCTCCGTCCCAGCGCCTTCAACTCCTGCGCTTTTCTCTCCCTCTCCTTCTCCACCTCCCTCAACTCCTTCCCCAGCTCCTCTATCCTCTTCTCCTGCTCCGCCTCCGACGACCCAATCCCCGGCAACACCTTAATCAGATACTCGATCTGCTGCTCCTTGATGATCAGATCGCGAGCCAGTTCGCGCTGACGTGCCGCAAAGGTCCGCGGCGAATCTGGAGGCGGGGGCGCGTTGGGATCGGTTGCGGAGGTAGTTGCTGGTGGAGGAGAGACTTGCTCTGCGGCTTTTGCTTGTGCTGCGGCTGTAGCAGGGATAGGGGGCGCGTGTTGGTTCTTGGGGATTTTGGCGAGCTGTGGTGTTGCGTCGGGGACGTTGGGTGGGGGAGTCGCGGGGGAGTGGTCGTGGTAGGTGTTGAGGTAGCCGATGGTAGCGTAGAATTGGGTTGCAAGCTGGAGAGAGGTGTTAGTTGGAAGAGACCAGAGGAAGAGGAGGAGGGTTATGATTGAGAACGTACTTGGTCCAGACAGGTCTGGAGTTGTGTTAAGATGTCTGCCATGGTGATGCTGGCGGAGGGAGGACTGGGATAAATAGCGCTGGAATGAGCGCTGAATCTCAGCGCAGTGTACTAATGAGGTAGAGTGTGGATCTAAGTAAATAGTAGTTTGAGTCTATTTTTAAAGATTTATCAATGAGAGCGTCGTGGGGGCTGTGCCAGAGATTCAGGTTAGGTATAATAGCAGAGGAAACATAATGTGGAGGTGAACTGGAGCTCCGGGCGAGGAGCTGCGCGGTTTGAGCTCAACTTTTAGAGCTAACATCCGCAGTCCAGCTCCGTTATCCGCTCTTCCATCTATAAACTTTCTACTGTACATTCAGTTCTACTAAGCTTCGGATAGGCATGCGTCCTCTGAAATTCTTAGCTTTTTGACGATATGATGATGCGACCCAGTCGCATCCACACTGCTCTTTCCCGACTCCAGTACAGGGCCTTCTCGCAATGCTCCGCTCGTTCCCAACTGAGTCCGTTCACGCGTCGATTGTTTAACCTTCCAACTCCGCCTCGACCACCGTCGCAGAAGCATGACAGCCTAGATTCGTTCATCTCCTATGCTGAAAGAACAGGTCTACCTGAAGATAGCACTACGTATGTTGGAACACACTACGAGTACACCGTTCTCCAAAGCCTCCGCCGCTTCGCATTCGACCTCTACCGGGTTGGCGGGCGTGACGATAAAGGCACCGACCTCGTTGGCACCTGGAACCTCCCCAAGACTGACCAGCCGCTTCGTGTTATTGTTCAGTGCAAAGCGCTGAAGACAAAACTCGGCCCAAACCTAGTGCGCGAGTTAGATGGTGCGTTTCGACACTCGCCGGTGGGCTGGAGGACGAACGACAAACTCGGCATTTTGATCAGTCCGCGGGAGGCAACGAGGGGTGTCAGGGATGCTATAGCGAAGAGTGGTTATCCGCTTCTTTGGATGATGATAGAGAGGAATGGTGCTCTTCGACAGGCCCTGTGGAATGGCAGGGCAGAGGACATCGGGCTGGCGGCATTAGGGGTTGAAACTCAATATGGAAGTCATTCCACTGAGCCGGCCCTGAGAGAGGTCGTCTTAACTTGGGACGGTGAACCACTACCTGATATGGACCAAGTTGAGGGGGAAATGGCTAGGGTTGAAGCACAGTGGTTAGCTGCGTGGGAGTGTGAGGATCCATCCGAGAATGGAAAGGCGAAGCTACTGGATAAAGTCGAATCTATGTTCCCTGAAGCTGATGGTGGACTGCATCGTATGGTCCAAACCAAGGAGACTGAGAAATGAGCATTCGTCTAAGATCCAAACTCCAACCTCCTGCCTATTCGGGAACAAGTCTTCTCTCCTTGTTCAAGACCAGAGTTGTGTGACCATTCACCAGCGCAGAAATTCTGCGGCTTGGGCCACCAGAACGCGAAAGCCTCTTTTATGAAGACCTTTGCTGCATATTCCTAACCTATCAGGCTAAGGTTGGAATCACTATGTTAGGATGATAGGCCTGTCTACATTCGAGGAAAGAGAACGAATCCTCTTCTCCTACGAGAAGAGCGGGATCACCCACCCGAGCATTGACAAGCCTCATCTCACCTCATCTCGGTCTCAAGGTATTGTTCCCCGCATGGCTCCCCAGAATGATGGTCTTTCATCACTCAGCACCATTGCTCTGATTAGAAGGAAGGCCACTGAGGACTACGGCGACAGCTCATATGCGATATTGGAACCCGCGGCTACTCAGCAGCCTATCCATTACTAGAAATCAGTTTACTAGAAATTAGTTGAGCTCTCCAGTCTATATTGATTCATCAGCAGCAGCAGCAGAACTGATCAACTGGAGAAAGAAGAAGTTCTGGACACCTTTTGGCCCTTCTATGATTTCAAAGGTAGATGGAGTACTCGGCTCGATTCCGCAAGAGGATTCGTTCCCCACATGGGCGCCACGCAGGACATATTAATTTATGCGAGACCAGAAAGCTTTTCATAATCTATCAACTAGATATTATGTTTTTGCGTGACAACGCAATAAGCAAATGGGTCTAATGCGCCGATGCGGAGATCACCCCACGATCCCGGGAGATAATTAGCTGCTTTCCCCGCACTGGGACATGCGTCTACCCCATACTCAATCATCCTTAAAGGGAGCTGATCTGCTTCCCCATTTCCCATCCACAGTTTCAGACACACTCTCCACAAATACAATCGTAGGCATTGAACGTGTTGATTAATGAGGGGCCTAGCTGCTTGTTAGCTGCCAAATTAACAATCGCCATTACCATCACCCTAGATTAGAGGTGGAAGCTTCTCCGGTGCTGCCGGGAACTTCTTTTTAAACTACCATCCAATAGATAACCATCGCCCCGCAGAAGCCCTTATCTCAAACCCAATAAATCGTCCCAGGACCCCTTAGCTTCTGGGAATGTAGACTTTGCAATCGTTCCTCCTACTTCAGCCCATTAATAGTCGAAATTTCCTTCTGAACAATCATACCATCAAATCCCTAGCGAAGCAGCAATCAGGTACTGTTAACTCTAATTTTCCCCTTCCATCAATTTAATTCATATATCTCACCATAGATAATCCACAAGGTCATAACCAACTATGGTGTCATCGGTTACAAGCTACCGAGTCAGCGCGGCCGCCTTCACCCTCCTCTCGGCCGGACACACTGTATGTATATAGACTTGAAATACCCACCTCTTAAATTTTTTTTTTTTTTGCTACTATCTTATCAAATATTTCAATTGCTTCCTCCCAATATATCTGTCTTCTTTCTGCCGCCAATGCACATCATCCTGCCAAACTCGGACCGTAATAATAACTCTATATTAATACTGACTCTTACGATACCAACAACAGCTCCTAGCCCGACAATGGACCGCCGATCCACAATTCAAGAATCTTCCTAAAGTCGTCAAGGCGTATGCGAAGGCTGGATGGTACCAGGTGCGTCCTTATATCCTCCAATCAATCCATCTATTTACCACCAATATCCTACTATCTACTTCTCAAGAAGAACAGAAGAAATTAGCAATAACAACGATGACGAAATAGGGAAGTGTCTTCTTCCTCATCCTGGGTAAGTCACCCTTGCTAGTTGTTACTATTTTATCTATCAACAACCACGTTCCTAACTATATCACTAGCTTTGGTCAATTACCGCTGGTCTCGCACCGCAGGTGGTGTGACTGAGCCGGTCGACAAGGCCATTGCGGCGCTGAATACGCTGCTCCTCTGGGCGAGTGCGGCGTGGTATAAGAGGAATGGAATCAGGGATACGAGTGCGGCGGTTGGTATTGGTGGTTTGATTCAGGCTTATGCGGCGTTTGTTGCGAAGTAATTGTTGGGATGGTGGATGTAGTGGATTCTTCTTAATTTTGCAGTAGTGCGGCGAGCGTTGATATGCGGCATGGTTGATTTGGGGGAGAGGAAGGATGTATAGGACTATCTTCTGTAATTATGGATTGGCCTGCTCTTTCGTTATGATCTCTTATGTTTGACTGTCGGGGTTTAATGTCAGTTAAGTAGCAGTGCATTACTGATCGAGAATGCTGCATTGATATGAACAAGAGTCTTAAATACGTATATTAACAAGAAGTCATATCAGGGCATATTTAGTGTCATTTCATTTCCAATGCAAGATGCCTGACGCCATGAACGAATATATCCCATGCACAAGTGGTATCCTTCCAAATAACCCCAACCCATTTAAAACCAACGCCAAGCAGAAAACATGTGGTGAGAATCATCCTTGCATCGTTGACCAGAAGTAGTTCGCGTAGAAGAATCGTGAGAATTTCTGATCGATGTTGACGACATGCACGTCTCCTTTGCGACTATTCCGGATAATAGCCTTGTTATAATTGCCGGCCTCATCGGCCTCGACGTCGATTCCGAGTGATCGGTAGATTTTCAAACGGAGTCTGCAACACACACACAGAGGTCAGCGAATTGTTCCCTAATACAATCGAGCGGGGTTACTATTGCGTTTCTCTAGAGACAGTCCAGAGAAGCAGAATAATAACGCTGCTCGATTGTATTAAAGATAATACCCACATTGTCGCATCCTCTGCCTCCCTCTCCCTCCTCGTAATCTCATCTCCCTCCAGTCCCTGTGATTCTAGCTCCGCCAATCGATCCTTTAACATCTCCAGTTCGCCCTCGAGCCTTTCACTCTCGATCTCCAGCTCTGACGCGGCTTTCGCAATGCGGAACTTCTTCGTGTCCAACTCGACGATCTGCGCGGCATGTTTGGCGGAGTCGTGAGCAGTGACAGTCTCCTCATGATGTGCGGCCATCGCATTCAGATTTCGAGTCAGCTTGCGCAAGGCGGATTCAGCTTCACGGATCCGTAGCTCACGCGACTGCTGCATCGTCGCGAGGGAATCGGTGATGCGCGTCACGGCAAGCTTGTCGGGCTGAATGTTGAAGTTACCGATCGTGTGGTGGATCAGCTGCGGCATAGTATTAGCGTTATGATAACTTATTGATGAGAGTTCCAGTTCGTGTAGTCTTGTGGTTTATGTCCTTTTCGATTATTGGATCTCTAGGGCACCACATACCGTCGCGGGGTCTTCGTCGAGCAACATTTTGACGGTGATTTGGAATTGATGGAATGAAGACAGCAGGATTTGTGGTTTGAATCAGGGTTCGTCTGCACTGGATACAAAGAGTACACGCGCTGTACAATCGATAAGCCTTATAGAATCGAAAAGATGAATCTTCGTCTCAATCAAGCCATGCCACTGGTGTTGACGCCTTTCTGTTGCGGGAGCAACCGCCACAATTCTTGGCGTCCGTCACCCGCTGCACCGCCACATGTTGGTCTTCCGGCTTGCGGTCACGATAAGTTTGGCAGTTCGAGAAGACGGGAGTCTGCCTGCTTTCTTCCCGCTATCATCCGACCGTCCGATCATCTAAGAGACGTGTGTTGTCAGGCTCTATTATTGGGGTTGACAAGTTAAGAGGACTTTTGTTACGGCCTCTATCTAGCATTGCTTCTTCCATAGGCATACATTGTCGCGATGGGTTCCAACCTACCATGTACGTCTCCGTCTCCCCGCGTACCCCGGATATTTGAGTTTGGGGGATGAGCTGCCCAAGGTTGAAAGCGTATTAGCTGACGTTCTTTTCTGGCAGATGCTGCGGATGCTGAAAGGTTCGTTTATCGAGGGAGACTATATCTGATAGATTTTTCTGCAAGAAAATCGCCGAGGACGCCATGATGCTGATTCCTTAACAGCCCGCTGAAGCCTGCGGAGCTGCAGGTTCTGCGTACGCAATACGAAAAGGAAGGAGATTATGTCGGAGTGCAGACAAAGTTCAACTATGCATGGGTATGTTGCGCAAGCCAGGTCCTTCTACGACACTCTGCGCTTGTGGAGCAAACGGCTAACAAGCTCTCTCCGCCTTTGCGGGGATTATTGCTCTATAGGGTCTTATTAAATCGAACGTGCGATCAGAACAGCAGGAAGGTGTCCGATTGCTTTCTGAGATCTTCCGCAGTGCTCCCGAACGACGACGCGAATGTCTTTACTATCTCGCACTCGGCAATTATAAGCTTGGGAACTATGGGGAAGCGCGCCGCTATAATGACCTACTGATCGACCATGAGCCGCAAAACCTGCAGGCCGCAAGTCTGCGGACACTGATCGATGACAAAGTCGCAAAGGAGGGATTGGTGGGCATCGCCATCGTGGGAGGTGTCGCGCTCGCGGCCGGCCTGGTCGGCGGGTTGCTCTTCAGAGGCGCCCGGAGACGCTAAAGCACTCTCTTTCCCATTGATGGATCTACTGTGCAGCGCGTCGATTCCTTCCCACCCGTACATAATGTTCGTCTGGTTGGCTGCTGATATGGCATTGGATGGCGTTTCTTATTTCCATGGGTGTTCCGTTTGTGACAGCGCGATGTTTGTTGGCATAGTCATGATCTGTCTAATAGTATCACGAGAGCTGTTTGCTAAGCCAATGATTGAGATGTTTTATTAGTTTTCTACACTTGACGCCTCACCTAATTTCTTAGCTCGTCCTATCTTCATTCCACCTGCCGAACGAGCCACAGCGGGTGATCTGCGCCAGCGGTACCGTGCGTAGAGTAGTCGATTTGAGGACGGCCTTGGATGAAGATGAAACACTCTATTTGCTTGGGATATTAAATATCAGGAAGAAAGCGCATATTAGCGTCAAACCTTGGTTTGATACCCATCAGTCCTCTCGGCAGACTCGTGCCCGTTGACCTTTTCTGGCGGGGAGAGAAAGCCGCCTTGAGGGGTAGTGATCTTCTACAATGTAAGATGAGATGATAGATTGGCAGGGGGTAAAATGCTGGCATGCTGAAACAACAGGAAGGATCCTAGGACTGAGTAGCATTCCCTCTATTTCGGAGAATAATAGCTTGCACGCCATGTCGAGTGACAGGAGAGTGGCCAACTGATTAGTTTCCAGCACCGCCATCCGCCTGCAAACGTCATCCGGACAAGGCCGCAAACCACATCATCTCCAGACTCTCTGCGCCTTCATATCTGAACAGGCTGGCGAGCAGAGAAACCTCCTCCCAGTCATCGATCTATTCTCTGTAATTATTATTCACCGGCTTGTCGCCTCGTCCGTGATGTCCCCACCGCTCCCTTCATGCGATGCTGACAATTAATCTTTGTCTTGATAATACAATGACCGTTGTCTGCCTGAGTGCACAGTACACGCAGCTTCCCGACCACGACTTCTAAGATCTTGCGACCACAATCTCCGTCACTCCTTCATTAATCACAGCGACGCATCGATCCGCAATATTATCATTATATCTACTGCGCACTTTAAACCCCCCGGATCTAGTCATCTTCTCCCGACCCCTCTTTCTCCAAAGAGTCTGAGAAATCTACCATGGCTGACAGAGGGGATCAAGTGTTTTGTCACCAATGTGGCGGCATCTGGCCGAGGAATCAGTATGGGCTACAGTGTCCACACTGTGAGTCGGATTTTACAGAAATAGTATGATGGCCACTATCCTTCACATGAAGACAGCGCACGATACTAACATCCTTTTTTCTGCGATGTAGATAGAGACGCCCATAGAGACGCCACCAGAGTCCCCCGCGCCTGAACACCCCTCTTTCCCATATGGACGCACACCTCCACCACGAAATGGGGACCGATCTCGATCGCCATTCAACCCTTTTATTGACCATAACCCCTGGAGAGACACGGAAGATGCAGAAGTGCATGAGTTCCAGAATGGTCCTGGGATGACTCGTCGGTCCTACCGGTCCCCTGATGGACGGTTCACATTTACGAGTACGACATTCTCTTCTCGGGGTAGCACCCCACAACGGCCACAGAACCAGTATGACGGAGGGATGCCCTTCGATCCTTTGATGCCGGTTCTGCGCAGCTTCGACACGATCTTCCGTGGCCTCACCGATACATATCAAAATCAGAATAATCAGAATCAGAACCAGAACCCACGGCCGCGTCCGACGGAGACCCGGCCTGCAGGAAACAACTATCCTCCACGGCGACCGTCAGAAACACACGAATATCCCGATCCTGAAGAGGAATACCCCGGTAGCAGAAATGTATATCCGCCTCCTGAAGGATTATGGCCCCGAGATGCGGACCATCCGCAACCTATGCAACATCCGCTTGGAAATATAAATGAGTATGGCCCTGTTTTGATTCTTTTCCGCCTACCTTTCCTATCTACCTCCGAGACTTTTTGTAGTCTCAACGTCCCAGTTGTATCATGTGCTTATTGCCTGTGTCTTCGCGCTTGCTGTCTTCGCACACATTGTGGCGATGATAGTAGTTGTGGAGATCGGGTACGGCATGTACAGTACCCTAGACCCCTCCCTGACTTGGATTTCGCTCTCTCGCATTCAAAGTACAAGTAACTCATTGATCGAAACAGTATTCTCGAACTCTTCCGTACGGATTTCGGGCCCGGAGGGGTTGGAGCCAGAGGTGGTGTCCGCGTTATGACCGGCCCTAATCCTCTCTCAATTCTCGCCAATCTTCTCAGCATGGGAGATCGCCATGGAGATGCCGTCTACTCTCAGGAAGAGCTAGATCGAGTAATATCTCAGCTGATCGACCAGAATGCGAACGGGAACGCACCTCCTCCCGCTGCTGAAAGCGCTATTAAATCTCTGCCAAAGAAAAAGGTTGACCAAGAAATGCTTGGGGCTGACCACAAGGCAGAGTGTTCTATTTGCATGGATAACGTGGACTTAGGCACAGAAGTTGCCGTGCTCCCATGCAAACATTGGTTCCACTATAGCTGCATTGAGGCATGGCTCAGTCAGCATAATACCTGCCCTCACTGTCGGCGTGGAATCAATACCCCAGGACAGTAAGCAGGACCACCTTCCAAGCCGTGCCATGCCATCCGTGCGGATGATGCTGATGGCCACCTGAAATACTAGGACGGGCACTGAGGGTTCACGGGATAACCCCGTGGTTATCAACAGTAGCCCTGAGCCCTCTTCTTCTATGAGTCGACGGCAATCTAGAGCGGATTCCCATAATCACAGATCATCTCTTTCCCGCCGTCAGTCCTCATCACAGGTCCACTCTGGAAACCCGTCAACTCCGGAAAGGAGGCGGTCGAGTCGGAGTGAAGGACATAGCGGAGGTATTGCTTCAGGCATCACCGGCTGGATGCGCAGCCATTTTGGTGGTGGAAATTCATCATGAGTGTACGGTTTTATGACGGTTTCTAAATCACTTTTGTTTTTCACTCGGGAGTTCGCCCGAACTCCAAATATTGCTTCTTTCCAGACCATTGATGAATTCTTTTGGTGTTGAGAAACGGCAGTTCAGGTTGCCTCTATCACCAATCATACCTTTGGCTATTTTATAAATTGAAAAATAGCCCCTGTCACTCGCTCATCTCGCCGGTCATTTCATTCGAAACAGCTATGATAGATAGGGATATGCTCTGTGGAGAGAGATATGTGACTTTTCTGGACCAACCATCGTCATCATGATCCATGGCGTGGTTGTTTGTCCTACTCTGTCAGGAAGAGTAGTCCACTTATCCATGATACTACTATGTCATTAATATCTAGATAGGCTCTGGTCTTGTTTGACTTGAAGTATGAATAATACCCGATTAAATCATCACGTCCATCTTGAATAATCCACAGACGCCATCACAGACTTACTAGACCTTATCACATCACAGCGCGGTCCACACCGAGGAAATGGCAAAACAGATCTCATCTCGACCACACTAGTAATCCACAATTTCCGAAAATCAAGACTGATCTTCAACCCTAATAGACTAGTTCCGTGCTTAGCGTGGGTGGGATAGAGGGTTTATTTAGACTTCACTTCATTTGGGGGCCGAAAACCGGATAGGATATATACCAATCAGAGCTGGGCGGGAAAATGCATTCAAGAAATAGTCATGATTAGAAGAGATGTATGTTCTAGATACTTGATAGATCGTATCGTTAACATTATCTAAGATGTCTTTTTTTTCCCTCTAATGAGCGTATTTCATGATTTATCATGCATGGTTTTCTAAAAGCTGACCAGGGGCAAAAAAAATCTCTAAAACAAGACGTGATCTATTCTACCAATCATAAAACCTCACAGCTTCTCTTTCGAGGTGTTGAACTCTCCTGTTCCGACTTTCTCGCACAACTCCTTCAGAATCCCAGCTGCCCATTCAAAATCGCTCTTTTCCAAATAGACCTGTGCGCTGAGTCTCGTCCAGAGCCAGTCGCCGTGGCGGAATATGGGCAGGAATGTCCCGTACTTATCTACTAGGGTTCTCTGTATCCAGGCCACTGCGTCGGGGGCGGCTTCAGGGGTGAGAGGCGGGTATGGGCTCTTCTTTGTGCTCGTGCTGGAGGACTTGCTGTCGACGCTTTGCACGGCCAGTGGTAGCCGCACAGTGACCATCGCGCAACGACGGATTTGACTGACTTCGCCGGGTTGGAGGTCTGGTTCCTGCAGGACTTCTGTGTCTAGCGCAGCGGCGACGGCGTCTCCGGCCTGATTAGCTAGTTCGTCAAGGTAGGAGAAGATGCGCTCCTCGCCGCCGCAGACTTCCTGGCGGAACTTGATTGCGGCGGGGATGCACAGGTAAGCTGCGTCGTCGGTAGTGGAGACGAATTGGAAGAGCAGTTCGAAGGGGCTCTTGGGTGTGTCACCATCGGGCATGACCGAGCGCATAGTTGGTGGAGAGTTAGCTGCTGGGATGAAGCCCCAGGATGTGGGGAGTGTGGTGCGGATGAGGTGTTGGTTGCGAAGAGGGACGTAGAGCACAGCACAGCCTCGAGGGGTGTATAGCCATCTGATAATTGTTAGTATAGCTTTATCGATTTGACCTCAAAGGGAATAAAGACATACTTATGGCAATTGCTAACGAGGAAATCGGGATTCAACTTGGCCAGGTCCAACGGAATCTGCCCAATAGCATGTGCACCGTCGATGAGACTGAGCACACCCTCATCCCTACACGCCTCGACAAGTTTCTCAAACGGGAACCTCACTCCAGGCATACTGACGATGGTATCAAACACCGCCACGCGCACATTCAGTCCCTTCCGCTTAGCATCGGTCACGACGTCCCGGAACCGCTTGACCAGTTCATCATGGCTAATGGGGAATTGATACTCAACCTTCAGACCCCGAACGGGTGTCATCTCTGAAATAGAAACGATCGTCTTTTCGATAGCTCCATATATGGTAGCGAAGTAGATGATCACGTCGCCCTCTTTGAAGGCTAGGTTGCGGAGCACCGTGTTGACGCCCGTCGTGGCGTTCTTGACGAGCACGCACTCGTTCGTCGGGACGTTCAGGAGCTTTGCTACCGCAGCACGCGATTCATCAATTCCTTTGGGCTGATCCCAGCGGATGAAGGAGTCTGGTCGAGCTTCCGCTTCGTCCTGGAATTTGCGGAACGCCGCGCGCACCGAGGCGGGGTATGTCCCAAATGAGCCTGGAAGATGTCAGTGGTAAGCGCAACATACATAGATACATGTAACTATATAAGATATCGTTTCAGGAAAGAATCGAATGCTATAGGTATGGAATACGCACCATGGTTGAGGTTCTTGTAATTTGGATCGACGAGGAAATGCTTCAGCATAGATTGCCCAAAGGGCGTGAGCTGATCGGAAGAAGACATAATAAGTGCTCGTCTAGAAGAATAAGATTCACAATTGTGTAATTGACTTTCAATCCAGCATATAGAGCGATTGATGCTCAAATAATATGATATTGAACAGAATTCGGGGTTGGATGCTTGATTAAATAGAGACGATCAATGCACGCCAACCTGCCTGACTCATAGAATGGAGAGAAGAGGAACAGTCAGAAGGAAGCAATTCTGAGAGTCTTATCCTTATCAGTTCTACTCCTGAAAGACAGACCGCCTCTTATCAATAATGAGTCACTGAACGTCCGTCAAACGAATTCGTCGTTCTTTTCTCGCCAACATCGATATCAGTCATGAACGGAGGGGTCCCGTAGCGCCTCCGCTTCGGCGAGCCTGATTGGAGGATCTGACGGCGCACGCCCTGTCAGCTACAAGTACAAAATAGCGGGGATGGAGAATTAAACTAGAGACCACGACCAACACACGGGCAATTTCTCTCGTATGCAAAGGAGATTCAAAAATTGAAGGCGACATTGAAAATACGTCCATAAAGATGTTAATGCGTGCTTACTGTATGATAACAGATTCTCAAGATTTAGGGTCAATCAAGTCATTTGTATTCGTCAGGATCTCAAAAAACACGATCAGGCTATCGCAATGCTACTATGCTAGAAACCGCTAGAGCCAACAAGTATTGTGACTGAGAGACTAGGCCTGAAAGACGTTGTACGCAGCATACACAGATAATCCGTTGCTGGTTGTACAACCCAGTTCATAACCGTATCATCAGACAGAGGAACACGCCTATCCAAAGTGAATTGCTTCATCTACAATGCTTCACCTCTTGCCCTTCTTCTTGGCAGCAACGACCTTGAAAGGCGCATTACCATTGTCATCCTCACGGTGCGTGTTGGAAGAACCCTTCTTCGCTACTTCACTCCATCCGCCCGAGGAGCCCTTGTCAGCAAAAGCACTGGTGGAAACCGGGTCGACAATGCCCTTGTCAGCCAACTTGCGACGGCGGATGAATTCATCCGCGAACCGACGTCCGTCCAAGGTCTGCGAATTGGCATACACAGAGTCGGAAATAATCTCAGCTTCCACTGGCAGAAGAAGCAATTGTTGGACAAAGTCGTCGACTAGAGTTTTTTTGTTAATTTTCACTCACAGTAAATCTTGACAGGAGAGATGACTTACCATTAATGCTGCTGTTGAGTCCCTTGCCAAGGGACAACTTTGCCCACTTCACCAGTTCCTCAGTAGCACGATTCGGGTTCGACGTTGGTGTGCTGCCAACTGTGACGGTCCGTGGAGTAGCGGCAGGGCGAGGTTTAGGAGCAGGAGCAACGGGCACAGTGCCGCTGGCAGAACGAGGTCCCAGAGGAGCAGCAGGCGGTGCTTTGGCCTTTCCGCCAGCGCCCACAGTCGTCCAGGCGCCAGTAGAGGCAGGTGGGGTTGTAGCAGCCTTGCTGGCCAGATCAGCATAGCGTTTGCCGGCGGAAGACACAGTCGGGCTAGCTGAAGCAGCTGCCTGTGCAGCATTGGCCGCAGCCAGACGTTGCTTGCGAGCTTCTTCTTCTTTCTGAATCTGAGCGAGAGTCTTCTTCGCGGGGGTACTAGCAGGCGCAGCCGGGTTCTTGCCAGCAGCATTCTTATTCCACACGGAACCGGTCGATCCTGGAGTAGCAGGAGATCCGGCACTAGCCCAATTAGCAGTCGACGGGAGACCGGGGGCCTCTGCCTGAGCCTGTTGGCTGAGACGCTCTTGTTCGGCAAGCATCTGGGCACGACGTGCCGCAGCAGCCATCTCTTCCCGCTGAGCGGCACTGCGCTCCTCAGCCTCCTGGATTTCCTTCAGGGAAGGTCCCTTAGGCGGCTCAATGGGCTCCTTAGCCCATGGCGCAATGGAGGTCGTCGGTGTCTCGATAGGAGTCTGATTTTGGGATCTGGAGGTCGCTGCAAGAGATTCTGCCACGTTCTGTCGGTTGCGCTGCGCTGCCGGCGCAGGAAGTGGTGAGGCAGAAGGAGGTGGTGGGAAAGGCTGAGGCATACCACTGTCCGCTTTGGAGGTCCATGCAGCGTCAGCCTGAGACTGCTTTTGCTGCTGTTGCTGTCTCTGGGCAGATGCAGCCTTTTGCACCTGCTGGGAAAGGGAGAGCGGCTCACTTTGAGCTTGAGCTGGAACCGGCTGCTCCTCCTCCTCCTCTTCCTCCTCCGCCGCCGGGGCGGGTTCTTCCTTGGGAGCAGCTGTTTGCTGTTCAATACCAATCTCCTGGCCTGGTGCAGAGGGTGGGTGAGTAGGGAGACCATCTCCAGTCCTCATACCAAACTCATCTTCCTGAGTTCTTAGAGCATGGAATTGCCGCAGTCGCTCATCGCGAGCCTGTTGGTCAAAGATGTTTTCCGCCTGCTGACGATCGAACTGTTCCTGCTCTTGCTGAAGACGAGCACGGTCCTGTAGCATTGAGGCCACCTGCTGAGAATGGAAGAAATCGTCTGGTTGACGAGGTCCGAACGCTGAGGGAGCGGTGTTGAAAGGGAACGGACCGGGACGACCGACATTGAGACGCTCAAGCAGCGCAGGAAGGTCGTCCCTGGGGTTCATAGGTTCGTTTCCAAGTAGCTGTGGTCCCATATTTGGCATCGCGTTCTGTCTAGCCGCCGTATCAAAGAACCCCGGAACGGCCTGAGGCGGTTGAATCGGGCCCTGGAGCGGCGATGGTTGGTATCCCCCAGGAGAAGTAATGCTTCCGAAGCTAGGCTGGCTGTGAAGGCTGTGCGCGCTTGAATGATGCTGAAGCTGATGCGGGTGAATAGCGTGAGCTCCCGCCTGGAGATGCATCTGTTTCATCAGCTGCTGCTGCTGCGCTAAATGCTCCTTCTGTCTGGCCATCAGATACTGCTCCTCTTGCTTCCTCCTCTCGAGAGCATTCTGTTGTTCAGCGGTCAAAGTAGTGCCGAAACTGGGGAAGCTGTTCGCAAAGGGCGGCTGAGCAGCCCCAGACTGGGTCGACTGTCCAGTGCCCCAAGGGCCGGGGCTGGGATCGGGTCCATGAGGAATTCCAATTTGTGGTACCAAAAATGGCTCACGGGAGTTGCCGATTCGCCGAACTAGTTGTGCCAATGGCTCAAATTCCGGATCCTCAAGTTTCTTGACCTGCAACTCCGCTGTGAAGAAACCAGCTTTGAACCAGTCGTGCATCTCGAGACCAGACCAGGGACCCTGAATGTTACCCTGCGGATCACGATAGATCCAACGCATACGGTCCGGCATCACCATGGTGCGCTGCTGAGCGGTTGGGACAGAACCAGGCCCAGAAGTAGCACCGGGCTGGCCAACATTTTGGCCGGACTGGGATCCATCATGGGAAGATGCCATGGCAGGCGTAGATCCCGCAGCTGAGCCAGGCACCTGGGAAGCGGCAGTGGTGGGCGGGTTGATTTGGCTTTGCTTCTCTGCAGATAAAGGATCTTCTCCACGTATCAGCCGGCTTCCAATGTCAAGACCATCCAGCCCAGAGTAGTTTCCTCGGATAGACTGGTCCTCATTTTTCGTCTGGGCGCTAGCCTTCCCGGGACTGCCCCCTATAACACTTCGAGTGGTAATCTCACCTGTTTGCCTATTTATTCCCTCTATTCCCGTCGAGTCTTGTCTAGATAGGTCACCCTGCATCTGTTCCTGCATTGCAGGTGGGAACAGTGAGCCCAATTTGCTAGCCCTACCGATACTACCAGAATTGCTGAGCGTTCCATGACCGAAAAAGCCTCCTCCACCCAGAGTAGACAAGCTAGGGGACTGAAGATCAGCCATTGAGCCAAAAATCGGGTCGCCAAAACCAGAGAAGGCGGACCTCTCCCTGGTCGGCGTGCCGACAGCGGCGCTAGACGGCCATCCTCCAGTGGCCCCCAGACTGGAAAGACCACCTAGACCTCCCAGGCTGGAGAAACTCCGAGTAGGCCCTGCGCTCGATGTTTGGCTCCGATCTCCAATAGACACATCCATACCCGACCCAGCCCTGCGAATAGAAGCAAAAGGGCCTGCCTCATCGCGAAGACCGCTCAGCCCTGGAAGGTGCGTATTCTGAACATCTGAACCGTCCGTGTCGACATCATCCACGTCGGCCGATTTCTCACCGTGAGGGCTTTGGTAAGGGTTTGTATTTGTAGGACTGGTAGGTTCTTGACCGTGAAGATGACTGGAAGCCTGGCTCGGCGAGTTTGCATGACTTTGCATTAATTCACGCAGTCCAGGCACGCTGGACGTCATCCCAAATGCCGAAAATCCAAGTTGATCGATACCCTGAGAAGGCGTGTTAACCTCCTGAGAACCCCCAAGTGCAGCACTTCCACTGCGAGGTTCATCGCCGAACGGGTTCGTGTCACTACGGGTGGCACGTGTCTTAGGAGCCTCGCCCCAGGCCGATGGAGATCGCTCGTCGCCCTCGTTTTCTGGCAGTCTTTCCAACCCACTCAGTGACGACTTGTCCTTCGCAGCAGCCCCGATATCCTCAGAACTATCCTTGGATAGTAGACCCTTAAACCTGCTTTCTCCACGAAGACTTCCGAGTCCCGGTCGTTTCTCCGCTTGGTTACCAGTCGGTCCCAGAGAAAACGCACCAAAGGCTCCCATTGGAGAGAAGCCAGCGTTATGAGACGCAGATGGCCAAGGAGAAGTTGGAAGCCCAGCACTCAAAGGGTTAGTAACACTGCGTTTCAGAGAACCAAAGGGGGATGCCAGATCCGTGGTGCCATCTCGAGCCGTACTCTCTTTTTCCTTTTCTTCCAATTTGGTGCTGGAGACTGAATCGCGGAAGTCGGTCTTCCGTCGGAGGAGGGCAGGAGGAGGTGTGGACGTGTTAGGCTCGTCGCGGAAGAAGCGAGACCCAGCTGTTGGAGAGATCGGATTCCCTATAGAATCGCCTGTCTCGCGACGTCTGGTCCCGGGACGACCAGTACTAGGAGAGGACGTACTAAACGAGTTTATATGACTCTGCGAATTAGAAACAGAAGTCTTGCGTCCCCCTACCACACTAGCATTATCTTTAGAGGCACTCGAGGGCGGCGGCTTTAGAGGAGAGTTGACGGTAGTCGAGAAAAGCTGCACATCTTAGTTACTGCTTCTTCAAGAGACAATGGAGACCAAACCAACCTCTTTTTCGTCATCAGTCATGTCCACCAACCCCAAGGGCTCAACATGACCGCCATGATCCCAACATACTTCTGGACCTGACGGCGTGTCTTTGTGTTCATCCCGCTTCCCCCAAGCACCATTTACGGCTGGAGGTTCCTCGTGCGGGTTCCAATCGGCCACAAAGTAATCTGACACATTCTTGCCCAAAATCCCTGATTCCCGCTGGCTCTTATAAAGGTTTAAAAGCTGTTCCTTCGAATAACGGCTGTCGCTGGATGTGCCATTCCGCAAACTGCTGGACTGAGAATTTGAGTTCAGGTGAGGAGGAACATATGCACCAACAGTCGGAGTCGTCGCCGACGTCGACTGGCCGCTTTCTCGATTATGAGAAGGATTCGTAGCAACGGACGGGCGGCGGAAGGTCTGTGTTGCTCCGTTCATTCGCGACCGAGACCTACGGAGGAATTATTCAATCAGTAAGATCGCAACAGAAGTATGTCAGACCCACGAAGCCTCCGGTACATATCAGAAGTGATTGAGAGCCGCATCGCGACAAGAGAGGTTGCCCTACCATTCTCCACTGCCAGTGCCCTCCCCTCTCCTACCGGAGTCTGGGATATTGCCTGCTGCGGCAGAAGCGAAACTCGAAGGAAGTGGTGAAGGCATTATGCAATCGATATGCTCGCGGACGATGTCACCTGTCCAGGAAGGTAATGAAACCGATGGAGGGACACAGAGTCGCAAGATGTTGTGGTGGCTAACGAGCCTAGGAAGGAAGGATTAAATTCTGTGGATGTCGGAAAGACAAAAGTCCTGAACGCAGGATAGACAGTGAGTCGGTGAGCCAAATAGAGGCAGCTGATAATAACAGCCACAGTCAATAGAATTCAAATAGTCAACGTGTGCAGGCGTCAAGGGGAGCGAGGAGTCGGGGATCAAGAAGAGCAAAGTCGAGATCAGAGGATCGAGTCTGAAAGTTGCTGGTAGGCCAGAAAAAAGGCTGCAGCGAATCAGCAGCTGCCGTGGAAATACCACACGCGAAACGCACATAAATGGGCGCAGCAGCTT
The DNA here is from genome assembly GCA_029606265.1 of Paecilomyces dactylethromorphus. Classification (NCBI taxonomy): domain Eukaryota; kingdom Fungi; phylum Ascomycota; class Eurotiomycetes; order Eurotiales; family Thermoascaceae; genus Paecilomyces; species Paecilomyces dactylethromorphus. The sequence continues at coordinate 644,770 of JAPVCE010000022.1, forward strand.
GTCATTACACCGCCCAGCCACCCGCAAGCCTCGTTCGAGCATCGCCAGCATCGTTGGAGCTACTCCGGTCGCGTGGGCTTCTCAGGGCTTGAGATGCTGGCGATGCGCGGCTAATCGATCGTAGAATCTCTCAGATCGGCCCTAGTTACTTGTTTTTTCTTTTTGGCAGGTTCTCGTCGTGTCTACATCGTAGAAGACCCGATAGGAAATGGGCACTATTCCGAACGTACTGTTCCTGCTCCATACGATGATCGTAGTAGCAGCTTGTTAATATCCGTCTCTGCTGCAGCTCTGGTGGACTCCTGGATGTGGCAATAGCTAAAGTTCTACTCGACATATTTTATCACCACGTTCGGCTGCAGACTGGCCAACCAGCCTTCCGACGTGTCGCCTCCCGCGATCTTCAGCGCGTTGCCATTCATTCATCTCCACGAACAAAAGACCAAACAACTTCCCTTGCACCGCCCATTCCAACGACCCCACCATGCACTCTGATAGCTCGAACAATCAAACGCCTTTTGAATCCTGGCATTCATCCAGGGATGCGCTGTATCAGCTCGATTTCGAACTAACCTTTTAGCCATTATGCTGCAGATGTGATGATGTCAACTACTAATTATTACTTACCATAGTCAAGAGCTGCAGTCTTCCTACCAAGGACTTGAAACGTCCTTGTCAAGTTTGTCAAGATAATTGCAGAAGCAAACAACATATTCTAAGACCTGTGATCCGATTCCCCAACTGATGTTTGCTTTCCAAAATATCTTGCTCGCTACGCGCGGCTCCTGGTTACACACTCTCTAAGAAGACATCGAGAGCGTCCATATGTCCTTTGTCTATGGCAGAGTAATCTGTGGTCATCGGACGGGAAAAGGTAGGCATCACTAGAACTATGTACAACCACTCTAGAGACAGTTGCTTTATATATTCGAGTGTCTTTCACACTTCCTTCTCTCTCATGATGTTTCCAGTCTTCTGGAAATCGACTTCGTCGACTGATTTCCTATTTGTCCTTTCCTCATACTGCTTAAGTCACTAAGCTCTCCTTTTTCTTGTAACTATTCCTTCAGTCCACCCTATGGGAATGCCTCCTTTGTCCAGGAAGGACAAGAGTCGTGATCTTCCTTACGCCTGGTACTGGAAAGGAGAGCCTTTATCAAGACACAACCTAAAGAAAGAACCAATCATGCCATTAGATATTGATTCGCACAGGAGCACAGCAGCTGGCGGTTATGCGCAGCCACCTTGGCTTGGTCGTTTGTCTTTGGCTTCCATTCTTCCCACCCGTCGACAGCGTGGTTTGGCTCTCCCTCTGGGTCAAATCGGGCCTGGCTTTTTCAGCGGGGAGAATTTGTTGGAGACAAGGCGGGATAGAAGGGGTCGTCGCTCTGCACACACTTTTGAGTCGCGGCAAGCTCCGCTTACAGTTTGGGAACCACCACCCAGACCTATTGCTGGATGGCGTTGTGGGCCATCATCATATCCTCCACGGCCACCATTTCATGATGGCTCGAGATATCCGCCTGGCAACCACAGGTCACCACGTCCACCACGTATTTGGCTACCGGATGAACAAGATTACTGCCATAGCGATGAAGTCACTGTCGAGAGTGAGTATGAATGTTCATCCGGCGAGGGGGGATCCTGCAGCAGCGATGAGACGACGAGCACACGAGGCTCCACACGAGGCTCCTATCATCGCCGTCGTACAAATGGTGGCGGTTATCAAGGCTGTCGAACAGCATGCTGTTCGAGACCAAACGAGGATATTCTCCAACACTATGATTTCTCATCTTCGCCCCATCGCCTCCCGACCGGTGGTAGATTCATGGCGCCGTATGGAGAAAGAGGTAATAGTCGAATTCCACATCGACCGCGTTATGGAGATGACACGAGTTTGAGGAGCTTCTAGTTGCAAGATTAAATGACATCTCTGTAATACTGTCCCTCGATTAGCTCCCAGTGATTCATATTCTCTTATCTTCTCATTCCAAATATTCATCGATGTAGTTCAGTAATACACCCTTGTTGATGAAATCAAGCACATCGAAATATTTCAGTATCGTAGGATATGTTCCTACCCTCATCCTCCTGGGAATCTCAATCCTTAACGAATTCATCAAGCATATAGTAGTAGTGTAAACCGCAGAAAGCAAGTCGTGTTCTTCAAGGTCACATGTACTCTTCAGGTCTATTCGGATATAGGAAAATTACTGCTAAACAATGAGCATTTTCTTTTGCACGAAATATGTTCGTATGTTCTCGTCATATTATTCTACAGCACATCACATATGACCTTTGTTGGGGATATGAATGCAGCAGTTGTCGATTGATTACATGAGCACCGCCCACAACAACCGATAACCTCGGCATCCCGCACCAGCGCTTCCCCGTCTCGCACTCCGCAATGCCAGCATGTACCTAGCTAGCAGTCGATAGCTAGTCCAGTGTTCAATAATGAGCTGCATCGTTCAATTTGCGTCATAGGGCATGAGTTAGCTGATTTCGGTGACCTGATTAATAATTGAAGATACAAGGAGGGTAAGATCGACCAGTTGGACACAAATTGAAGTGCCTAAAGCAAAGTTTACGAAAGAGTTAGCTAAACTGGAGATATAAATGTGTGGAGAAGTCTCCCCCGCCATTGAGTTTTCTGATGTAAACTACATTATATCGCGACAGGCAGATTAACAGAATCGAAAGCTGCTTGGACGACGGAATTAGATGTCAGTGAAGGGCACTAATCCCCAGTATCCTTTTTCCAACTGATTATTTCGGTGTTATCGATAACGATAGTCACCCCCGCACGGGACTTTGAATAATTCAAGCACCTACTACACCTGTCTCCTCACGCAACTAATTGGTCCAACATGTCTAAGGCACTCTTCATCACTTCTATAGACGGCAAGCCGGGAAAGCCTGGTCAAGTCTACTATCCTCTCTCGGTGCGCACGGTGCCGAAGCCAACCCCGCAAGGTCGCGAATTGCTCATCAAGATCATCGCAGCTTCCCTGAACCATCGAGACCTTTTCCTGCGCCAACACCTGTATCCCGGAGCAACATTTGATGTGCCTCTCGGTGCTGACGGTGTAGGCATAGTCATTGGAGCTGGTCCTGAAGCCAATGGAGAATGGAAAGGCAAGAGGGTTATACTGAATCCTGGGGTGGGATGGAAGGACAGCCCTGATGGGCCTGAAGACCCAACTGGGTACAAAATTCTGGGCGGGACAAAGTTCTACAAAAAGGGAACTTTACAGGAATATATCGCAATTGATGAGGACGAGGTTGAGGAGGCCCCTGAACATCTGACCGACGCGGAAGCCGCCGCGTTTCCGCTGACTGGACTGACAGGCTGGAGAGCCCTAATCACGAAAGCTGGTGAGAGAAACTCTGGAAAAGGAGCCGCGGTGCTGATAACCGGTATCGGTGGTGGTGTTGCACTGATGGTTCTGCGTTTTGCTGTTGCCAGAGGAGCAAATGTCTTCGTGACCAGCTCCAGCGAAGAGAAAATCAACAAGGCGATTGAGCTGGGCGCTAAGGGCGGTGTGAACTACAAAGAGGAAGGCTGGGAGAAAAAGCTCCTTTCTCAACTTCCGCCTGGGAAATTCTCCTTTGATGCTATCATTGACGGTGCTGGCGGCGACTCCATCGAGAAGGGTGTGAAGCTACTCAAGGTGAGCGTTCCATGATTCCGGCCTGTAACAAACAAGCTATCTGACTCGCATAGGCTGGCGGTGTCATCTCCATCTATGGCATGACGGTATCTCCAAAAATGCCATTCCTGATGCAAGCGGTGCTTAAGAATATTGATGTCCGCGGATCCACCATGGGCTCCCGTAAAGAGTTCAAGGAAATGGTGGAATTTGTTAATCAACAGAAGATCAGGCCTATCGTTTCGCGTGTTTTGACCACGAGCCTAGATGATATCCCAAGCCTCGATGCTTTATTCGATGAAATGAAGCAGGGAAAGCAGTTTGGAAAGCTGGTCATCGAGTTTGGAAAGGCGAGTCCAGAGAGCAGGTTGTGAGATCCCGATCGCTATAGTTAGCCAGGACCTGGTGATCTCTTCGTATTCTTATATAGGTATACATTCGGCGTTTAGGGTTTAGAATATATAATCGTTGCTGAAATTCCTGATCTGTATCCGAAGGAGACAGTATGGTTGTATCTAGATCACGATAACTCAAAGATTTAGGAGGGCTGAGAATGTCTCTAACTCTCACTTCTTGCCTTATGCGACCCTCACTGGACGCTCCTGCCGTCATAACCATCCCATTGACTTTAATCCTCAGTAGTTACTTCCATAATCACCTTGACATTGTCAATACTAAAGTCTGGACATCGAGTCCCATTGTACAAGTCGCATCTTGCAGTTTATTCAAAGACTATCATATCCCATTCTTTGCTCGATCTCGAGGCACATTATCAGGTCGCTGACAGCATAACGCAACTATCATTTATTACCAAATAATCTCAGTGACCTCCAGGTTTCCTCACAATGGGTCTGCTCGAAGCCCCCTCACTTTACTCACCGAATACATACACCCTGACGGTCCAATCAGCACTCCACGTACGTACTCCCCAGAAAAACAAAACATGAATTTTTTTTTCCCTTATCACAACTACCATAATGGTTAGACATTTTCGATTCACATAATACATCCAGGACCACGATGTTGCCATGAGCGCTCTCCACACGACCAACTACCATCTCGAAAACAAGATGGCCAAACTCCGCATTAACACCGGGACACTCCGCGATGAGATCTCCACACTGCGGACTCACCTCCTTACCTTCCAACATGATCTCCTCGTGACTTGGCAGGCGGATGTCCTTACCAGACTCATTGAAATTGTCTATGAACGACTAGGGAGGACGATACCGTGGAGAGATGAGAAAGATGTGCAGCTTGCTTCCAGAGCTTATCTCATCGCAGCAATGAAGATAGATAAGGCGACGTTGAGGACGAAACTGGGTCTTCATGCGCGGTATTGGGATGCGTTAGGAAAATATCCGCAGGTGAGTAATATTGAATACTATTTGATAGAATATCATAATATGTGGCTGGGATTATATTTCAGCGGATGGCTGGCTAATTATGCGTAACGTATAGGTAGTTGAGTTTCGGAGCCCGGATCCGCGCATGACTGAAAGAGCATTTGCTGAGTGGCTGGTCTCTGAAAAGGAGAATAAACCGCGCATGTACGAGTTCTGGGCAAGGTTATTCCGTATTTGCGGCGGGAGGAGTGTTGAAGAAATTGCCGAGTAGTCATGGCGAGGAACAAGAGCTTGATATCCTGGCTCCCAGTGTTTTAGGATCATATGCACCTGTCAGTTTCGGATTTTTCAGGGATGGATGTACTTGTATTATTCTTTGTATGATTATTACTTTTGTCGAATTATCGTTACTAATATCTATCCATCGTTGACAACCAGAAGTGTCTTGATCATTTAGATAGTTGAAGAGACTAAGTCGAGACTCGTCTAACTATATAACCCACATCCAATCACACAATCTACTATCTAGCTTTAATTCTAACAAATGACCTCCAAACACTCCCTAACAACTGGCTCTTTTTTTTAGTATCCCGGGCAATCCACTTATCACAGCTAGCAGGATCACCATGCAATCTTCGCAAGGAACCCCTTTGGCCAACGACGGATGCAGTATTTCCTGATTTCATCCAATAACAGCAGACCAAGTCCGAACGCGACTGGAAGGAAGAAATTCTCCACTGGAATATTCGTTGTGTCAATGGACTGCTGCAGACCAGGTGGGTAGCAGACTATGATTCGAGCCACGTCAGTTATATAACTCACAATCCTAGAAGGTATCTCTTGTCTCCGGTCGGACGACAGGAATCAAGAAATGGATTAACTTACAAATAAAAATCATGCATAGCGCAAACGCCATCGCGGGGAAAAGGAACCAATTCATAGTCTCCTTCTTAAAGAGGGGCGGCTGCTGAAAGATGCTCAGGCGACGGGTACGGATCGCGAGCAAATTGAAGAACTGCATGATGACCAGATTGGCGAAGTAGATAGATGAGGCTTCGTTGGTTACTTGGTTCACATAGTTTTGGTCGTATTTGGGATCTAGGGTGCCGAATTTGAGGATGAGGGCGCTGAAGGGAACGCCGCGCCTCTGTGTTGAAGTGGAGGGTTAGTTTGGGTTCAAGATGCCTCTCAATAAAAGGCAGAATTGCATATGCATATAGGGAGGAATATGCCATCCGTAATTATTGGAAGGAGACTGAGTATAGAAGTTGGACTTACCTGCATATGCCAGAACGCTACCACGTACGAGAGGAAGCACTCGTACAACCCAATGAAACAGTAAGCATGTGCCAGAAGCTTTACATTAACCAATCGAGTCTTCTTCGGATTCCTGGGTGGTCGAAGCAGGAGGTCTGATTCGGGCTTCTCGAAGGCTAGGGAGATAGCGCCACCACAGTCTGTAAGACAGCTGTTGGATTGTTAGTAGGGTTCTCACCGGTTCGGATCTAAGGTCTGAGAGAATTACCAAATGATAATCTACGCAAGTGTTAGTGATATATAGTAGATGACATTCGAAGAGAGTATTTTACTCACCATTAGAAGTGAAGAGAGAATTTGTGGTAATCCTAGTACCACGTTGGTCACCACAGGCCCTGCTCTCATGTTAGTAATGTTTACATTTCTGCGGAGATCTCTGGGATCTTACAGAGCTCGCTAAAACTACCAGCTGGCAGAAGGTAGATTATAGTTTTCTTCAAATTATCTGTGTCTGTTAGAGCCTGAAGATCTAAAAGGAACAGGAGAAAGCTGAAAACTTACCAAAGACTAGTCTTCCGTACTTGACAGCCTCGACGATAGCAGCAAATGAGTCCAGAAGAACCATATCCGCCGCCTCCATTGCTATGTCTGAACCACTACCAAGAGCGACGCCAACATCTGCTGCTTTCAAGGATGGAGCATCGTTGACACCATCTCCGGTCATAGCGACAATATTATCTCTAGCCTGGAATTCTCGGACAATCCGGAGTTTCTGCTCTGGAGTGGTACGAGAAAACACAATCTCTTGATATCCGCATAATTGGTCCCATTGCTCGTCAGTGAGATCAGACAAATCAGATCCACTCAGAACGATGGCTTGTAAATCTGCCACAGATTTGCCTTCTGAGTCAAAACTGCCACGACTCAGTGCGCTGGCATCGTGTATTAGAGAAGTAGGTGTTCGAATTATTCCACACTGAGCCGCAATTGCTTGGGCTGTAAGCTTGTAATCCCCGGTCACCTGGATATTGTTAGTACACAGTTCTGGAGGAAATTTGGCCTGGAACACTTACCATCATTATCCGAATTGACGCTTTTCGAAGTGTGTCAACGACAAAAGGTATCTCATCTCTCTGCAGTTTCCTATCAGCGCGCCATCCGCGAGAAGTGCTTCCTACGAAAGAGGTTTCTAAATACCGGAGGATCGATGATTCCAACGAGCCCAACCAAAGTCAGGCCTCCTTCGGCAGCATCCATGACCATTTTTTCAGCATCTGAAGCACCCAGGGAAGCAACGAAGTCTTCTGGAACAGATTTTTGAGCCATGAGGATGACTCTTTTTCCTTCAGAAGACCAGCGATCCTTGATTCTCTCGACTTTACTGAGTTCTGCTCCCGAGAGTTTGTCGACGTTGCCATCATTTTGGAGGTAGGAGACACAACGGGGGAGCAAGATGTCGGGTGCACCTTTGATGAATAGATACCTATAGTTAAGTCAGTTGTTATCCTTGCCTTGCGACATTGATTCCGGACAGACCTGTTCTGTGCAGAGTTTGGTGAACCGAGAGTAGACATGATCCGAATCATGAACTTATTCTTGCTGTTAAAGGCGATTTCAAAGTCCTTCTTCCAACCGTTACGTAGTTCATTCACCGGGCACAGAGTCTCCGAGAGTCGCAGAATTGCCTGATCAGTAGGATCACCAAAGATCTTTCTCATATGGATCGGTTGATTGGCAGTGGACGCGTCAAACTCAGCCGCATTGCATAACCCGGAAACGACACGCATTTGATTGATAGATTCATTTGGGAAGTCATCTGAACCATGACCATGGATCATCATTTCTCGTGCCTTTTCGGAAGGGTACTCTTGACCCCCCGAGAGGCAATCCGTGACAAACATTTCATTCTGAAAGGATCTTGTTAGATAGACAGGAGACACAATTCATGATAACACACCTTGGTCAAGGTCCCAGTCTTGTCAGAGCAGATTACAGAGACAGCTCCCAGTGTCTCCACGGTCGCCAACGTTTTGCAAAGGATCTTGTTCTTTTTCATGATATTGGCCACAATGGTAAGACTCATTGTCAACGCAACAGGAAGGCCTTCTGGGATGAAAGCAATTCCGACACTAACGCAGTCCACTATGAGCGTGGGAACATTGATCCAGTCTGGATGATCTCTCCTAAGCCACGCGGCCCTTAAAGATTGTTAGTTAATGTCTGATTAGGGAGGATTCCGAGGACAATACCAGAGGACAACGATTATGATAACAACTACCACAATAAAGCTGGCAATAATTAATACGAATCGTAAAACCTCCTTTTGCATTGGGGTCATTTCCTGCTTGCGTCTGTTGGTCAAGGAAGCGATCCTGCCGAATACTGTAAGATCACCAATCTGGATGCAGACTGCAAGAGCAGTTCCGGCAATACAATGTGTTCCTTGAAGTCCGATACAATGGCTTTCGAGGTAGTTATCATCAGTTGATTCCACAGATCCCGGGACAGGTTCAGATTCTCCTATAATTCAATGAGCAAATTTTCCTTGCTTATTAGGCTCCTCTCTGTCGAAGCCACCCACCTGTCAGGATTGACCTATCGAACTTTGAGTCATTTGAAACTTCAATGAAGCGAACGTCAGCGGGTAGTTTGTTCCCTTGCTTGAGTCTAATGATATCACCGGGAACAAGGTCAACCGCGCTTATGTTCAATTGCTGGCCATCACGAATGACGATGCACTCGTCAGGGAGCATTGAAGTTATGGAAGCCATAACTCTTGATGACGACCAATCTTGCCAAGCATTGAATGCAGCCTGTATAACAAAGACCGCCACAAGGACAATGGCAAGGGCAAGGTTCGCTACAGCTGGGGGTTCGCCCAGAGGCTTCCAAGAGATAAAGACCAGAACAGCGCCAACTAACAAGATGGAACCGAATCCTCCAAACAGGTAGCCCATTAGCGTTCGGAACCACCTAGATGGTGGTGGGGTCTGTTTGTTCTTCCCATATTTAATTGTGCGTTGACGGACTTCTTCAGTCGAAATACCGGTAGTGGGTGAAGTTGCGAGCCTTTTAAATAATTCAGGAATTGACAGAAGGTGCCAGTCGAGCTCGGATAGTCCTACATAGGAGTCAGAACTGAAGAAAATACATCACAAAAACGATGGAGATATCGAACCTTCTATTTGTTTCTGCTCTGACGTTGTTACGCCTTGTTTATTGGTTTCAGGATCATCGACCTCGAAGGAACTGGACAAATTCTCGAATTAGACATGCAATCTCCAGGTACAAATACAGCTAAGACAGAGAGCCTAACAGAGTGCGATATGTAATCGGTATCAGATTTTCAGGAGCTGCCACTCTACTATACGCGCTATGGGCCGATGCATTCGATCCTCTGCGACGTGTTGGTTGGCGATCAGAACTCGTGGAGGGAAGGGCATCCTCCGCAATTCTGATATGCGTTTTCTGACTTTCGACGTCCATGTTGCAAACAAGAGCAACAGTGCGGAGGGAGACAGGGTTTCACGAGGCCAACGAAGGGGACGAGAGATCGAGAATTTCGACCGACCTCGAAGAGCCTCCAGGGTTATATACGACAGGGGACACTGCATCGTCTAATGCATCCAATTGTCTAATCGATACCCCAAAAAATCTCATTAATCTCGCGTGGTCAGTTTTGATCGGTATACTTGCGTCAAGAGGGGTTGAGATAGTGGCTGTGATTGGCCTCTCATTGGTCAACGGAAATCACTCAGATCTTGGGTTTAATTTCCATGCTGGCCACGTTCTCGAGAAAGCTCACGCGAGAAGCCTCTAAGGAGGAAGATTAGCCAATTCAAGCTTGGCTTGCACGCGGAGGTTTTCTTCCCCCAGAAAGCTCTTAAAATGCTTGGGCTTAGAAAATACCTCATATCAAGACGATGGCGAACGCTCCCACCCTCTCCAAACGTAGAGGAAAACCGCTCATAGAATATAATGCGTAATATGTCGCTGAATCGCCTGATCTAGAAGGTCCATCCCCTCAATGTCAGCGCTAGGTTCGCTGATGGCGTTCACAAGTTCGCAAGGTCACTGCTGTCGCATATACTGGGATAATGTCAGCCTCCTGTGTTCCCCAGATACGGAAGGAACTCCGACCCTCACAATCATTATTATCTCCTTTATCACGCGATTATACGTATGTTCACCCCTCTGGGGAAACGCACTTTGTCCGATTTCTGGGAAAACGAAAGGTGCAGGCTGCGTGGGAAGAAAATATTGTCTAACGCCCATGTTATTTATTACCTCTACACGATGAGAACCACGCCACAAAATGACTTACCTCTGGAAGGCCTCCGAGAGTCTCGACCCTAGAAGGTTTCCCAAACGCTATTCGTCGCGGATAAAAGGTCATTCTTATGGAATCGTTGCGTGACATGTTCACGTTTAGACCTTCTGAGGCCTGAAGGCATGGTATGAAGTTTGAAGAGTGCAGAGCCGATACCTGCCACACACAAGGAGCGACACAGATCCGAGGGTTGCAGATCAAAGAAGATTGATCTTAGGAACGATGTCTAGATAATATAGGAACCCCGTTCCGCTCTCTAGAGGAGCTAAGATAGTGCCTTGCTCAATAAGCGGTGTTTACTCCTCCGGCCCTTCCGTTATATATAATATTAGACCACCTCCCTCATCTCATAGGATGATAGCCACCACTAAGATCAACGACTACTGCTTACTTGCATAAGTAACCTATTAAACATCGATTTCTTATCTAGATTCCTTGACCACATGGAATTTGACATGTTCCTGGAAGCTGATTTCTTCATCTCATTGGGAAGTAAACGTGGGTTCGATCTTCACCCATCTGAATCAAAGAAAGCACTTTAGATAGTCAAATGCAGATGCTATGATTCCGTACCATTGGATGCGACAAATAATCAATCAATTGTTGCACTATCTATCGCTAATTTCGTCATGTACATAGGGGGCAGAGACATAGAATCGCTCTACTGAGAATATACAGACCTTCCACTCTTTTTTTTCCCCTACCAACTCTATTGAAATATTGCTTCCATCCCATCTACTGAGCAGAATGCAAATATTATTTGCAGATAGCTGGAAAGTACAAAATAGTATGTGTTTCATTCTTATCTTCTTCCAGACCTGTCGGCTCAAAGGAATAATATACACAATACGAATTCACATTCCTGATCCCCTCACCAAAGCGCGTGGACTTCATGCCTAACCTAAAAAAGACCACTAGACCTCGGCTATTAGCATTCTGCGTACAAGCGCACACAGGAGAGAAGATGGAGGGGGGATAAAAACTTAAGCCATCAGAATTCTAAAGACGAATACGAAGCAAACAAACGTCATAAGACTATAGAGTAAACGCATATTTTCGATAGTACGTAGTTGGTTGATAATAAACTCGTGTCTACTTAACGAGAGATAAAATAGTGACCAATCATAATACAACAATCATGTTCATAGCGCGCTTTTTACTCCAAACGCGGGAAAGGGAAAAAGGGAAAAAAAGTTTTTTAAGTTCACCGGTTCTATGGACTAAGGACCATACTAAAAACAGACATGTGCTATCTAAAAAAACTTGAACAATTTAAATTTAGCACATTTCCCGTACTAGGTAATGTCTGCACATGCTCCCGAAGTTTGGAACTGAGACTTTTTGAAACGGACATTACTTGTGTTCCGGCTCCGTGGCGGAATTATCCTAAAACTCCTATGGAATGATTATTCAATTGATTCATCGAGTGGGAGAATGTTAGCCCGATTATAAGCGGTGTGGGGTTTAAGGAACCAGTTAGTTTCTTTCTTTTTTTTCCTTCGTTGAAAAAAGGGTCCACGTTGCCGTTGACTTACTCGTATAAAACTAGGAACAGCAACTCGGATAGGAAAGAATGCGGATGGGCCGACGGAGAAGGCCGAAGATGGGACTTTCGGTGAACGGTACACCATTCCATCTTCGGAAATCAAGTTTGTTATTAACTAATGCCTTGGCATCAAGAAGAGCTAAGATTCCCAAAAGAGAATCATGGCATTAATAAAAGTAGCCAATTCGTCTGGGGGGTTTTCAATGTATCATAGCGTCCGTTTTGTGGAGGGCAGCGGGATGGTATCCATGGGTCCTTGGTCCGAACTTCACGACGGTTTTGTGTGCCATGGGCTATCCCTGGACATTCCGTTCCTAGCCGCATGCAAATAATAGTAATTTTGTTAATTGTTAGGAATAAGGTATTCTAAACCTTGTCTGCCAGATGTAAAAATTCTCGGGTGATTTCTCGATGGGGATGGATAAGAATAGTCGGGAACACATGTTAGAATACGAGTTGATGACCAAGATGGCATGATACCATCGCTACCATTGCAACCGTCGCAAAGGGAGGCTCTCAATGATCTCCACTTCTTGGAATGAGAATGCCTTCACATGAAGAAAAAGATCTTTAAGCCACCCGATCTCAGATCAGATAGATTATCTTTCCGCATGACAGAAGCATTTCTGATTCTTCGGAGTGGCAATCAAAGCCGTCCTTAATGCGAAAACACCAATGGCCAATTCTCGGAGCTAAGACCTTACTCCGGTCAGTAGTAATCATTATTAATCAGCGGACTTGTCAATGACGTCTGCCCTTTCGGGATGAACCGCAGACAACTATAGAAAGAAAACGGATGTCGATGAATATCTTCCCGTTGTAACGTACGATGGGCTGAGATGACTATGCTCCAAGTGAGCAATCATCCGCCACGAGCGTAGGCCAAGCGGAGAACTTTCCGACTTAACGGATAGCCGACCAGACCGCAACTCGGACGAGAGCAGTCTATAGAATAGTCCGACGTAGTATGCCGATCGTGTGGAGATGGCGCTCAGCTTCTATACTCATGGTGAAGAAAATTTTGGAAAAATGTAACCTCGTTGTCACGGTGCGGGAGAAAATTTGAATCAAAAAGTGGATCAGCAGTACTTTGTATAGGGACAATAGATGATGGGAAGAATATTAGAGCCACAGAAAGCAGTTAGAGGAGGGAACGGCGGACGCCACGAGCGATTTGATTTCTGTCTGCTCATCGTGCATCGCTATTCTTGGAAGAAGGCTGAACTCCAGTAGGGCACACTGATCGTTCGTAGGCCCCCCTCGTGCGATCGTGCAAGCCTTATCAGGTCCGCGAGAACTTATGGTTCGACACTGCAGACTTCGTTCCGAGATCGACTGAAACCTATTCAATATAACGTGCAGCTCACGCGGCTATCATGTAGGTAAGTCCCCGGATATTCGTAGCTATACAGCCCGACTGCTATGCGTTGGACTTATCATCACCTACTAGCCACCTAGTCGGAGAGAGAGGTCAAAATCGACACCTGAGATTTGCGAACAGACAGCAGCAGGGTTCATGAATGATGCAATTGAAACAGGAGGTGTACCAATTCAGCGGACTCGCTTCATGTTTGCCTAATGTAGGTTAGTATTCCGTCCACGGGAAGATTCCCCGGAGTTTCGCCGAATTGGGACAAAGATGCATACTCTATATCACAGCCTTCTGCTCGTCTGGGCGGACATAATAAAAATCATGCATGTTGACGTAGTGAAGGGCGAAGAAATTTTTTCGTCCCCCCCTCCCCCCAAGGTGCATTATATCTACACCAATGGCGGCTAGTAAAGAACATGCTATAGAGTACTATTTTTAAGGTTCGGGGAAATGGTTGAGATCGGCGGCAGGACTGTCTAACCAGACAGGCGGGCATTGGCGGGATGCCGAGCAGCCCTAACAGGCCATTGAAGTAAAGAATGGCAAAGAATAATCTATTCGTCGTTCTGGAAGAAATATAGCGGATTTCCGTGCGGGTAATTATGTCAAACTGTCTCCCAGCTAGGGCAGGGTTGTAAGATCGCTTTGTGTCCTGTTCACCCGCGTTGCGTCCCGGTTAACGTTAGGTTAATAATATTCACGGGCTAGTTGGAATTTGACATGGCCGATACAATTGCCAAGCCACATCGCGTCTGCCGCTCACCCCCTTTTGACTTCTGATTACTGGGTGCGAGATACGTCTGGCGGAAGTCCTACTTTAAAACCCGGCCGTTCTTAACTTTATATGGCAGCTCTCAGGTACCGGTCTCGAGTAGCCCGCCCTTGGACTGACTTGAGAACACGGCCAAAATCCACATTGATGGGCTTTTAAACGGCTTCATTTTTTGGGTTTCAAACAAAACGATGATCTGAACCACGGGCGGGCGGTAAATCTTTCATCGTTAACGTTGATCGTCGGTCTAACAATGAAATCCGGCATTCTACAGGCGGAGGAAGTTATCCCAGGATGGACCATCCCGGTCGCCAAAGGTTTTTGACGTTCGAAAGGGGGGTCTTGCGTGGGTCGCTGAAATAACAACCATAAATTATGGAATCTCTTGTCCCTTTTGCCGTGGCCAAAGCCTGGAATTGGTAGGATTGCCGTGCCGTGAGAAGTTATCGAGAATCTCCACATCAAGGAGACTGGTCGAGTAACTTTGCTCTTTGAAACATCCGCGTATATCTAAAATAGGTGTACTTGTCATCCTTGCTTGTCAGCATATCTTTAGCATCGTCTCTTTGGATATTTACTTCTTCGAAGATGTGAAAATGACAACTAGGTCCGATATGCCGCATGTACACAGTAGACAGAAAACGGTCGATAGACTATCGATCTTAACGATCGTGGAGGAGCCGTCTCTAACAAACCCTGGACATTAGGATTTTAGCACTCGCTTGGCTGGGAGAAAAGCTTTCCTTGGCTGCAGACAGAAGCTGATCTGCACCACCCTTCGACAAGCCGGCTTGGTGTTGTGGAGAATTAATCATGTAGCAGCCCTCAGCTGGACGATAAAGCACCTAAAAGCTAAGTAGCAACAGTTATCCAACAGGGGAAAAAAAGATGGATCAGACAGTACCTGCTATGCTATGAATAGTACTTCGAGTATGAGGTACGGAGGACGGGGGCAGGGTTATATTGTACACCAGGGAGAAACTAGTGGCGAGCCTAACGGCTTCGTCTTGCAGTCGCGCCGTGCGTACGGCAGATAAGAGTTGAGTATCCAAAGAGGGCTGCTGGGATCCTGAGAACCCCTGGATCGCGCAACTGCAATATGTCCCCTGTACAGATAGATTAAGTATAGATAGATTAACTCACGAGCTGGCCCTAGTTCTCAGGTGCCGCTCCATAACGGAGCTTTACTCGATCTCATGAGAGATGTAAGCGCAGCGGATGCACCAGCGATCATATCAACTCAGCCGTGGCAGGGTGGGAGTAGCGCCAGCTGTCGCAGTACTCAAGTGCTAAGGACATAGAGTCGGATTTTTGGAGAATGCCAGGGTAACAGCAGCAACGTTGCAACGTTGATGGACGTCTGATGCGTCTCTCAGTTGGCACACCTGCAAGACACAGCATCTAAGCGTACCAGTCAGGCGTTCCTGGCGAGCCAGTCGATCGCTAAGGCATAAGGCATAAGGCATAGTCAGAGGGCATCTGGCATCTGCACGCTGCAGGTGAGTTGTGGCGGCGTCGTCGTCGTCTGTGCTATATCGGGATACCGGCATTAGCGGGCTGGAGAAGGTTCCGCGTGCGGGAGAACACGGCGTACTACTGGAGCTTCCAATGGGGTACAGGAAGGGGCACTCTGTAATCAGATCTTCAGGATTCAAGCTCCCCTGATCATTCACACAGGGATATATGAACAAGAATGTCGGCGGAGCAGTCCGAAAGGGTCCATTTCTCTGAAGTACAAGAACCTGTTCCTAGAGGGATTACTGGGAGACCCTTGCTTTTCTATCCGCGATAGTACCCCAGGGTCTCGAGGAGAGGGTCTCGAGGAGATGAAGAAAGAAGGGATCGATCTCCACGACATGTGGATTCGTTCCTGGACGGTAAGTAGTTCCTTGATAACCTTCCGCTGGTCGGCATATTTCTCTTATTATTATTAAGTCATGGTAGAAGCTGAGGCAGCGGACGCGTCGGATCCCGACTGGGTCCTCTCTTCCGCTGGCCGCCCCTTGCTCATCTACAAACACGGCAAGTTCGATACAATGTGAAGGATAAGTTTAGACCTCCATGTAGATTAGATTGTGCCCTTGTGCCTTAAGAGAAATATCGTAAGCGGCAGGGTTTCCCGGGATCCAAAGCCTGAGGCAGAGGCATCAATGATGACCGGGTCACCTTTCTCTGGGATTTTTTTTTTGGTTGAGCAATAATAAATGATTCCAGCATCAGACTACACAACCAGAGAGAAAAGAATGCTTATTGTCATGGTAATCGGACCGGTGCAAAATCCCGATAGGCGGATAATGGTCCGTATAGCGGAATAAGTGTTCTCTATGAGGGAGCAACATGAGCGGGATGAGCCATCCTATGATCTTAAGCATATTGATTGGGCGGACATCCGAACTACAACAGGCATTCCGCCTTCATGCCGTTCTGTCTGACGGTAAAGATCGGATAGGACGGCCGAGGGTCAAGTCTTCCATCATCTGGCGCGATTTTATCATATCGGGTTATGACCTGGACACGATCGAGCGACCATGATGGATTATTTTCATTGTGCGATGGACCATGTTCCGTGATTCGTATAGGGATGCCACGGAATACCTTTCCAGAGTGGGGTCCCTGAGCCACAGCCTGAGCTGTCAACCCACAAGGGTGCAGACGAGGCATCCAAGAGCAGACCAAAATGTGTTCAAGCCTCTCAGGGTGTTCGCCAACTGCTTGGAACCCTGTGGCGGCCTTATCAGCGCCGTGCTCTTCTTCTAGCACCGTAGCGATTTTTCTCCTGTGTGACTGTGACCTTCTGCTGTCGAGGTCGTTGATTTGGGTCACCCCGTCCCGTGGAAGCGAGACGCCAGAAGGTCCTCTAACGAGTCTAACTGGTGCAAGTCCTGTCAGGGCTGGCGGATTCTAAATAGCGAACGATGGGCCCCATCTTGGTCTATTCCCAAACCAGGCGCCCCGGCCCTTGCATGTTGCTATGTTTAGAGCAGCCCTCATCATCACCATCATCCTTCCTCCGTGTTGTCCACTGCCAACCTTGCCAAGGGTCATGCTGAGCAAAAAAAGGGCGTCTCCATTGTGCTACAGTTGTCCGATCACGACGGCCCCTCCTTCGTCCAACCAAGGGAGGCCGCCACTCGGTAGGAAGTTAAGCCGGAGACACCTTTTGAACGTATCCACGCCGTCGGTGGAGGCCTCCGCCGGTGTTTGGGGTGCGGAGTTGGACGCTGGAGATAGCTTGCGAGCGACGAGGACCCTTTCCCGTTGAGTATAATCCCTCATGGCGATTGCTACGGCCGATAGAGAGGTAGTCTAGTGGGCGTTTTAGTTCGCGACACCAGAAGAGTGCTAGAGACGGTGTTAGCGATAGCTGCGATACAGGATGAGCTTGCTTCCGTTTAGACAACAGTCCCATCCGGGCTCCCATCAAGGCACGAAGCCAGCCAAGCGCGCACCAAGCCCAGGAGGGCAAGGCTCGCGAACGATGGGATCTTTGGATCCGGGGAGCTAGGTTAGCATCTTCTGTTCCGTAGAGGGTCAGCGACATCCCTGGTCCGAAGCGAAGCCTCTGCCCCGAGGGATGACCCATCTGTCGATGGGAAAACGAGGCGGTGCTGAGCAGCTTCCAACCAAACACGACGACTGACACAACCTCCGTCAGCCTGAACAGCTTCGACGCCGTTCCGCACCACCCCATAATCTTACCCACTCAGGAGAAGCGCTGGCGACCAGATGGCGCCCGGCCGGCTGTTCGATTGCTATTCTTTGCTCTTCGCCTGCTTGGCCCCTGCTTTTTTCCCCAACGGCCGTTGCAGGCCGTGAGATGTGTAGCCGTTCTGTTTGGCTCCTGGAATCCGACAGGGCCGGATACCATGGACGCTGGGAGAGCATCCACCCTGCCCATGGACGGGCTGGTTGCTGGCATGGCATGGCATGGCATGGGGGTGTGCTCTGTTTATGGTGTCTTCTCTCTCTTTCTCTGTGCGAGGAGGATCTCCCAGAACTGTCCTGCCTAACTAACCCTCTAGCCTACTGAGCCCTGTCGCTCCTAGTCACTCGACGCCGGTGCTCTCGTGCTGCGTGCATCCCCCGCCACTGCTGCCACTAGTGGTCTGCTACGAGCACATCCTCCGTCGGCCCTAGTGCAAGGGAACAAAATATTATCCTCGTCATTCCTATTCTTAACTCGCTCCATTTCTCCCCCTTCCTCTGCTTCCTTTTCATCAGTATCCTTGATGACGTCGTGAAGTTTTTCTATTCCACTTCTATTACACTCGCTCCTACACTCGCTTAGGCTGCATCACGTTCGCTACTTGACTGATTGGGAGGACGAAGAAAGAACCGGAGAACGGACAAGAAGAAAAAAAAAAGAAGAAGATTAATTGCTAATTATCTTGCATATCACATTACTGGATTCGGAGACAACATTCGTTGCAGTCTTGCTTCTTTGGGGAAACGACAAAAGATCCGTGAGGATCTGATACAAGACAGAGAAAGGACCAAGGAAGAGGGGCTGATAACCCGCCATTCAGCGCCAAACTCAAAACTCTTTCCCCCGTTTGCTGTGTCGAGCACGTTTCTGCCGTAGAATCTTGATCATTTTCGGCGTTTGTTTTGGTGAACGGGGATAAGCCTCGGATCTGTTGGATTTGGTGTCCATCCAGCTGCACTCGACCTAGCCCTTCACCATCTCAGGGCTTGTTCTACTTCTATTACGTTGACCTCCGCTGCTGGGGAAACAGCCGGGATCAAGCTGCAGGAGGATTTGAGCTCGTGCTAGCTTGTATTTCGGTTGAAAGCGGAATCTTGGGATTCAAGGTCTTTTCGCAAGGTCATCCGATTTGGGTAGAAGAAAGCGGGGAACGACTTCAACGTCTGGAAGGGACAGGTCTTCGGGCTTCTGAACATCTCCGTTTAGGTTAGTAGAGACCTCCTTTCTGTTCCAAGTCCCTATTTTCTTCTTGTGCCTTGCGTTACCCTTCATGATCCTTGATGGGCCCTCCTTGCTTCCCGAGAAGCCTGTCTTCCCCGCCTGTTACAGCACGGTGGAAACCATGCAAGACTCTTTATCTCTCACGCTCTCGCAGATCATTGCCTGGAATGAATCGTTCAGAATAGCTGATTGTACTACTCAGGGTCTTCGTATCTTCGATAATTTTCCCTTCATCGTCTTTCACTCAGAACAGTTGCTTTTAGCTCTGGCTTCTTTTGGCATTTTACTTGGTAAGTGCTTCTGCCTTCTTTATGCAATCACCCGAGAGTAACTAGGGGCTGATATCCATACCAATCAGTAGACGATTTGACCATAACGTATATCTATTCACTTTCGTTATTGGTGTCTAGCTTGCCTCAGCTTCACGAACCTTGGTGCAATTAGTGGACCAGAAAGCAGAACATCTCCTCCCATATCGACGGATCCTCTGGTATTGGACGATTTCTGCTTGAAGGTGATCCTGATCCAGTTTTATTTTCTTATGCTGAAATTTTCGGCCCGAAACCACTGAACTAGGATCTGAGCCTTGTTTATAGCCAACGTTCCCTGGCGACGGTTGAAGCTTCATAAACTTTGAATGTTATTCGAAGTTTCTGTTTCTCCTTTTTGAGATTTTGACTGCTGCGTGTTGTCGCTCGTTTTGTTCCGGAGAGCCATTCTTTCCGGCACGGTAGTTGGACAGTTCAATTCGCAGTCACTCGCTTGTCAGTATATCCGGTCGTTGCATTTACTGCAACGTTTTTCAAGGTGGCGTACTCAAAGACGCAAGGTGTTCTGGTAAGAGAGAACTATTCTACTACATTTCTTGCGAGAGTTCTGGCCCAGGAATTACAAAGATTCTTCGATGAGAATCGGGGGAGCCACCAGACCTTCTCATTGTGAGACACAGCAATATGGCTAATCATTGTCTTTACTCCACATATAGTTCGATCCAGAATTCCAGACTCCTCTTGTCATCGACGAGTCCCTGGATTTCTCGGATCCCGAAGAGTCACGGTTTGCAGGGGCGTTCTCAGACGGCCTTTTGGCCAAGTCTGAACCTATATTGCCCATGTCTGCCTTTCAAAAGCCTTCAGATGCTGGCTTAGTCGGTAAGTGAAACTGCATATCTAGGTGGAAGGCAGAATTGGCTCGGAGAGAAGATGAATTGAGTAGCTAACAACATGTGTAATGGCAGATTATGACGCCGAGCGGGCACTGCAGGACTCTGTACCATATCCAGCCTACTCTCAGCCACAATACGTGACTGAACTCTTCCCTTCTTCTGTCGATGATCACGCTAGCCAGACCACAGATAGCCTTCACTATGTGACGGAACAGGACTACGCGGGACGTATCTCTTTCAACGAGTCTGGCTCACCTGGCCTCGACCTTGCAACTCGTCAGATGCCTGAAGTCATGTCTTATTCTCCCCAGAGGGGTTGCGACGGCACCAAAGTTTTTGTGCAGCTACAATCACCATACGATCTCCACACCCGGCCTTGTGCCACCTTCTCCTTGGCCTTTGGTTCGAAGAAATGCGAATGTCTTCCACACTTCCTAGGCATCTCAGAATCCGTCTTTCAATATGCTCTCTCTGTTGACGCACCTCCGTTTGTTTTCACAGGAAGCCCATCGCCTGCAGTTCCACTGCAAGTAGTAATGGAGAGCCAGCCAGGATACAGTCCTATGACGCTGCAGGTGGGCGTCTATACTTACGAAATGATTGATCACGATTCTCCTTCAGATGATTCACGGAAGAGGAGGGTCTCGGTTTCTGATAATGCTGCCCCAAGGCCAACCAAGAGACCATCTGCACAGCAACTACGGATCAAAGAAGACGTTGATGCCTATTCATATGCTGACAGCGGCTCGACCCCTTCGTATTCCTCCTATCTGCAAACTCCAACGACTATGAGTGTCTTCCCAACCCCATATCAGGCTGCTTCTTCACCGAAAGCTCCCTTCATCCATCATTCAAGGGGTTCCAGTGCTCCGCAGCCGACCATCCATACTCCATCTTCTTTGGCCTCTTCTTTGACTCCTACTTGGAGCCCGCAATTTGGTATGGTCAGTCACGTCACGCGCAGCCCGCACCTGACAGCAACATCAGCTTCATGTCAGCAGGCAATGCTCTCTCCAGCCAGAGCTTCAAATCCTACGCTCATCAGAACGTCAACAATACAGCAGGGTAATGGCACTGGTGGACCACCAGCATTCAACCCCTACGCCATGTATCCCTCTAAAGCTGTCCTTAAGCTGAATGGTGATCTGGACTCTATGGCTGAGAAGTGGACCTCTGAAGAGAAAGAGGCTAAGCGACGGCTTGTCCAGTTCACTCGGATGCAGACCGGGAGCACGATCCATGCTGACTTCAAGCCCGTTTCACCGGAGGACAGAGCTCCAAACAGCATATGTATCAGTTGCATATACTGGGATGGCAAGAAAGAATGCTTCGTGACTAGCGTGGACACAATCTACTTGCTGGAATCTCTTGTCGGAGTACGATTCACAGTCGAAGAGAAGAATCGAATCCGTAGGAATCTTGAAGGGTTTCGACCGCTTACCGTTTCGAAAGCCAAGCCAGACAGTGAGGACTTCTTCAAGGTGATCATGGGATTCCCAGCACCTAAACCTCGCAACATCGAGAAGGATGTGAAAGTCTTTCCTTGGAAGATTCTTTCTCATGCACTTAAGAAGATTATTGGGAAATATGTGAGTTTCTTTTAAAATGAATTTCTGTTACCTTGGATATCACAACGATGGCTGACCGAAGTTTTCTGCACACAGTCCGCCAGCTACTCTTCAACAGCTGGGGCGCTTCCAACCCCCATGTGTTCTTCCTACCCAGCTAACAGCTCAGCTTCGGATTCGGGAACAGACGTTCAGCACTCTGGGTCACCACGGTCGGTATCAGATTCGGCCGCGTCTAGCACATACTCTGCCAGCATGGCTTCAACAGTATTCTCCCCCCACATAGGGCAGGCCAAACCGTCATTATCTACTCCCGACCTACGTGTCACGATGTCCACTAGTGGCCATCCGTACGCCTCCATACCTGCAACGTACCCATATCAGCATGGCCCGCCGGTGGCATTGGCTCCTATGGGCCGCACGTCTTGGGATTTCGCAACCACGGTTGGTGCAGCTCCTCCCGCTGCCAACGTCTCGAACCCAGAGATCTATACCTATATCGCTCATCCTCCCTACCCAATGGCACATTCCGCTCCTGGTGCGTAAAGAGGATGTACATTTTTGTTGAAAATTATATATATGAAGTCATACTCGTTTCATTGCTGGACACAGGAGGTCCTCATGATGGAGTGATTATGGTCGGCCCATAAGACTTCATATATATCTGTTGAAGTGATCAGCTTTTATCTTGTTCCATTATCTTGCCTTGTTGGACAGTCCACTTTTCTCTGCGTTTGACGTCTTTACAGCTTACCCTCACCTTGATCTCTTTCCTGATCACGGTCTGTTCGGCGGGAGCTTAGGCCTGTCGCAAGTTTCTCATCTCTGTTTTGTAATCTTTTGCATAGCGGGCGCTCCCCATGTTTCCTTGTCTTTGATATTGGCATCTTTCCAAGGTCTTTCTCTCTCGACCCTCAGAATACCCCTCTCGCCAGTCTATCCTTTGACACTCGATATGTTTTGCACCTTGCGTCTTTTCACATTGCATAGCGGCCACGAGTTTCCTTCCAACTTCTAGCATCTGAAGAAGCGAGGGCGGTCTATCCTTTTGCTGCTAAATCTACCTGAGACATGCAGCTGGTTTTCAAGCTCTTTACCAACCTCTCCAGTTTCATGGTCCATGTCTCTCCTTTCTTGTTGATATCATGCGTGCATGCCCAACATCACTATCAGATTGTCTTCCTCTTTTTTCCTGCTTTGTCCACTGCATATGCCCTATATTGGGCAGTTGCTATCCACTCCTTTGTTGCATTGCATTTGGCTTCTGGGCATCACAGCATATCCGTTCTCTACATCATCTGTTGCATAGCGTGGGCGAGGCGCTTACCGTCATTCCTTCATCTAGCGGGTCCTGGGGGCATTTTGGGAAAGTTTTAAGTCTTGACAGAAGCGGTCTTTTGGGCGACGGAAAAAAACAAAATTGTTTTGGTCTTTTTTTTTCTCTCTTTGTTTCGCATGGGTGTTGGTCAGGAATTTTGCTTTTGATGGAAAGATATTACAGATGCATAGTTCCGGAGTTTTTTTTTTTGAGGATCGGGAACCGGTCAGTTCATTTTCGATCTATGTGATCCTAGCATGTTTCTTTTGTTTATCTTGACAGGTCTGGCAGGTATGTGGATCCTCACCACTGTGTACTGGGAAATAATAATATCCTTAATGGAGGCCTGAAGCAATATTATTTATCCTGTGTTGATAGCTTTATTTCTGAGGCGAACTGGAAATAAAATGTATCAAGTAGAACTATAAAATGGTTTCATTAACTTTTGTCCTGCTCCATGGACCCTCTGGTCGGGGAAACTGATGCTTTTTTGAAAAGCCTTCACCGCCCTCTTATCTTATCGTGATCACGTGGCGGGGCATCTCGGGTCGGAGCAAAAGTCGAAGTGAGTCAGAAGCGATGAAAGGGAGCAAAAGACAAGGACAATCCTTTACCATCGCCACCTCTCCTCTACTCCCCGTTTCCAACGGCTAGTGCTCTGTCTGGACCCTTCCTTGTTGTCCCTTTCTTTTCTCCCCTGCATCGCTGGGCCTTTACACTTCCGCTCGCCACTGTTGCAGTCGTGGTTTAATTTTGCCCATCATGGAGGCAATTAAGCAGACATTCGCCAAGGCCAAGCAGGCAAAGCGCGCAGCTTTGGTGGCCTATGTTACTGCAGGCTTTCCTACGGCTGAGGAGACGATCGATATTATGCTAGGAATGGAAAACGGAGGAGCTGGTATGCAATTGAACCCCTCTTCACAAACGTCCCTGCACTTTGCCCCTCGTTTACCATCCGTCAATACTAAAAATTGTTCTAGACATCATTGAGCTTGGAATCCCCTTCACCGACCCAATCGCAGATGGCCCGACGATCCAGAAGGCCAATACGAAGGCCTTGCAGAACGGTGTCACAGTCACAATGATTTTGGAAATGGTCCGCACTGCTCGCAAGAGGGGTCTCAAGGCGCCCGTGCTCTTCATGGGTTACTACAACCCGCTACTGCGGTACGGAGATGAGCGCATGTTGAAGGATGCCAAAGAGGCTGGAGTCAATGGATTCATCATGGTTGACCTTCCTCCGGAAGAGGCAGTGAGGTTCAGGAACCTCTGCACCAAGGAGGGGTAAGTTCGCGACCAGCTAGCTCCCTTGAGATCGCAGTGTCGTGTGGCACAAAGGCATCAATGGGTACTGATAATTTCATAGCCTTTCATACGTCCCTCTTATCGCCCCTTCCACGTCGGATTCTCGCATGAGACTGCTGTGCAAGATTGCGGACTCATTTATCTATGTCGTGTCCCGCATGGGTGTTACAGGTGCAACGGGAACGCTGAGCTCGGGCCTTCCCGAACTGCTGGGCCGAGTACACGCCTACTCTGGAAATGTCCCGGCGGCATTGGGTTTCGGTGTGAGCACTCGTGAGCATTTCTTGAAAGTACAGGAACTCGCCGAAGGTTGTGTCATTGGCAGTCAGCTCATCACCACTCTGGCTCAGGCGCCTGCTGGTCAGGCAGCCAAGGCAGGCGAACAGTACCTATCGAGCGTGACGGGACGACGTCTCGAGAGAGATGCTCAGGGAACATTGATCCGGGAAGTGAATGTTTTGGAAGCTGTAGAAAAGGTGCCCAACGCACAAGCACAACCGACACATATCATCACCGAAGGTGAAGCGGGCTCTGGTCTGGACGCGTTCAATGGAACGGGCGATGCATCGACGCAACCATCACGCTTCGGTGAGTTTGGTGGACAGTATGTCCCTGAAGCGCTGATGGACTGTCTGGTGGAGCTCGAGAAGGGCTTCGACCTGGCGAAGAATGACCCTAAATTCTGGGAGGAGTACCGTTCATACTACCCTTATATGGGCCGTCCTAGCAGCCTCCATCTTGCTGAACGGCTGACCGAATATGCTGGAGGTGCCAACATCTGGCTCAAGCGTGAAGACCTCAACCACACTGGTAGTCACAAGATCAATAACGCCATCGGACAGGTTCTCATTGCCCGGAGACTGGGCAAGACTAAGATCATCGCAGAGACGGGTGCTGGTCAGCACGGTGTGGCTACTGCTACTGTGTGTGCCAAGTTTGGAATGAAGTGCACCGTCTACATGGGTGCGGAAGATGTCCGTCGCCAGGCACTTAACGTTTTCCGGATGAAGCTTCTTGGCGCCTCCGTCGTCGCTGTTGAGGCTGGTACTCGAACCCTTCGTGACGCCGTCAACGAAGCGTTCCGTGCTTGGATCACCGATCTCGACACTACACACTACGTGATCGGTTCCGCCATCGGACCTCACCCCTTCCCGACTATTGTTCGTACCTTCCAGTCGGTAATTGGTAACGAGACCAAGCAACAGCTCCAGGAGGCTATTGGTAAGCTTCCAGACGCTGTTGTCGCCTGTGTCGGTGGTGGCAGCAACGCCGTCGGCATGTTCTACCCATTCTCCAAGGACCTTAGCGTTAAGCTGCTCGGTGTTGAGGCTGGCGGTGATGGTGTTGAGACGAACCGACACTCTGCAACGCTCACCGGCGGTACTAAAGGTGTCTTCCATGGTGTTCGCACCTACGTTCTACAGAACGAGCACGGCCAGATCGAAGAAACTCACTCCGTTTCTGCTGGTCTCGATTACCCAGGTGTCGGCCCCGAGCTGAGCTCTTGGAAGGACAGCGAGCGCGCACGCTTCATCGCTGCCACCGACGCTCAGGCACTTACCGGCTTCCGCCTGCTCTCTGAGCTGGAAGGTATCATTCCAGCCTTGGAGTCATCTCACGCCGTCTACGGCGCCATCGAACTCGCCAAGACCATGAAGAAGGGTGAGAACATCGTCCTGAACCTCAGTGGTCGTGGTGACAAGGACGTCCAGCATGTGGCAGAGGAACTGCCGCGTCTGGGTCCCAAGATCGGTTGGGATCTAAGATTCTAAAGGTAGAATCTCCTCCCTTATTCTGTCTCTGATGTTCATTATACTCCATTTCCCATACCGTCAGATACAAAACGTCCTAAGGGCCCACGGAGCCCTCTTATACTATGTACGGTGTTTTCTCTTCCCTTTTTCGCCCTAGAGTTCCTTCTGGACGCGAGGAGTCCTCTTTTCTCGAACCTCATCTATTTCCTTTTTCATTTATAATTGAAAACAAGTCACGATATGGACTGGTCTGTAAGAGACCCAAAAGGAACCTAAAAGTTCCATTTTCGAGTCATTTTCGGGAAAAGTATCGATAAGGTATAAAAGTCAAAAGGGGAATATAGAAAAGGGTAAAAAATCGAAATAGAAGTAGAAAAACAAAACACATTTCTTTTATCCTTCCTTTTCCTTTTGTTTCCTTTTCTCATTCATAACTTCCTCTCTCCTCTTGTAAAGACTTCATTGTAAGACACCAACCAGGACCAAATAGAAAACAGAGAATAGAGAACAGGAACAACCCCCCCCTCCTCTGCTGACCACCCACTATACCATTCCCACCTCCCCCCCAAAAAGTCCAATCACAACCCCAACCCACCTACAAACTAGCAACATCAAATAAAAAGAACATCTACTCTTTCCACTCTACAACCGAATCTGATATCACCATAAGAATGATAAAGAAAAGCAAAAGGACATTCGCGCGCCATTTCAACGAAAAATGAAATTCAATTCTTTCTTCATGCTTTCTTTCATCCGATCAAGCTGTGAGAAAAGAGGGATAGGTAGGTAGATGGGGAAATAAAATAAAAATAAAACGAAAGCATTTTTTGCGCTGTCTTTTTTTCTTCACAGCAATACGGGACGTGAATGGCTAATGGTAAGATAATAATGATGACGACGGATATCGACATTTTTTATAATGGAAAAAGGAGAAGAAGAAAAGAAAATTAAGAGAGAATATTTGAAGCACTTGCCCAAAGATTTCTTCAAGTAAGCGAAAGTGACTATGGAATAAATGAGACCGGAGACGCGGAAAATGGAAATTGAAGAAAAAAGGAGATATGAGCTAAGAGCGGGCGAAACGAAGAAAAAAAAAATGCGGAAGAGAAGACGGTTTCTTTGGTCTTAGTTTAGGAGAACAGATGACTTTATGGGAACGCAAACGCCTCCGATATATATATATAATAATTTCCCAGCTTCGCCCAATATTGCCTCAACTCGACCGCATTCGTCTTCGTTTCCCAGGCCGTCAAGGGGTATGCAAGCCCTCCAAAATCTCCCGCACGCCAGACGCCAGCCAAGGAAAACGGCATTTAGGAAAGGAGCCGTCAAGATAGGAAACTCAGTAAAGAGGCAATAGAGGGGTTTAAACAATAAGTGGAAACGAAAACATCAGGGGGTACTACCAACATGTCCGGCATAATACCAGTAAATAGGGGGAAATATGCAAGGTAGAAAGAGTTTTCAGGTAGGAGAGGATGGGACATTCCACGAGACACATAAAGAGTAAAAAGAACATTTCCCCCCAAAAAAGGCATGGATGATGGGGGTCGCTATGCTCAGGGGAGAGAATTGCATAGACACCCGCATGAAAAGAGGTCAATAGAAATTACATCGTAACCAATCCGGAACATCAATAGATGTCATATATCCAACCCAGAGAATGAACATTTAAATGCTTCAGCTGCTATGAGATCGTAGCAGTACCTGCTTTATATTATCAGCGGCGGTTCCCTACGTAAAATGCTAGGTTTAGCGATTGCGTACTCGTTCCGTTTGTTCGTCTTGATCCTTTTCCGTAGTTGGACTCTCCAGACTGCCATGGTTTATGGGCCCAGAAGTGGTTATAGATCGGGACTCAAGGCTAGGTCGGCCTTTCCCGTCGGAAGAAGGACGGGCGCCGGGATTATTGATGGATGGGTGCATTTCGCCACTGCTTCCCAGCCGTGGCTCCTTGCTCTTTTCTAGAAGAGATCCCCCCAGCGTTGCGCACTTGAGAATAGTCTGCATCATCTGGTTCTGTTTAAGGGGCTTAGACAGGTACTCATCCATTTGGGCCTGGATACACTTTTCGCGGTCACCCAACATTGCGTGTGCTGTGAGAGCAATGATAGGAGTCCGAGAGAGACCTTTCTCCTTCTCGTACTCTCGGATCTTGCCTGTAGCTTCAAATCCTCCCATAACCGGCATCTGCACGTCCATAAGAATCACATCAAAACGTCGGTTCTTGATGGCCTCCAATGCCTCCGCACCATTGCTGACAACGGTCACGTTGTGGTTATGTTTCTCCAAGATCTTGACAGCCAATTTCTGGTTGACGTCGTTATCTTCCGCGAGGAGGATGTCGAAGGAACGAGAGTGGTCTGTGGTTATCGGGGTGGAACGACCCTCCAGGGCAGGCAGCATACCGTTACCTAGATCGATAGGCTGGCATGGCGTCGTCATATAGGATGTGATACCCAGGTCGAGAGCCGATTTCAAACTGACCGACACAATAGGACACACCAAAACGATAGGGATGTACTTGAATTCGTCAAACGTACGTAGGTTCTGGGCAGTCTCCACAGTGTCGACGATGATAACGTCGTACGCATGGCCCGACTCCTTTCCAGAGGGGTCCTGGATCTCTGGCGGCGGGACCTCATCTTCGCTATTGACAACTAGCGGCTCCAGTTCGAGCTGCTTGAGCATACGAGTGATGTCGTGCGCATGAGGACCGGTGTGACTTTTGTCGATGAATAATACCCGGTGGTTCTTGTAGGGTAGCAACTGTGAGCTGATGACACTTAAAGACTGGTTAGCCAACTTCACAACGCAGGTGAAGTGGAAAGTGCTGCCATGGCCATATTCAGAGGTGACCCAAACGTCACCACCCATGAGGTTCACCAGACGCTTAGAGATAGACAGACCGAGACCGGTACCACCGAATCTGCGGGTCGTGGAACCATCAGCCTGCTGGAAAGTATCGAAAATGAGATCTAGTTTATCCTCTTCGATACCAATACCAGTATCAGACACAGAGAACTCAAATGCGTATTCGTCCGCAGCGCATTGTTCCCGCTCAGATTTTCTGATGGTGAGCTTGACCTCTCCATGTTCGGTGAACTTGATGGCATTGCCCACCAAGTTGAGAATGATCTGGCGGAGACGGAAGGGATCGCCAATAACGTAGTCGGGAACCGAGCTGTCCACCTGGTAGGCAAGACTAAGGAATTTCTCGTTTGCCTTCACTGCTAACGTCTTCAACGCGTTGAAAACCGTACCCCTCACAGTGAAGGGAATACTTTCAATCACCATACGGTTCGCTTCGATCTTAGAGATATCGAGTATATCGTCAATAATCGTTAACAGGCTGTTTGCCAGGTTGTGCACGACATTCAACATCTCTCGAGGATAGGGTTTAAGATCATCCGTGTCAAGCGTCAACTGCGTCATACCGATAATTCCGTTCATGGGTGTTCGTATCTCGTGACTCATGTTGGCAAGGAATTCGGATTTGGTGCGATTAGCCAACTCAGCAGCCTCTCTAGCCGCCGTGTTACGTTGAATACTGTCTCGCAAGTTGGAGACCATCTTGTTGATCTTGCGCTTCAGCTCATCCATCTCGCCTGATGCGTTGACTGTGATCAGCTTAGTAAAATCACCGTCCGTTGCCGCATCAGTGATTTCGCCAAAGGCTCGTACTTGAGAGGTCAAGTTTTCTGCCATTGTGTTGACATCCTCTGTGATCTCCTTCCATCTGCCGGCAATTCCTTCCACGTTGGCTTGCCCACCCATCTTTCCATCCACACCCACGTCGCGGGCGACACGCTTGAGCTCGTGAGCAAATTTCGCGAGACGATCCACCATGTTATTGATGGTAACCTTGAGAGTGAGTATTTCTCCCTGAGCATGTACCTCGATCTTCTTGCTCAGGTCTCCCTTGGCAATAGCCTGTGTGACATCGGAGATTCCTCTGACCTGGGAGGTCAAATTCTGTGCCATCGTGTTCACATTATCAGTAAGATCTTTCCATTTACCCTCCACATCATCGACCTTAGCTTGACCACCCAGAGTTCCATCTGTACCGACTTCACGAGCCACCTTGCTCACTTCGAATGCGAAGGTATTTAGACGGTCCACCATTCCGTTGATAGTATTCTTGAGATCTAGTATTTCACCCTGGACATTAGCCGTCACCTTCTTGGTTAGATCACCCCTGGCCACAGCAGTTGTGACATCGGCGATCTCGCGCACTTGAGTCGTAAGATTGTTGGCCATCCTGTTGACGTTCTCAGTGAGATCCTTCCAGGTACCCTCAACATCATGAACCGTTGCTTGACCACCCAAAACACCATCAGTACCGACCTCTTTGGCGATCTTGGTCACCTCCTGAGCGAACTGCTTCAGTTGATCCACCATAGAGTTGATAATATTCTTTAGCTCAAGGATTTCTCCCTTGCAGTTGGCCTGAACCTTCTGTGTGAGATCACCCTTGGCGACCGCCTTTGTGACCGTGGCGATATCCCGCACCTGGGTTGTCAAATTCATGGCCATGGCGTTGACATTAATCGTGAGCTCGTTCCACATGCCTTGTACCCCATCGATCTGAGCCTGTCCACCGAGAACGCCCTCCGTGCCAACATCACGCGCGACCCGGGTGACTTCTGTAGCAAAGGTGCGTAGTTGGTCCACCATAGTATTGATCGTCTGCTGTAGTTCGAGGATCTCACCCTTGGCTCGGCTCTCGATCTTCTGGCTCAGATCACCGTGGGCGACTGCGGTGGTGACAATGGCAATCTCGCGCACTTGGTCAGTGAGATTCGCGGCCATGATGTTGACGTTCTCCGTAAGCTCCTTCCAGATACCATGTACTCCAGTAATCTGCGCTTGTCCTCCAAGGATACCTTCCGTTCCGACTTCTCGGGCCACCCTAGACACCTCACTTCCGAAGACCTGAAGCTGGTCCATCATTGTGTTGATCGTACGCTTGAAGGTCGCGATTTCGGGGTCCATCTCCAAGGGATGGATCTGGACCTTCATGGAGAGGTCACCGTTGGCGACCTGAGTGATGATTCCTCCGATCTCCCTCAATGCCTTCTGGAAGGCTTCGTTGGCCTGCTGGTGCTTACGAAGCTCCCGCTCCAATACTCCAACATCTTCATGCTCCACCTTGACCAAAGCCCTTCTCGTGTGCTCCTCCTGCTGTTGCAATTCATCCCGTACCCGAGCGATAACGTCCTTCTGGAAACTGATTTCCTCGGCCTGTTTTTGTACGTGGTTCCTCAGATAACTGATATCCTCTTCGCGCACAATTCGCGTCCTCGGGTCGAGCTCCTCATCACTGTCATCGTCTTCATCCTCGTCATCCTCATCTTCATCATGCTCTCCTTTCTTGGCGAGAATTTTCGACAGACGGCGCGACCGACGTGGTTTCTTCTATGAAATGAATCAGCATGATACCAGGATCCCACGGCAGCGATTGATCGACGGCCACAGCCATCGATACCTCGTTGACTCTGGAACCGGGGCGGGCGTCATAGGGATACTAACCGCTCTGGATTGCAACGTGTTGACCCGACATAACAAGGCTTCCAGTTCCTTCTCGAGAGCCTCCTTTCCAGGGGTAGAAGGGCCAGGCAGCTTGACCTTCTTCGTATCGAAGCCGTTTGTAGAGGGTTTGATCTCGAAAGGATTGACGTTACTGGTGCCAGGGACATCTTTGGCCAGATTCTGGATGAAAGCGGCCGCAGCCGCGAGTGTCTCATCCCCGCCTGCCATGGTGCCCTGTCACTCAGGAAAGACCCCGTTAGCCAGAGTCGGAGATGAAGCAAGAAGGGT
Organism: Paecilomyces dactylethromorphus; assembly: GCA_029606265.1. NCBI lineage: Eukaryota > Fungi > Ascomycota > Eurotiomycetes > Eurotiales > Thermoascaceae > Paecilomyces > Paecilomyces dactylethromorphus. Next base: position 676,903 of record JAPVCE010000022.1, read on the forward strand.
GAAGACAAGACGAGCAGATTGCCGGCGTCGTCGCTCGTACGAGCAGGGCGACCGCAATCTCCCACGAGAACAGTCCTTACCCGACGGGTTGCCGTATAGTCGACGCGAGAGAGCGTTTAATTCCGCTGAAACGACATGGGGTGTCTGTAAAGTGGAAGTTCAGAGCGGATCGCTTGGCGAACGGGGGGTCCGAGTGGGCGACAAGGGGGCAGTTAGTGGGGGAACGACAGGAAGGGACGGACAGGCGGCGAGAGAAGCAAGCGAAGACAGAAAACAAATCGAGAGAGATTAGAACGATAGATGTCGCAAGGGGGGAAGACGGGAGATGCGACGAAATGAGGGGAATGCGGATTGACGATAGCGATGGAGATGATCGAGTTTGGGGGAGGAAGAATGTCGGGGAGAGGCAGTTGTGCTAAGCCAGAGCGGAGAGAGAAGCGAGTTGGTTGACCTTTTAGGGGTGGGACGACGAGTTGTTGGCCAGGACGAACCGCCAGCGAGGACGGAGTGGTCACCCTGGGCCGGATTCCTACGCCGTGGCTATCAGAAAAGATGACAGTCTACACTGACTCGAATCCAACGGCGAGAAAAAGGGACAAGAGAGAGGTTTATTTTTGTGGTTCCAGTGGTTCTGAGCGGTTCCTGGGCGAACGAACCAGTTCAGCTCTGCGCAACGTTGGTAGGAATCACGAACAGCAGCTCAAGTAGACGGACAAGCGAGACGAGACTATAAAACTACTACCAGATTACGATCTCGTGGTTTTGCTTCCTTTCGCACTACTGGCCTTAGAGTATTCAGTTAATCCCCTCCAATGGCCCTTTCTCATTCTTGCGCCTTAGTGGGCGATCACAGTGCTGGCGGTCTGCCTAAATACCAACTGCAAGCCTCCTTCTGAGCCCCCTAAAAAGCCGCCGAAGTATAGAGTGTGTTTGCCGCTTAAAAAGACAGGCTATCATCCAGAGAAAAATACAATTCGACTTGATAACTTCATGGCTCATCTGTCGTATACCTAGATCCATTTGACGCTGCGGTTACGCGTTTCTTATCCGCTGCTCCCTTCCCAATGAAGCAAACAGAACAGCAAACATGACAAGAAAAAAAAAGCAACAAGAAAAGCTTACAACCGTCGCACGCGCCGGCGCCAGAGAAAGATCCTCCCTCAGTCACGGTGCGTCTATGGATCCCTCTCTAGTGAGACACGCGCAAGAGAGAAAAAAAACGACCGGCGATACCACGGCTCAAAGAGAAATCCCCTTTCTTGGTTCCTGATGGGCCAGCTGGGGCTTCACCCGGAGCCGCTAGATGGTGGACACGACCTTTCTTCTTTGCCCCGAGCTTCTTGAACCACTCTCGACGCCACCGTCGACATGGTGGGGGGGAGGATCTTAGTCTGTTATCGGTTCGCCCGAATGTGGCTTTTGCGGGTGTCGGACAGCTAGGGATCTCCTCCGGCCTTCGTGCCAAACAGTCCAGCACCGTCCGGCTCCAATGTGGTTCACAAGCATCCGTCCCGCAAAGGGAGACACTTAGTTGTAGAGTTATATGTAATGTAGATCGATATCACTCGCTCCCTGGATATTCATCTCACCAATCGCGCTCGCCTCTGCTTTGCGGCAGATTTGGGTCCGGAACACACTGGAAGGAATTAGCTAAGTTCCAGCAACCTTTTTTTTCCTGGGCAAAACCAGATTTAATCTCTACCCACCATCTCTGCGCTCGTTGGTCCCTTTTCACCTATTCACAGTTCAGTTCAGAAAATAGTATCCTTCCTCTGACTTCCGACCAAGTCCCAAGTGGATCCCCACAGGCCTGTCCCCAATCGTCTGATGTCGTGGCGCAAACAGCCATCCGGAGCGCCAGCCGTGACCGTCCTCCCTGTAGGTTATTTTTGTCCAGATTTGTGGACACCGAATCGTAAGGAAAACCTCGCCGGGCCGAATCACCATTATTTTCAGTCCAGTAGTGCCAGATGCGGCAGAAGAGATCCATAACATCCAGCAACCATCACCAACGATCTCTTACCCGACGTATCAGGTAAACGTTAGAAGGGCAAGAGACACAAGGCTGAGGCTCTAGGCCGAAGGAGCTTCACGTGGCGCCTCCATCGACTTTATGACCTCTGGGCCGCTTTCACGCGATCGTCTATAAGGGATCTCCCGAAAGAGCCCATCCCCGGCCCATGCTGGGTTGTTTTCGCCAGCGTCCAGCGGGAAGAGGCAGCCTTGCCTGCCTGACGCGACAGGTCTGAAGCATGCACGCCATGAAGTTAATGGACGCGGGGAAACGCTATGGCCTCGACCAGGCCCAAGAGCGTTGGCGCTGTGTCATGCGTCCAATCCAGAGGACCAAAGTGATCAAGAGCAAGGCTGCTAGCCGCCCTTAACCCGGTCGATGTTCAACATCATCAAGGGTCAGACCTGGTCAATTTGGTCGACAGAATGTCTCTGGCGGCGGATCCCTGGAAAGTATCCAGGTCAAAGAGGTCGCATGGACAATAACGCACTCTCCAGTTGGAGGTCACTGCGGGTGTGCCTGTTCTTCGTCCCGTTCCGGATCTTTAGGTAGCAGCGCCGTCGTTTTTCGCCTCCTGTTCCTGGGTAGGGATGCGTTGTTGCCATCGCGTCCAGCCAACATCCCCGATTGGTTTCTGTCGCCCTGTCACCTTTAAACTGGTTTTCTGAGGATCTTTTCCATAAACAACACCTTATCTGTCGGCCTGAATATCCCGCGCCTTCAAGGAACTAGCTCTCTAGTCTCGGGGTCGAGTTCAGACGCGTCCACAGGGTCAACAGTTGATCTCGTGACCGGTGACGCATGGTCACTTGAACTTGGTCTGCCATGCCAGCATTGTTGACAATGGATTCGTTTTCGAGATTTAAATTCTACGATATTGACTACTGATCCAACCTCACCTCTGGAATATGGCCGCTACAGGACAGGGCTTCCGTGTACTCCCTAGATAGAATGCCACCGACCCGTTGGTCATTATTACTTGGCCATCTTCTTTTTGCCGGCACTAACAACAAGGCAATTCAAAGAGGGTCAACGCTTGCGGCTCTCTCGTGCTCTCTAATCCTAAGAGCACACGCGGCGCTAATGCGGCATGGCTGCATCATCCAGGTACAAGTCCTTGTTCCAATTTTGCGGTCCGGCAGGTGCCTTTCTTTCCTTGGTACAATGAAAGGAGGATCCCTGGAAAGCACAGTAGTCAAAACATCCATGTTTCTTGATTGCGCCATAGAATTGAAGCTTCGCTCTGTTGTCACACATGAGTTATTTGCGGATCCGACGGAGCATCTTCCGGTGTAACAGTACTAGGAGTACAACAGGGCCCGCCCTGCTTCGGGCATGTCAGTAACTAATACCCACTGGATCTATATGAGATCTCAGTTATGCGATCAGCTAGCTATCTGCAGTTAGGTTAGAATCTACCTAAAGTTAGTAAGGAGATCTTGTGAAGGTAGAGGAGTGACAGCTCCAAAAAATCTAGGTAACGGTCCCTAGAAAGGTCGTGCTTAAGAGTCTTATTAAATGAAGCTTTCCAGCGCATCTAATGAAGCCTTCCTCTATGTCTTCCCTATTGTAGGGATCTTCTATTGTCTAGTTGGATGCTAGATCATGAAAGGAGCGGGATTATATACTGCTTAGCTATATATTTTTCTACGTCAATACATCGGACGAACACCAAGAAGCGGATAAACCTACAAGGAAGGCCGCTATCTTATCGCATCTAAAATTCATAGCTAATAACATCTGTATCTGATAGAGGGCCACATGACCATGGATATTACGAGTAGCTCTTCATAGCTAGTGAGTTAAAAAAAAAATCTCTAGCAACCTATACTGTATTCGAGGTGATTAGCGGAGGGGTATGAAGTCACGGGACACCGCCCGCGGCGCGCGTGGCTCCTCTGCCCCGCCGTATCAAAATTAAGCGCATCCGAAAGAGTCACAGAAGGACGGGCAGTGGAGGCTTGACGATAATTGACGAAATACCCATACCAGCATCTGGCTGGATACCTATATTTATAGTCGCCCTTTCACACTGCTACAACTACTGTAGCCATGGCGTCCGATATGACGGCGCCCATTCTGGATGCCCTCTCCTCAGCAGATGGACCGATTCTCTCGGCTGAAGCTTTCCCCTCCACCCCCTCATTGACGATCAAGGCCGCCCTCGACCGCCTCGCCTCGAGGCAGATGGTCGAATACACCACCTTTGACAAAGAGGTTGTCGGACTGACGGAAGAAGGAGAGTCTGTGGTGGCCAATGGCAGTCACGAAGCGAAGGTTTTCGAGGCCGTCGTCGCCGCCATAGATGGACTAAAGATCGGAGATCTGCCTGGAATTGTGGGGAAGGATAATGCAAAGATCGGACAGGGCAATGCCTTCAAGAGAGGATGGATCAAGAAGGACAAGGACGTGCTGCGGCCGAACATCGATTCAATCCGCGACGAGACCCGGGAACAGTTGCAGATCATCAAGGACACACACACATATCCGGATCCTAAGGTTGTTGTGGATCTAAAGAAGAGGAAGCTCGTGGCGCCCCAAAAGATTATCCACTTCAAGATCTCGAAGGGACCCAAGTATGCCCGAGAGTTCGTTAAGGAGGAGACCGACCTGACAGCTGAGATGCTGGCCAACGGTTCTTGGAAGACGGCGCATCTGAAGCCATATAACTTCAAGGCCAAGGGTGCCCCGACTCCTAGCGGAGCACTGCACCCATTGAACAAGGTGCGACATGAGTTTAGGAATATCTTCTTCGAAATGGGTTTCGAAGAGATGCCTACGAACCGCTTCGTCGAAACCGGTTTCTGGAACTTCGATGCCCTTTTCGTGCCTCAGCAACACCCTGCCCGTGACCTCCAAGATACATTCTACATCGCAGACCCCCTAAAGGCTGATCCTCCCCGCGAAGATCCCCCTAATGACCCTCATATTCCCAAGCCTTCTTCACAACTGACGTCGACGAAATCTACCGAGAAGCCGCTCGACTATAAGCAGTACTGGGAGAACGTTCGTGCCGTGCACGAGAACGGAAAGTTCGGATCCATTGGCTACCGCTACCCATGGAGCGCAGATGAGTCTCTTCGTCTGGTTCTGCGAACTCACACTACCTCTGTCTCGACATACATACTGCACAAATTAGCAGCCAACCCCCGGCCGGCCAGATACTTCAGTATTGACCGAGTGTTCCGTAACGAAGCTATTGATGCCACTCACCTGGCGGAATTCCATCAGGTTGAGGGTGTCATTGCCGACTTCGGTCTCTCCCTTGGTGGCCTGATCGGTTTCATGGAGGTCTTCTTCGCGAAGATGGGCATTCACCGACTGCGCTTCAAGCCCGCTTACAACCCGTATACCGAACCCAGTATGGAGATTTTCAGCTACCACGATGGTTTGAAGAAGTGGGTGGAGATCGGAAACAGCGGTATGTTCCGGCCAGAGATGCTGGAGCCTATGGGTATTCCTAAGGACATGAGAGTCTACGGATGGGGTCTGAGTCTGGAGCGACCGACCATGATCAAGTAAGCTTACTCAAGCTCTCGCCTCTAAATTGTTCCGTCCCCCAGTATATCACTATTGCAGCGACTGACCAATATCAACTAGGTACGGTGTCAGCAACATTCGAGAACTGCTCGGCCACAAGGTCGACCTCGACTTCATCGCGACGAACCCGGCCGTCCGTCTCGAGAAGGACTGAGATGATTAGAATGAGTTAGAAGAAAAAAAGGAAGTAGGAAAGGACCACATACCCTTCAAAATTTCTTCTATGTAGTGCACAGTCATGAGTACAGGCATAGAAATCCTTACTAGAAAAAAGAACAAAAGTAGAATGAGCATCACGAATGAATGGCGAAAAAAAGAATATATTCATAGATATATTTTCTATTTCTGTATCATCTAATAATAAATGTACTAGACAGAAATTATCCCAAGACGAAGTAGTAGAGACTGGGTCATTCCACAGCTGCCATTCCACTGAAGAATGTCCTCCTATTCTCTTATTCTACTCAACAAACCCTCACAATAACTAGGAATTGCCTTCAAAAAAGATCAAATAAGTCAGAAGAAAGCATAACTCATATCATTTCAGATTTTCTATAACTATTTCTACGCATTATTTCTATCATAATTATGCTTATAAAACTATCATGATGAACGAATGATAAAAATGAAATGTCCCACCCGTATCTGTGCCCCGGCGCGTAATCTCGGTCACCACGGCTCTTCAGTAGGCGGAGTATAATGTTCGGCTGGATGGATGATAATTACTTGTCTACCTCCTCGCTCATGGGAGAGAATTTGTTCTTCTGAGAGAAGTTCATTCTTCAGAAGAACGAGTGAGGAGGCCTTGATGTGCCGATTTCTTGTGCGTTTGTTCTTCCTTTTTGGAAGGGATTTTTTGGGGAGGGGAATAGAGAAAGGGAGGGGGATAGTGGCAAATTGACAAGGGAGAAAACAGAAACATTGAAAAAAGGGATAGTATAGATGTTTTTGAAGCGGTATTTCCATTTTTGATCAAAAAACAGAGTCGTAGACTTCGAGGCCGTTCATGTCCAGGGAAGCCGTGACATTCGAAGAAAGCCTATTTATCTAGCGTAGCACATAATTTCTATCAGGGATGGTTCGCGCGCAATGCGAGAAGAAACCGATGGATTCTCATCCTTGTTTTCAAGATCAAAATATCCATGGTTGTCTTTTTTGTTCATTTCCTTTTCCCCCGCCTCGATAATAGAAGATTTTCTCGAAGCTACCGCTCCAGTTCCCGAAGACTTTTCTTTTTTCCTCATGTCACGGTATCTGTGATTGATCTATGGTCAGCAGGCTGTTGCTTCATGTTCGATCTCTCGACCAAGGTGCAGCAAGTCTCACCATAAAAAACACCACATCCGTCAACACCCCGACAAAACGACTTGCATTTATCGCTGGGCGTTCCAGACGTTCTTGAGGAGACCGTCACGCTGAGCGAGGCGGTTCAGAGAGTCGTCGCTCTCGCCACGGGAGCGGATGAAACCGCAGAGGGCGTAGACCTGGCGCTCATCGGTGAGACGGCCGTTCTCGTCAACCTTGCCGACGGAGATCTGGACGGAGGCGTGGTCGTTGGCCTTGATGATGCGGTTGGTGGCGCTGCACTTGCGGGGGACGTAGCTGTTTGATGAAAAAGCACAATGTTAGATCACTAGGTTCTCTCTTCAAGATCTCGCGTATAAATGCCTCCGAAAATCGAGTCTCCATCATTGCAGTTCCATCATCGCAGATGACTGCGCATGACGAGCCCTCCGAGTTTTCATGCCGGGATGGCGAAAAATTGCTGGCCCGGATGATTTTATCCGACCGCAAATGTTCCCCCCCTTCATCCTCAAAATTCAGAATTCCGGGTATACGTACAGATCGACGATCTCTCCCTTCTCGTTCTCCATTTTGGCGGTCTGTAGAGGTCTTGAGGTTGACGGTGGGAAGACGGACGGTGCGCTGGCGGAGTGATGCTGCTGGCGTTGACTGTCGTGCGAAAATCCGCGGTGCGTTGCACTTGTTCCGCAACCGAGACATTGTGGGTCATGTGACCGTCTGTCGAGGGTTCGCCCAAAGTGGTGCCCCGGAGTTCTACCTAAAAGAATAAAGACCATCTAACTTTAAAAAAAAAGGATTTTGACCATTTAGACACAGCTATAATATGACATCTATAAATCCGGTCGGTCCACAGCTGTGCACAAATTACCTACGATCAGCACTAGTTGAGCACTTTATAACCAATGATTAACTTTATCTTGAGCATTTTGAATATCTATTAAAACCACATTTAGCCAACGTTAAATACCGCGGGAAACATTCTGAACAAGCCTAATTGGCACCATTGATTTCCTTTTCCCATTCTGATTTTAAGCGGTCTCTAATTATTCCGTACTACATTGCTTGGGGTGTCTCCCGGACACCTGTAGTTTTAGGCTGGAACGCTTCGACTAAGCAAGATCCGCCTGCCATGTCTACTGGTACTCCCTAGTAATAATCTTGTTAGTACGGTGGAGCCGATTTTGTGATAGTAACAACAGTCCACTAGAATATGTGGTAAAAATAAAACAATAAGACAGGTCTAAAAAACACTTCAAGATTTTAGGGAGTTGTCTGCAATAGCAGGCAGTCACACACTACTACAGTATGCGAACTGAATGCTATGTACTAACAAGATTACTAGGGGGCTCAAGTGCTACTAGGAATGAAATCTAGTAACCAGAACTTGAATTGAAAAAGAATATTAGGACTGTAATTATTTCTAGTTACAAGGTGCCATAATTTGGTTAAAAACATCCACAGCTTCTTTGCCTTCGTATTCTAAAGCTTGCGTTTTTGCTTCCTGGCATTTCTGTACTGCTTCTTCAGGAGCCTGACAGGTACTTTGAAAGAAAGTACAGATTCTATCAAGAACAACTGATAAAGTGTCTGACCAAACGTAGGACTGGTAGACCATGGAAAAGTAACGCCCACTAGAGCCAAGGTGGAGTCTTGGTGCAAATTGGCACCTCCCCATATCGAAAGTAGATGGTGGGAACTGGCAGGGAGGCTCAGTAGTAGTAGTTGTTGTAGTTACTGTGGTGGTTACATCTTCAGTAACAGTTGCGGGAGGTGCAGTGATTGTATCAGTTTCGACTGTTGTAGTTGGTGGTTCAGTTAGGGTTGTTGTTGTGGTAAACGTCGTGGTAGTATCTGGGCACCAAGGCCCCGGTGAAGGTCCTGGTCCCGGTGAAGGTCCTGGTCCCGGTGAAGGTCCTGGTCCCGGTGAAGGTCCTGGTCCTGGTGATGGCCCTGGTCCCGGTGATGGTCCTGGAGTGAGATTTGAGCAGGAGCTAGAACTTGTTTCTGGGTGCGGTGGAGGCAGTCCCGATTGTGAACAGCTAGCTGGACAGCTAGTTACGATGACTGTTTCTGTAACCCATACCACTGCTTGTGATTCGGTGCTTATGCCGTGCACAAGCAAGGTGAGATAAACCAAAAAAGTTGTAAGAGAAATGACTATTGAATGCATTTTAACGGTGTCATACGAAGCTAATTCCAGAAAAGCAAGACAACGTAAAAAGGTGGAAGAAAGTCTGGATGTTTGCCTTGATAATATATAAAATGATTGTTTGCGTGGATACTACAATTTTAATTCTTGTCTGAGTTTAATTTGTATACCTACTTTACAATCAAAATGCAATGACATTCCATTTTCGGGATTTCGCGAAATCACATACCGCTGCCAATAGTGAGTGGGGCCAAAGAAGAGCCAGCCTCCTCACATACATGTCAATAACACGGATATTCGAGGTTTTGATGAGCTAACCGGATACGATAAAGGCCAGACTGATCTTTTGTAGCCGCGGAGAGTTGTCTGCCGATATGAAGTATTAGCAATCGCTGGTCGGCCCCGCAACCAGATGTTTTACACGCAAATCCCTAAGGGGCTTACTCTACACTTGCAAAAAGGCTTTCTTTCAAACCATCGTCCGGAAGAGGTCTATTTCTCACTAGGCTCTCAAGAAGAACCGCGCCTCACGGAAATTATTCATAAATAGTCCATTTAAATGTAAAATTGTATGTGGAATGTCATTACTATATGTACGTACTATGACCTTTATTTGAGTAATTTGGTAGTCAATCTGTCACTGAAATTAAAAAAAAGAATACATGACAATATCTAGTTATAGAGTGTTCCGATATTGGTAGTTCAAATGTGAATGATTCGCAAAATATCCCGAGTTTTGAGATTCTGGTGAAATGTATACTATTGACCAACAGAGCAGGGTGACATGATCGAATTCCATGCGTCAACAGCATCTTGGCCTGGAGTCGCTGCTAATGCAGCATCTCTGGCTTCATAACACCGGTCCAATGTTGACTGTGGAGCATTGCACCAAGATCGCATGTCTGAACATACAGTGTCGAATAACTTGTTGTCCCAAATTAGGAACCAGACCCCATTTAACGAGGTAAAGTAAATATAAGGAGGTGTATTAGCTGGAGCATAATAAATTGTCGGTTCATAGGTGCAAGTACCCAGGTCGTAAGTAGCGGGCGGGAGATCGCAATCAGACGACACGGTAACAGTCGATGTAGCTGTAGCAGTGGCAGTTGAAGTCTCTGTAACAGGTGATGGTGTTTCGGTTATTGTAGCGGTCTGAGTGATTGTGCTTGGTGGAATAGTCGACGTCGTAGTTTCTGAAATAGTTGTGGTTGAACATGACCTTGTAGGTTTTGGTCGATGTCGATATCCTGGCAAGTAAACCGGTCTCGATGGCTCAGCGTAGCCGAGAGATGCAAGACAGGTTGAAAGAATAGTACAGATCAAGATTGCAGAACGCATATTGAGGGTTTGATATGGTTCGAATGTAAAGGGGAGAGATCCAAGGCCAACTTAGAAAAAAAGATATGTAGTTGTTTTAAGTTGTGGTTCCTCGGCGATTAAGGATATTAATTACTCTGAATCCAAAATATTTAGTTTAGCTAATATGGTACGGTAACCAGCACACATTATTTAGACTGAAAGCTTAGGCGAACCAATTATTTCCGTTTCCGAGCAAGAAGATCAAATGCGTATATTAATTTAAAAATTTCGATCTTGGTCACAATGTGGCTTAACTGTAGCAGCAAGTCCTGCAGACTTCGCTAAAGTTTCTGCAGATTTAATCTGTTTTTAAACTCGTATTGCCCTTTCTGGCTAGGGTACCATACCTGTGGCTATTTTGGAATTCATAATGTTTTTTTGAAAATTAGAATCTGACAGTAGACATAGCTACCAGCTTTATTGAGGCATTCCGATGTGTAGCAGAGTGAGTCCAGAATAGGATGTATCACCTGTCATATTCCGATGCGGACAGATAATTAAATTGATCCATCCGTGAATAACCTAGCTCTACTAGAAAGAAAAGTTTTCAGGTGAGGCTGGAGAAGGAATGGAACAATTTAATTGTCTACAATATTTTGGCGTAAACATCTAGACCATTCTATTTAGTTCATCCGTCGCTAGCTTTTTTTTTGGGGAGGGTCTCGACCTGTCATCGACAGTTGGAATTATACCTATCATATTTTCAACTATTTGCTTATTAGCCACAACTATAACATCTGTGGTTGGACAGAGACGGAGACTCGAGTTCATTTGAGCCACTGCTGGCCGAGAGTGGAAGCAGCAATCAATTTCATCGCCGCGCATATAGGTATTTACTAGCTACGAAATCCAAGAAGATGAAGATCTGATCTATTCAATCTATCCAGCAGCTTCGATAATTTTATAAAATTTGCCTCTAAAATTTTAGATGGAAACAGAGACTTGGCTAGATCAGAAAATCTAGGACTGGTGTGCTATAAACTATGCTCTTACAAGGCGCTTTCACCGTTTATTCACCGGCTATCCGACCTAGAAGCCGCAAAAGATATAAAAATTTTTAAGGTCTTCAGTAGCAGTGACTGCGTAGTAACAATATCTTTCTAAACGAAACTGAACCTATATAATGATCTTTTCTAAGTGCACATTGAAGAAAAGGTTTATTTGACCTGTTCAGGCTTTTGGTTGCTTGTTTTTGGTTTGTTTTTGCAGTTTTGACTCACGTCTCGCGTTATGTCTAAATTATGTGAAGTTGGGGAAGCAAGAGCACTGTAATGTATCAAGCTGGCTTTTATTTGCTTCAGAATATATGGATTTGAATTGTAAATTTCTCAGATAGCTTGACATACAGGTTTAATTGCTCGAATGATTAGAATGCCTACGATCAGTTGTGCATAGAGCTGTAATAGAATATATTACATTATCTAGGATCTATGATTATAAGTTACTCTTTTCTTTTGAGTCCTCCTCAAATACCTCCTTTCGCCAGCGCACCTCAACGTCCCGAGGGCCTTCTTTCTTGAATCGCACAATCACCACACGATCAGCTTCACCCTTCTTATCCGAACCTTTAAGCTCTGGTCCCGGACTGTCCAGCGCTAGGACAACTCTTCCATCAGGCAGTACCTTAAGCAGCTTAGGTGAAATATACTTCTGCGTCCAAGGAGGATTGCCAGAATGCACGAACTCAACAAGTTCTGATCGGCGTCTCCTTAACTCCTCCAATGAAGTTGCTTCCCGAGGTTCCTTATCCAGGAACTGGGAGACAATATGTAACAACAGATATTGTGGTGGGAAAAGAACAATATCATTCTTGCTTGCCATCTTTAGCCATTCAGAGGCTGGTAGAAATTGCGCTTCCATGATCTCTATGCCTCCATCAGTAGTAGGTACTTGGACTTCTTCACGTCCGCCTTCTGTCGGTATGTCTTGCAGAAGCTGCTTCTCTGATTCCTGAGGAAGAGGCAAGAAATACAAGTACATCTGCGTGGTAAACCGCTTGGGCTGGTTGATAGGTGTGATCCAATGTGTGAAAGGGATCAATGGCTCTGGCAAGAAATGCAATTAATATATTATTCATACCTGAAATTTCACAATAAGCCTACCTGTGTCAGGTTGAGCATTCTCATTCTGTTTCTTGAGCCATTCTGGAAATGTTGTTTCTCGCATATGGATGGCATGCCTGCCCTTCTCTTTCTCCGCTGGGTCAACAGAGATCATCCGACCAGTAGACTGGTCCTTGGCAAGGAGGATGCCACTTTCTTCGAATAACTCTCGAATTGCGGCCTTCCTGTAGTAAATTGTTTCGTCATGTCTCATCGGATGCTCCGGCGGTGGATATTCTCCATCTTGTAGGGAGATGTTCCCGCCTGGGAAGACATGCGCAGATGCAAATGAAGATGAGCTTTTGACGCGATGTAACAGAAGGATCTCGTTCTTCGGAGAGACCAATATTATGCTACATTATCGTGTTAGTCTTGACTTGTGGCCAAAGTATGTTATGGTAAAGACTGAAGATGGTACACTATGGTCGTAGAAGTAGTTTAGATTGCCATTGCGGATATGCGCTTTTGAGGGTTGACAGAGAAGGGTAGGGATGTTCGCACGTGGTTCTAACCTTGAGCTGGGTCTTGGCGGCGAGGGTTTACCCCTGACAGGGCGTGAAGTCTTTTGAGACATATTCTGAGATTGTTCGAGATTATCCCGACTTGCTACTGTAGAGTAAAGTTCGTATGAGCATCGAGTTCTCCCTTTCAGCGGGAAGTGAGCAAAGTAAGCTTTTGCGCGACGCGAGGATAAAGAGGGCGGAGATCGGAGATTTACAGGTCGATAGAGTGACCGGGAAAGGCAACTTGTAGAAACATCAAGAAAGTAAATCATTTCCATTGAGTAAGAAATCTAGTAGAAACGGCATAAGATCTTAATTGCGTAAAGGTACGTAAGGTACGGGCGAGCTATCAACGTGAAATGTGCACCCGAGATGCGGGGAAGGATTAGCCGCATGTGGGCCGAGGCGTCCAGCAACTTGAACCGAGTATAACATGAAAACCGCAAATCTCTCCACAATAAAACTCCAGAACATCCTGAACCTCCTTTTTGGTTTTGTTTTTTTTAGACGTAGTTACACGTCATCAGATAGAAATCAATGGTATCAGAGTACGGTTGAAATCCCTTATGGTATGATCTCATTTAAGAGTACAGCTTCTTGTCGAAGCTGTGCAGACCGTGGACATTACCCTCGGCCTGAGCGCTGCCGCTACGGACTTCGAAGCGAACAGTCTTGTTGTCGACGCCTTCGTGGAGGGCCTGAAGACTCTTCACACCAATGTCCTGCAGGGAGTGCTGGATACCCGCAATCAAGTAAGGCACAAACTTCGTGACAGAGCCACGGTCAAGGACGGATCCAGAAACACCCTGGGCGACCAGAACGCGGTCCTTCTCGGAGAAGTATCTGGCAGTACCAGCATTGGCAGCCTTGCTATCCTTGCCGCCCTTGCCTGCCTTGGAGTCTTCCATAGCAGCAATACTACCCATACCGCGGTAAGCCTTGACAAGCTGTCCCTCGTTGCTGACGAAGTACTCTCCGGGAGACTCGGTGGTACCAGCAAGGAGACCGCCCATCATGACAGTGGTGGCACCCATGGCAAGACCCTTAACGATGTGACCAACGTTCTGGATACCGCCATCGGCAATACAGGGGACACCGAAGCGAGCGGCGAAGGATGCAACCCGGCGTACAGAAAGAGCCTGGGGTCTTCCGACAGCCATAACCTCCTGAGTGATACAAGCACTTCCGCTACCCATGCCAATTCTCAGGCCATCGGCACCGGCGGCAATCAGTGCAGCGGCTTGCTCCCGCGTCACCACATTACCGGCAATAACATCAATCTGAGGATAAGTCTTCTTGACGTACTTGATCATGTCGATCTGGTACATACTGTTACCCTGGCTGCTGTCAAGAATGACAATGTCCAGACCAGCCTCGACCAGGAGCTGCAATCTCTCCTTGTCGGCCTCACGAGTACCAATGGCAGCAGAACAGATAAGCTGCTTAGAGTCGGGCAGCTTGGATGCCAGAGGGTAGTGAAGGTTCTTCATCAAGTCGGAGCGGGAGAGGAGAGAGACCAGTCTACCTTCCTGATCGACAATAGGAAGCTTGCCCTTCTTAGAGCTACGCAGAACGTTGTTGGCCTCGGTAAGAGTCGTGCCGGCAGGAGCGGTGACCAGGTCGGTCGACATCACGGCCGTGACTGGCTGGTCAAGGTCGGTGTGGAATTGGATGTCACGGGTGGTAACGATACCAACGAGCTTGGAACGGAGCTTGCCACTTTCTATTGACCATTTGTCAGCACTTCCTCCACTTGGAAAAAAAAATGTGTTAATCGTGGGAAGGAAAATTTTCTCAGATAGAAATCTGTTTCTCCACATCGCGGCTCTCGCCGCTGCGGTGGAACGAAAGTTATATAGAAATAGATGGAAAACATCATAGAGGTTTGATGGGGGGGTAGGAAATATTGTCTCAACTTACCAGTGACAGGAAATCCGCCAAATCCCCACTTGGCCTTGAGCTCCTTGACCTCCCTAACAGTGGTCTTAGGGGAGAGCACGACAGGCTCTGAGATGAAGCCATTTTCATATCGCTTCACCTTGCGGACCATCTCAGCCTGGTCCTCAGGGGAGCAGTTGTGGTGGATGACACCGAGACCACCCAGGAGCGCCATGTGGATGGCCATGTTGTGTTCAGTGACAGTGTCCATAGGAGAGGACACAAGAGGCGCCTTCAGGGAGATGCGCTTCGTAACCGGGGTATCCAGAGTGACATCTGAAGCAGGGAAACCTATCTTGAAGGTTAATACCAGAGTTACAGGTTCCTTTCCAAGGAGAAGTCATCGCACCAATGTAACCCGGCAGAATCAAGAAGTCATTGTAGGTCAAAGCACCGTGCTTGTCTGAGTCAAGCAGGGTGTCGATATCCAAGCCATCACGCTCAGGATATTCCTTCAGGACCTCCAGAGCCTTGGTGTAGTCCAGAACCTCTCCGTGGGTGGAGAGGAGACCACGGGCATCACCATTGACGATAGGCATCGTGAATTTTTGTTTTTTTCCTCGGAAAAAGGTCGTTACTCGTCAAAAAGAGAGAATGGAAATAGAGAAAAAAGAGAAATATATAAGATCACGACCAACAGACCGACGGTGAAAACGTTCTGTTGACGGGGAAAAGATTCCTTTCCCAAGAAAAGGAAAGAAAAGAAGAAAAAGTTCTCGCGGGAAGTCGATGATAGTTTTTTTTTTCCTGTCCCTCGTGGGGGGTGGGGATCCTCGCCAATCAAGCCGTTATTTCACATTGCGCCACTCAGAGGACGGCCTGGCCAAGGCGGTGAGTATTAGCTCATGGTGTGATAAGATACAGCTAAGCATCCATAGGCGAGCTTAAGCTGTTACTATCGGTTTCTGGAACCTATCTATCGGGATAACATTATTCTAGAGATTAGTATGGTAGAGAAAAGAGCTTCCTAGGGATGTTATAGGCTCCTTGTAATGTGCTTAATAGACTATGCTCTACTTATCACTGCCAGCATGACTCGAGACACTGCACGATTTATGTGATTACATCACCTATTGGAGCGGAAGCTCGCTGAGCTTGAATTCTCTAGCAACTAGCTCAGCCTGTCTATCTCTTGTGGGTGGAGCTAGAAGGCGTGGGAGAAACCCGACAGGAGGCCTGCCTGTAGGCAGGCTCCGACATCATCTGTAAAGGACAATTAACAAAAGTCCTCAGGAAGCTTTCGAAAATAATTACCTAAAGCTTCTCTAAATTAATTCTAAAAGATGTCGCAGAATTTTTTTAACTGAAGTAAGGAGTCTGCGCAATAATCAAAAGTCCCAGAGAAAGCACACCCGTTTCCTAAAGACCACTGAGAGAGACCTTTAGATAAAACGAGGCTTGCACAACATACGTGGGTTACACCATGCAGCAGAAGGTTATAATTAGCAGTTAGTGTTAAGCTTAGATCGGCGCTCGCCAGTGTGCGACGAGGGACTAACAAAGTCTTGGCGAAACCGGCCAGGAAACATATTTCTTGAAAATAATCTCCTCTATATGAATATCCTTGGAATAGATGGAAAGGGTTCAGAGACTTTTCTTAGAAACCCTTTAACGGATTATCCCTGGAGATTTATTGGCGGTGTGTTCAGGGGAGTTGTCCGGAAGACGCTTAATAGTGCAAGGAACATTGCAGTTGTAGCTATATACACCGAGTTAAAAGAAGCCCTGCAAGACACTAGCTTTCCAATTTAATGATAGAATTTTGACTTTCTCCCTATTGCCTCTTCCACGTGGGGATTCTCCTTCAACGAGCAAGAAACTATGGGTTGTGGGCCAATTGCAACAACATGACGACAAGTTGACCACACAGTTATTTACAATATGGTTAAAGCAACCATTAGCGTTACTAACAATCATGTTTCCGATATTAGATGTGAAGAAAATTCTAGCCTAAACATCTAATTCAACATTTTTAATCGTGCTGAAGTATACAATTGCAGCCCTTCATTTCTCAAAAGGGATAATAACAAATACAACCAAAATGTCTCAAATGGGAGAAAGAGGGTCTTTCAAGCCACCAAAAACTCCTCAGAGTCAGGAGAAGCCGGGGTGAGATTGCGATCTGTAATGACAGGCGTTGAAAATGGTTGTCAATTGACCGACTTTCCAGATTGGAAAAACATATGATGCCACCTAGCGAATCGACCAAACTAGAAGGTTGTGGAGAATTTTCAGAATATGTTGGATCTGGAAAACTGAGGAATAAGAAGGTTCTCATCACTGGTGGAGAGTATGTCCTGCATAAATCATGATTGTTTTTATTTATTCTCTTATCTCTGCAGTAATTGTCTGCTAACTGCTTCTATAGTTCTGGAATTGGCCGTTCGATAGCGGCATTGATGGCCCGCGAGGGCGCTGATGTCACCATTGTATACCTTCCTGATGAGCATGAAGATGCGGAGGAAACTAAGAAGTTAGTTGAAGCTGAAAAGAGAACATGCCATCTCTTCGCTGGAAACTTGATGGACAATGACACCTGCAAGAAGGCGGTAGATGAGCATATGAAAAAGTTAGTTCCATCCGCTAGATGATGACAGTGGCTTTGAATCTATGGAGCTGATAATGGTTGTTCCCGAGAATAGCTTTGGGAAACTCAATGTGCTCGTCAACAATGCATCTCAACAATTTATGTGCAAGGACTTTACCCAGATTGATCTGAATCAAGTTGAGAGAATATTCAAAAGCAATATCATTCAGATGTTCGCGATTACGAAGTTTGCACTTCCTCATTTGCACAAGGGTGATTCGTACGTTGGCTGTTATCCTTTGAGTTTGAACTCCAAGCTAAGAGAAATCTACAGGATTATCAACAATACTTCTGTGACAACCTTCCGTGGTTCAGGCAATATGGTAGATTACGCATCCACGAAGGGTGCGATTGTAGGTTTCACAAGGTCGTTGGCCGTTCAACTGGCTCCCAAGGGTATCCGTGTCAATGCTGTTGCGTAAGTTATCGTTCAATTTCTCTTCCAGGTGGATCAAGATAAGCTTATATACCATACCCTGCTAGTCCAGGAGCGGTATACACTCCGATCCAGCCAGACACCAGGTCTGCGGAACAGATGAAAGATTTCCACTCCAAGGGACCCTTAGGCCGACCAGCCCAACCAAGCGAAGTGGCAACTTCTTTCATCTTCTTAGCTAGCATGGAATCATCGACTTATTGTAAGTACCCATTGGACCTAGTGAAGTTGTCCTTGGCTTCATCGGCATAGCATATCAAATATTGACTGCATTTTCAAACAGATGGGCAGATCTTGCACCCGTACCCAATTGGAGATTAAAAGTCCCATGGTGAAATATCTCTGGAAAGAGAAGATGAATGACGGCCCCATATATAGATCTATGATATCTAATTAATGTGTCCACATTGTATAGTACATTATCATCGTAACTCCAGGCCCAAAGTCTCCCATACTCTGGGAGACGGCCAAGACCATGCAACTCTATGATAGATGAACGTTCAGCCACATAATGTCCAAAGAAAGACTTGATTCTACTAAAATGAAAATAAGCTGATTAGTAGAGAAGCCACGGCTTCGCCTTCTTTAGCACGTCATCCCATCCATCCTGGTTATTCCATATGGCGACACTTTCAACTTCGTCTCGACCTAATTTCATACCATTATATAGATGCTAAACGATTCGAGTTAGTATGATGCTTCTTTCTATAAGGAATCATAGGATACTTCTTTAGAAAGAATCATCCCAGATCTTCAGAAATAAATCAATGACGTCAAAGAAAAACACATACCGGAAATTGTCCTTCTCCACCTCTCGGCCCGCACACTTGACCTTCGGGGTCTTCCCACCGAATGTCCTGTTCTACACGATCATACTCAATCCGAAGGATGTATACGAGCGGTTCATCCCTGAAGAAGAATTTCAGCGTATTGGGAACCTGGCGCGCTGTCGAGAGATGGATGAATCCTGAGCGTTGATCTAGGAGGCTGACGGAGAGACGTTCCGGAAGAGGCTCGGCAACCCGGCTCGTAGAGGGGACAATCTTGTAAAGGTAGCGAGGCGCGGGTAGAACGTCCATGGCTTTTTTCCCTTTTCCTTTTCTTCGTACTCGTTATTTCTCTTTAACCGGGCTTCGCAGAGTAGTTTTCGTTCCTGTCCTTTACTCAAAGAAAGAAATCAAGAATTTCGGATCCTGTAGGGAAGATGAGCGAATGTTTCTTTTTTTCTCTGGATTCCGGCTCTCCGTCTGATCGGCGCTGGGAAGCAAGCGCCAAATGTGATCGATGATGACAGCTTGAAGTCGCGATTGGGCACGGATCTCCGTGAGATTGACGTATCGACCAATCAAGCACGAAATTCGCGAGATCTTGGCTTGGTCCCTTCTAAAGTGGGCATGCGACTGGTGCCCACACTAAGTTTACGTTCCACATGTCAGCGGCGAGTATCCCATGGTCGCGATTTCTGATTTATTGCCACGAGCATCGGCGAGAGTCTAGTTTTGCGATTATGAAAGTGGGGGATCTCCTGCTCAATCCGAAGATAAACATACGAATTCTGAGAAGCAGGATTCCCTTTTGTTGTGCCCAAGACGCTCGCAAAGGACAAGTTTTGTGGAGAGCATGTGTCATTATCTGTGGAATGTGTCAGCCAAGAAAGAAGATTCTTCCTATTGTCTGATGGAACGTTACTTCACAATGTGCTGTGAGAGCCGCAGTTGGGTCTTAGCAACGTGCACTGGTATGTGCAGACTTTGTGTGAACACTGGCGTTCTAGAAATTCTCGGATCTATGCCTACATCGAGTAATAGATAGAATGTTCCGGAGGACAGGTATTCCACGTAGAATAGTCCACGGGCCATGCGTAATTGGAATCCTTAGTCGCTGCTAATTGCACCTCGATTATGGGAACAGGGTATACATAGTCCCTCAATCTACCGATCTTAAGTCTGTTCTGGAAATCTCATTTTCTCCAGCTTTATTTACTGCTATTATCTACTCTGATAGCCGACTGAGACTGCCTTCTGATCTGGGGGTTTTGCTTGCGGACAGAAGTGGGAATCTAACACCGAGATAAGTATCTATCGGTGGACAGTTATTGAACAATTAGTATCAGATTGATCAAATACTTGATCAGTAAGCATAATATGGCTCACATACGACTATTTTGCAACCAATGGACCAAATATGAGAAACGGAAGAGGCAAGCAGATGCTGAATGTGCCTGTGAACCATGCAGCCAAGCCCGGACTCAGATAGCGTGTATTCTCGTCATGACATCATCCGGATCTACTCTGACTATCGCCTGCAGGTCATACAGATCTAATCTAATTTTTGAGATGAGGGGAAGGAAATCGCCAAGGCAATACGAAAATGGAAATTTTGACCCCACTAGTACTTTTAGATAAGTTCCACTCTATGCGCTTGTCAACACCATTGAATCACCTCTGAAGATCTGCTCCTCTTATTTGTCACCGCTTCTAGGTGATCGCACTTATGCGACAAATGTTTTATTTAGCTGTACCGCGTATGCGGCTAGTAGCAATATTGGACTCCAAATGTTAGACTACCCTAGTTGGGTTCTCGTCTATATTTATTAGGCGGTAGTAAGATCTAAGTACAGCATAAATACTCTATGACCGATATATGAATAATTGTGCTTAGAATAGATACTGTTAGAAGACCAAAATTTAGAAGATTTGCAAAAGATGTTTACAACAGTTTAATAGCATCCTCCTGTGCTCTAGATTGATTATGCGCCATACCTGTTATAGCAGGTCATTATTGCCTACGCCCTTCCGCCGCGCATCGGCGTATGAGCGAGAACATTATTGGTTAACAGCCCGTTTGTGGGCTATATTAGCTGGTCATGTGACAATGTACTCCTTCAAAATCGGAGGAGTCATCCTTTGACAATAGAAAGAGCGTGTGTATTCGGGGATTCGCATTAATATATACCATACTTCCTTTTTTTGTCTGAGTTTTTGAGGATGGGCAGTGTTGCCACGGAGATGCCTCTTATGGCGCCTGTCTCCGACGAGTTACAGAGCTTCCTGGATGAACACAGCCTCGAGCGGACTCCCAACGGTGAATTCATCCGCTGGTCAGCGCTTAGTCGGCGTCATCCGAGGAATTGGTCGATAACACGAAAATTATATGACAGCAGTTTGATTATTTTCTTAGATTTCTTCACGTAGGACCTCTGTCGTGCGATACGAGATGAATGTCTGTGGTGCTGATATAAATTAATCATACAGGACAGCGATCAGCACAGCAGGAGTACGCTAATTATTCCCTGAACCCTTGAAGACCGTGCTAATCCTGACTGCTTTTTAAAAATAGAGTTCGGCAGCTGATGCTGCCCAGCATGAGTTCGGTACCAGCCGTACATTGTCTATCTTCCTGTTTGTATCGCTGTAGGTCTAATTTTCTCCATGAGTTCTGAGATTATGGGAACCTGACCACATTTAACTGTTCGCATAGATATCTTCTAGGGCAAGGAGTAGGGGGGATAGTATTTCCTTCATACTCAGAAGCGTTCGGTCGCAAGAGGCTTTACCTCTTTAGCACCAGCTTGTACAGTATCTCCTGCATTATAGTCGGCGTAGTTCCCTCTCTTGCTGGAGTTGTGGTCGGCCGATTTTTCTCAGGATTCTTCTCCGCTATCCCTACCATAGTGGTTGCCGGTAGTATTGAAGATATGTTCAATTCCAAAGATCGAGTATGGCTGATCTTTCTTTGGGCTATGGTTGCCAATATGGGCCTGGTCTTGGGCCCGATTGTCAGCATCTACATTTCTATTTCCTGGGGCTGGTAAGTCGTGGCATTCCATTGAAGAGATCGATTCACGTTTGGGTTAATGTCGTTCGTTACTTAGGAGGTGGATCTTCTATGTTGCTGCTATTGTCACTGCTGTCGTTGCGGTCCTGCTTCTAGGAATACGCGAGTCCCGACCGTCATTGATTCTGAGCCATGAGGTGGCCAAACTACGTAAAGCCACTGGTATTAATGACCTGAAGGCATTGAATCCAGACCACACTCCAGACATGCGGACATTTGCACGAGTCGCTCTTTTCCGTCCCATCCAGCTATTCTTCACTGAGCCTATTGTCTTTATGGTCTCCATCATGAGTGCTGTCGCCTTTGCTCTGATCTATCTGTTTACCGAAGCGCTGCCGCCGATTTACAGATCTATGGGTTTCTCGAATATGACTTGCTCACTCCCATTCCTCGCTATTGGAGTTGGTCTCATATCAGGACTATTGACCCGGATTGCTGATCATCGGACTATAGTCAAGCACAAAGCGGAGGGCCGACTGATTGAGCCAGAACACAAACTGCTTGGGTTTTCAATTGGAGCTCCGTTGCTTGCTGGAGGGTTATGGTGGTTCGCTTGGACCATTCCTCCCAAAATAGTAGGCATCACTTGGATTGCCTCAGTCATGCCCTTAGTGCTGATTGGGTATGCGTTAAACGAATTTGACTCTGTTCTTGCTGGCTATCTCGCCGACAGCTATCTCAGCTATGCCGCCAGTGGATTTGCAGCCTTATCACTTGTCCGTACCAGCTTATCTGCCGCTTTCCCTTTATTCGCTACAGAGATGTTCGATCGACTGGGAGCCAATGTTGCTGTTTCTATTCTCGCAGCGTTTGCCACATTATTCTGTGCCATCCCACCTCTGTTCAATAAATATGGCAAGCTTATTAGAGCTCGCAGCAAGTTTGCTCGATATAGCCTGCAGGTTTACCAGGAAAATTGTGTCGATAAGGACGGATACTGAGATTTTGTCGTGGTGGCCTAGTACTTTGATGTGACGATTGTATATGAAGTTGTTACATATGTGGCTTATTAAAACAATCATGCTATAAAAGCACAATTTATCTGATACTTTTTTTTGTCCCTTGCTTCCGATCTCGGTGCCATGTAAAGCTCAGTCATGATCGATTGACAGCCTTACCGTAAGGTTACAGTGGTGGATTCCTGGTTCCAGCTCTCCGCCCAGAATTCTGATCCTACCATGGGTGTAACCATCTCGGACCCCGTCGCGATCCATCCACATTCTCCAGATGGGTCCGTACCTAGGCACTGACTGGCAGTAGTACCAGACAGGAGGACCAAGCACAGGCCAACATCACGGATGTGTTTTCCAGACCGCCTTGGCCTAGCCACGGAGAAAGCCACCGATCGGACATTTGGATGTCGCATCAGCGCACATGGGCAGTGATTGTCTTCAGGCTATTTGGAAAATTTACCAGGATCTGGGAGGAAGAGCCTCTCCGGTCGTCGCCGGGAAGAAAAACGCATGGACGCGATGTAAACATTGGGAAACCTTGATGCCGGACGGACTATGCCGCTTCGGGAGATTTGTTTATCGCCTGAGGTCGCCCGGTCCTTCCCCGCCATCAACAGCTGGCCGACCCGCGATGAGATCAAATCTCCAACATTGTTCACAATCCCAACAAGACGCCAGGCGTCTGATACCCTTTCCTTTTTGTTTTTCTTTGGGGTCGTACGGAGGGTGTTGACACTCCTCCTCACACAGTTCTTGTTAATTCCGCAATCGAAAAAAAAAAAGAAAAAAAAGAAACTTGTACCTTGCCTTTCTATTGGCGCAGGCGGACGCCCTTGATTCAGCATTCTTTCGAACTTCACCACCGCGGACTTTCACCTAAAACATCCCATCCTGCTTCCAACTGCTCCTACAAGGAAGCAGGCATGCGTTTTGAGGACAGGATCTTCATCTTCTCAACGATCCTTGCATTCCTGCCTGGCCAGTTGCGTGCGTGATGTCCGATCACTTGCCATCTTTCAGAAGAGCCCAGACGGACGTTTCGACCTCGACGTCCAGTCCTTTTCGCCATGGGTCAACAGCTTCGACTAGTTCATCGTCGATCTACTCGATCTATTCGAGTTCTTTTGCCCCCAGTCGCACGAGCACGATATCTTCAAATGCGTCGGTCGCATCAGCTTTCGTCAATTTCGCGCATAAGAGAGGGAAGAGCGAATTGACAAACATGGTGTCCGCGACAATTGGGAAAACAGCGGCGCTAGAGAGGCCGCCTAGCGCTGGGGAAACATACGGAAACATTCGCCGTTCACTGAGACCGCTGCCACAAGCTCCGAATGATTCACCACCGCCGACGACGAAATATATACCCTACCGGCCCCCTGGTCATGCAAGAAGCCAAACCGTGGACGAAACCAAACTTCATAAAGATTTCAGACCCACTACTCCAGAAACTCGCACAGTGTCGCGGCAAGAGAATGAACCTCTAAGCACCCCGGATAGCACCGCCTACGCTCCTCAGACCCCTCCTCATGGCATTTCTCCCCGCACGAGGATGCATCATTCTTTTACGGCATCAAGTCCGCATCCGCCTCCGCTGACGACCTCTCTCACTGCTCCAGAGCTGGAGACATTTAAGAAGTCTGCAACTGGTCATCTTCGTACCCTTTCCAAGATCGCTCAATCCGGGGAGAGTGGAGAATTTTCTATAGACGGCTCAACACCTTCTGTGGTTGGCTTACACGGCAGACGG
Source organism: Paecilomyces dactylethromorphus (assembly GCA_029606265.1). NCBI lineage: Eukaryota > Fungi > Ascomycota > Eurotiomycetes > Eurotiales > Thermoascaceae > Paecilomyces > Paecilomyces dactylethromorphus. Next base: position 701,373 of record JAPVCE010000022.1, read on the forward strand.
CGCCTCAAACGCGCCGACTCAGGTAATGGGGCCGGCAGTGGAAATGGAACGAGAAGGAAGAATGCCTCCGCTTGGGCAGCAGGCAACTGGATGGATAAGCAGAGGCAGTTCCTTCAAGCATACGAGTACCTGTGTCACATCGGAGAAGCCAAGGAGTGGATAGAAGATGTGATCCAAAAACCAATTCCACCAATTGTTCAGTTGGAAGAGGCTCTTCGAGATGGTGTGACGCTGGCCGAAATTGTGCAGGCACTATGTCCAAATCGCACGTTCCGAATTTTCCGTCATCCCAAACTCCAATACCGGCACTCAGACAATATTGCATTGTTCTTCCGGTTTCTTGGAGAGGTGGAACTGCCTGACCTCTTCCGCTTCGAACTAATCGACCTCTATGAGAAGAAGAATATTCCGAAGGTCATCCACTGCATTCACGCATTGTCGTGGCTGCTGTATAAGAAAGGAATCGTCGACTTCCGAATTGGGAATTTGGTTGGACAACTGGAGTTCGAACACCATGAACTGGAGCAGATGCAAAAGGGTCTCGATAAGTCGGGCGTCAGTATGCCCAGTTTCTCTGGCATGGGTGCCAGTTTCGGGGCAGAACCAGAACCAGAACCCGAACCGGAGCCAGTCGAGTCAGAAGAAGAGAGAATAGACAGGGAACTGCGAGAAAATGAACTCTCCATTACTGATTTCCAGTCTCAGATAAGGGGCGCTTTGCTGCGATTGAAGCTAGGCAACATCATGAATGACTTGTGGGATGTTGAACATCTGATCATCGACCTTCAATCCAGGATTCGTGGCGACTTCACACGGCAGATCATGGACTACAGAATGAATATGCGCCGATTTGCGATTAATCTCCAAGCAAGGTGCCGCGGGTTCATCGTGCGGTCGAAACAGCAAAAGAATGAGAATTGGTGGAAGGCTAAGGAATCGGAGATCCTAAAATTGCAGAGCTTAGTCCGGGCAGCCAAAGCGAGAGCCGAAGTCAACTATATCAAGACTCAAATGCGACGGCAAGAGTCCGGCATTAAGTCTTTCCAGGCCGCTATCAGAGGTGCCCTGCAAAGAAAGCAGGCAAATGAACAAATTGAAGAGACAAGGGATTCGGAAGACCAGGTTCAGACTCTGCAAGCAGCAATTCGAGGAATGCTTGTCCGCCGATCGGTATTAGATTGCAAAACACGGCTCAATGCAGAAAGCTCCATGATTTGTCTCGTCCAGGCTGCTATCAGAGGCGCCCTGCAAAGAAAACAGACGCAGGAACAGATGGAAGAGACAAGAGATTCAGAGGATCAGGTTCAGAGTCTGCAAGCAGCGATTCGGGGGATGCTTGTCCGCCGATCGGTGTCAAATTGTAAAACACGGCTCGAGGCAGAAAGTTCTCTCATTTCTTTCATCCAAGCGAGTGCACGAGCGATAGCCACTCGAGCTGCTTTGGCTGAGCAAAGAAATAAATTAGTTGCATTCAGCGACAAATGGCTTGCATTACAGTCCATTTCCCGGGGTGCTGCTGTGAGAGAAGGTATTCGGCATCTCCAAGATCTCCTAAGTAAGGAGAAACCGTCCATCATATCGCTTCAGAGTGCTATTAGGGCAGGATCGATTCGGAATAATATCGAAGCTCAGAAAAAGTCTCTGGCAGAAAATGAGAATTCAGTGTTGGACCTTCAGTCTCTGATCCGGGGATTTTTATTGCGCAGACGGTTGGACGCTGACCGTTGTGCTCTGGAGCAAGAGATACCTTTATTTACACAGCTGCAGGCGCTTTCTCGGGCCGCTATACTGAGGCAAAAGATCAGTCATGTACTATACCAGCTGGAGGACTGTACCGAAGAAATAATCCAGGTCCAGTCTTTCGCCCGAGCTATGCTTTTGCACATCGAGCTCGAGCGGATGCTAACTGATATCTACACCGAAGAAGATGCTGTCGTTGAACTTCAGGCACGGATCAGGGGTAGTCTCATCCGCTCGAAGTTTGAAGAGAAGCGCAGATATTTCCGTGAGAATATGGACAAAGTTATCAAAGTCCAAAGCTTTGTGAGAGGCAAGATCCAGGGTCAAGCATATAAGAGCCTCACTAGTGGCAAGAACCCCCCTGTCGGAACGATCAAAGGCTTCGTACATCTTCTTAATGATAGCGACTTCGACTTCGACGAAGAAATTGAATTTGAACGACTGCGAAAAACTGTCGTCGGGCAGGTTCGTCAGAATGAATTGGCCGATCAGTACATCACCCAGCTGGATATCAAAATAGCACTTCTTGTCAAAAACAAAATTACGCTTGATGAGGTGGTTAAACATCAGAAGCACTTTGGCGGCCATGTGGGAAGTCTACTATCCAACACAGACATCTCCTCGAAGGATCCTTTCGATCTCAAAGCGCTGAACAAGACTTCAAGAAGGAAATTGGAGCAGTACCAAGTGTTATTCTTCCTACTTCAGACTCAGCCACAGTACCTAGCCAAACTATTCCGCAGGCTCCGGGAACAAAACACTGCAGAGAAGGAATTTGAAAGGATCAAATACCTGATAATGGGTCTCTTCGGATATTCTCAGAAGAGGAGGGAGGAGTATTACCTCATCAAGCTCATAGTCCGCTCCGTCAGAGAGGAAATTGAGGGCTTTAGCTCTTTACAGGAGTACATGCGCTGCAATTCCTTCTGGAATAAACTCTTCGCAGCTTACGTCAAATCGCCCAAGGACCGAAAATTCATGCGTGATGTACTTGGCCATTTGGTGAAGGAGACTGTTATCGACAATCCAGAACTGAATTTGGAGAGCGACCCGATGCAAATATACCGCTCTGCAATCAGCAACGAAGAGCTTCGTACTGGCAAGCGAAGTCGACGTCGTCCTGACGTTCGGAGAGAAGAAGCAATCAGGGATCCAGAGACGAGAGCGACCTTTATTAGACATTTGCAGGACCTTCGTGACATTGCGGACCAATTCTTCAGTGCTTTAGAGGATTTCCTGCTTCGAATGCCTTTTGGTATTCGATACATCACGCAGCAGATGTACGATTCTCTGTTGAAACAATTCGGTGGCGAGGACCCGGGCTTTGTTCTTCAGGTTGCGGGTCAGTGGGTTTGGAAGAACTATTTCCAACCAGCGATACTCGAGCCCGAGAAGTACGGAGTTATCGATCATGGCTTGACACAAGGACAGAAGAGAAATCTCGGAGAAGTGGCAAAAGTTCTTTCCCAGGTCGCATCCGGTAGACTGTTTGGTGGAGAGAATGTTTACCTGCAGCCGCTCAACACATATGTTAGCGAGTCAATCCAGCGCCTAGGTCAACTATGGGGTAGTAGTAAGTATTAGTTTGTAAGTTTTGTTTTGAGAAACCTATCTAACACAATCCCAGTGATCTCCGTCCAGGACGCCGAGTCCTATTTCGATATCGACGAGTTTAATGACCTTTACGCCAAGACGAAGCCTACTCTGTATATCAAAATGTCTGACATATTCTCTATCCATCAGCTTGTGGCTTCCGAGATTAATTCTATTTGCTCCCATCCCGATGATATCTTGAAAGAGGTCATTCGCGAGCTGGGCAACGTTAAGACGAATGAGAATGAATTGATGAGTGTCAGCAGTTCCGAGATCAGTTTGACTCTACATCCTAAACTTCACAATGTCGAAGGTAATATATCACCTCATCATCCAACAAGGACTGCTGCTGACTGTTTATAGACCCGGAGGCTGAAGTGAAGGCTCTGCTTATGGAAACCAAAAGATGCATCCTCTATATTATCCGAGTTCAATCAGGTGATAATCTATTAGACATCATGATCAAGCCACCAACTGAAGAAGATGAAGAACGATGGCAGACCATTGTTCGTGACGAGCTATCCACAACTAATAGACGCAGGGGTGCCTATTCCGAGGCGAATACTTTGATCGATATTGGAGCCATGACGTATCCTGAGTTGAAGCACACAGCACTTGCGAACATCGTACAACTTGAACACGCAGGAAAGATCAGTCGTCACAACAACTACCAAGACTTGCTGAACGCAATTGCAGTAGACATCAGAACAAAACATCGGCGGAGGATCCAGCGGCAGCGAGAACTCGAGGGTGTTCGCATGACACTGGCGCGACTGAATGACCAAGCTGTATATCTCGACCAACAGCTCAAGACATACAACGACTATATTGAGCAGGCGATGATAACTTTGCAGAACAAGAAAGGAAAGAAGAGGTTTTTGATGCCGTTTACAAAGCAATGGGATCATGAACGTGAACTACAAAAATCGGGACGTGTCTTCAAATTTGGCTCCTTCAAGTACTCCGCACGCAATCTTGCGGACAAAGGTGTCTTAGTTCACTGGAAGGGCTATACGGAACGCCAATGGGACCGAGTCGACCTGACTATATCAAGTAACGAAGTTGGCGTGTTCACGCTCGACGGAAGCAGTGGCAATATGATGGTCCCCGGTGCGAACGCCCAGGTACCGCTGGACGACCTGTTGCAAGCGCAGTTTAACAACACCCAGTTCCTCGACTTCTTCGAGGGACATCTACGAGTTAACGTCAATCTTTTCTTGCATCTGATTATGAGGAAATTCTATAACGAATGAGCGGCATATGGGATATTTGGATTGGGAAATTATGATTTGATGGTTCATGGGACTCCACATCTCCCCTTCACGAACATATCACGCTTCCACGACATCCACACCAACCAGGCAAGGATGTTTCAGTCGGATCTCGTAAATAATGTTTTCCGGACTAGGGAGGACGGATAGGAAGCTTTGGGGCTGGTGCTCGTTTGGAGACACCATTTGTATTGCATGTATGCGTGTTTTTTTTTAACGACTGCAGGGAATGCCAACTTGTTGTTCTTCTTGGGCAAAGTTGACAGGTCCTGAGATGATGCTGGATCTTGCAATTAGGTTTTATGAATCTCTTACCTTTTATGTACGTACTTGAGCTGGTAGTATTATACTCTTCGTGATATCCAATAGTTTGTTTTTGAACAACATTTCGGTTGAAACAGCATTCCTGCTGGACATGTCAATCTTCACAAACCTGTAGACTGAGGTCTAACTTCTTTTTTGCGTAGACATCTGTGAATGCATACTGTAAATTCTCCCTCTGGCAAGGTCATGGTGACTAGAGTCCGCAATCTAGAGGCGGGCTATATCGAACTTCGGGTAATGGTGAAGGATCCATATGCGAGATGGGTTCATCTACTGATCCAATGATAGAACAGTTCTCGAAACATATATTCAACACCATAACAATTACAAGAACTTGCCATGGACTGAACTATCTAGACGCTTGTAATCTTACATTCTAAGTGGCGGCAGTGTCACCACTTTCCTAGTAGTGCCTCCATACCACGGATCTTTACGCACACGCGTGCGGTGAGCCTGTTCATAGATCTCTTCCGCCGTATATCCATACCAATTTTTCATCTCTCTCCACGCAATATCACCATCAGGCTGTGTACGCAAATATTCAATAGCCTCCTCATTAATCACACGGGCTCCAGCCAAATAATGCAACGAGGTATTCAAATCAGAATCATACGCCACGACCGACTGTGTGTTTGACGCAAGAAGGTAGCGTAAAAGCTCCAGCTGCGCTGGGAATTCAGCCTCGCATTGAGCGACTGATAACGGTTCCACGGGTGCTAGGAACCCTCTCTCATCGCGCATGCGCAACTGTTGAAATCGCACGTTGTGGATTGATTCACGGGCTTTAGATGCGTGGGTTTGTACTAATGTGGGAAGGCAGGCGATGTGTAATAATGTATGGCCGTAAGCGGTGGTGTCTGAGTGTCTAAGAGGGATGTCTCTTTCGACGCGTTGGAGAACTTGTAATGAATGTGCAGTAGCCACGTGGAGAATATGGACGAGCATATATGGTGTTCGGAGGTGGAAGTCGATGCGTGGATCGTGAGCTAGGATGTTATATGCGGCTTCGTTCCAGGGCTCGCTGTCTAGAATGGTGGCCATTAAGGGTGTGATACTACTAACTATATTTCCCAGGGGAAGCACGTTTGGATTGAATCCTTGTGATAATAGATGACGCAGCATTTCCATGCTGCCGTTAGTGATAGCTTCGTGGATGGGAGAGGACAAAGCCAGGGTAGAGGGTGATGGAGGCTCCGGTATTGCTATCATTGGAGGATCAGCCATCCAAAGTGAGCGATCTGCCTTTGTGGATAGAAGACGGTCAATAATTTCTATAGATCCTATCCCTGCAGCGATTATCAATGGATGTGTCGGTTGGTGATATCGATTGTGGAAATGTTTTCCAGTATGACCGGTCCAGAATTCTTCTATTCTTCGTTCCTCCACCTCTTCTTCAGTAATGTGAGCTGTTTGAGGGATATCAATCTCAGCAAGAAGTTCATCTCTTGAAATAATCTCATCGGCAGATTGTACATTGAGATCCACCTCTGGACGAAATCGCAGAAATAATGCCTGGAACTCTTCAAATTCAGAAAGTTCAAATCCGTCTGGATTAGAGCCTAGATTTAGGAGAAGATCAACTTTCTCTATTGATTGGCTCCGAATTGTTGCTGTCAGAGGCGTGCAAAATTCAGGTTCAGGGTCTAAAGTCTGGAAGATAGTGAAATTGGGACTATAGCAACAATCCTTCTGAATACAGAACCTGCTTCTAAGTCTTGACCAGAAGGGTGGGTCTCCTGCATGTAATAAATCTGGTATTTCGGCGGGAATAGGAATATTGTGATCCCTTTGTTTTTGAATGAAATGCTTCCATCCGCTCTCAAAGTATTGATGGAGATCATCAATATTGGAATTAGCAGCAATATCGAGTATTGTATTCTCCGGCACAGAGCTCCCACAATTACAGTCGACAATTTGATCCAAGAAATTAAGGGGCCCTTCAGCATGTGGGGTGGAATTGTTCTCTGTTTCCATTTGACTATCGACGTACGTCAGGTTGGGGGAGAGGTAAAACAGAGGAAGCAGAAAACGAAAATAAAACAAAGTAACATAAGCAACCCACCTTTTTATACATTAACAACTAATGATTAGCCGACAATAGCCATCCACTAGATGCTATCAACCGTTACGGGAGCGTCGGGAGCGTTAGAAGTGTTGGGCGCGTCATGCGTGTTGAGTTATTAGAAACTAGCAATGGAGCCTATCTCCATCCGGCTAAGATGTAGGCATAAATTGATAGAATACTAGTAGTCGAGTTATCATGGCTGTCACCTCACGGAACGCGGAGGACAATAGGAGCCCCGCACGTGACGTGGTCGGCGCGGAGCGGCTTCGTTGGCCTCTCGGGAGTTGTCGAGAGCCAGACGGGATGCCCGAACTGCTGAGCCTCCGCATCCTCCGACTAGCAGTTCTCCCTTTTTATTTCTGTTCTGCGGTTCTTTCGGGCTTGTTTCCCCCGCGTCGGCAGCCTTTCTAGTCCTCTTCTCAATTGTATTATAGCATATCGCAGGAAAAATCTGTTGGCGCTATGGATTTCGCTTCTCTCAAGGAGCAGGTCAGCAACCTGACCCTGTACGACCTCAAGGCAGGAGTCCGGAAAGTTCAGAATGGTACGTTAGTAAATGAGAGCGAATCCGGGGTTATTCTCATGGGAATTTGAAGGCGGAATCTTTTGGAGTGTGTATATTGACTTGGGGTCTTAGCTGTTATGAACTACACCGAAATGGAGGCGAAGGTTGGTCGCCACTGTTCCCCGTCGATCTGGCGTCGAGATTCAGCAATAGATGTGGCCGGATATATTGAATAATTCAACTCACGCGGTTGTGACAGGTCCGAGAAGCCACTAATAATGAGCCATGGGGCGCGTCGTCGACATTGATGCAGGAGATCGCGAATGGAACGCATAGCTAGTTAGTCGCATCCCCGATATCGGTTTGTTTGGTAATGGGGTGGTTGGGGGGTTATTTGACTGACATCTATACTCACTTATCACAGTCAACTATTGAACGAAATCATGCCTATGATTTACAAGCGATTTACGGAGAAGAGCGCAGAAGAGTGGAGACAGATATACAAGGTACAGCAGCTGCCTGGCAGGGACCCAGTCCATTCGAGAGTGTGGACGTTGATTATTTATAGGCCCTCCAACTTCTCGAATTCCTTGTCAAGAACGGTTCAGAACGAGTTGTCGATGATGCACGATCACATTTATCCCTTCTGCGAATGCTGCGTCAATTCCACTACATCGACCAGAACGGAAAGGACCAGGGTATCAATGTCCGCAACAGGGCGCAGGAGCTGGCGAAGCTTTTGGGTGATGTCGATCAGATTCGCTCAGAACGCAAGAAGGCTCGTGCAAACCGCAACAAATTTGGTGGAATTGAGGGTGGTCTAGGTGCCAGGGGTAGCCTTTCTGGTGGGAGCGGCAGATTTGGAGGATTTGGAAGTGACTCTGCTGGCTATGGAGGATATAGCGGAGGTGTCTACGGTGATGGTGGTGGCTACGGAGGTAATACGAGCGAATTCGAAGACACGGGGCGGAGAGGAAATCGCTTCGAGGAATATGATGAATATGATGAAGCGGATGCGGCCCCGATCCACCGCCGTACATCAAGCCAACCGCGTGCAACAAGAGAAACCAAACAGTCTGAGAAGCCTAAAGCTCCGGAACCTGTTCCAGATCTGTTCGACTTTGGAGACGATGAACCTGTCACGACGTCTTCAACGGCTGCCGGCAAGAAGCCCGTCGGCAACGGCTTGCTCGACACCAACAACGCCGATGATGACGAGTTTGACGACTTTCAGTCCGCAACCCCCGCTCCTGTGGCTGCTCAGCCTGCTCCATCTGCTCAGTTCTCCATTCCTGCCCCATCTTCTACTGCTTCGACGACTCAGTTCGCTGCACCCAAGCCCGTGTCGGGCACTCAGAATGCTAACTTGAGCAATCTCGTTGGCATTTCGTCCCTTACTCCTACACCAACCGGTGGCAGTTTGACATCCCCTCTGTCTCCTCAAGGATCTGTGGCGTCTCTGCAATCGAGACAGCTGCCAAGACCAACGGGTTACCAGGCAGCAACACCAAATTATTTCACCTCCGTCTCTGCTGGCACTACGCAGCCTGCCACGAGTGCCAGACCGAGTATTGCTTCTACATCCTCATTTACATCAACGACGACGTCTGCTCACAAGCCGGCGGCATCCAAGTCTGGAGGCGATGCTTTTGGCTCGCTCTGGTCTACTGCTAGCGCTAATGCGGGCATCCAGAAGAACACTGCGTCGCAAAACAAGGGCCCCAACCTGGCCAGTATGGCGAAAGAAAAGGCCAGTGCCGGAATTTGGGGAACTCCTGCTCCGTCCCTGTCTTCGACCTCCTCTACACCAGCCTTCGGCCAATCCAATACGGCGCAGCAAGGACACAAGCCCACCGGCTCTGCTCTGGACGACCTGCTGGGATGAACAGGGATACGCTCCGATGAAACCTGTCTCGTAATCAGCCTTCGAACCTCGTTCCGGAAAGATCCTACCCTACCAAACCCAACCAGCCCTGAGCCATATAAACGAGCGAACGCGTGAGGAACCGAGAAAGAGAACAGGGTACAGGTAACCTTGGCTCACAAGACAGACACGAAGTCTCTTATTTTGCTTACTTTCTTCTGCTATTGTCCCATTTCTAAGATTCCAGATTCCACCATGATTCTCCATCAAGTACAGAGTGAAGTAGCTGCATTTTTCTTTTTATTTATTTATTATTATTTTCCCCCCATCGCGTGGCTAGGAGAAAAAAATTCCATTAGTTTTTCTTATCCATCAGATATCTAACAAGGATTTATTTTCTATTTTCTTTTTTCTTCTCTGCTAGGCGTGTCGTATCCATGATCCGAGCTGGAGGTATAAAATGGTTTCATTTTCTCTTATTAGAAAATTAAACCTCATAAAAGCGAAATTAGAAAAATCGAACACCAATCAAACTTGATACGTGTAGAGAGGAGATAGTACCCAATACGATACACAGTCTGGATCGATAAATTTTATCTGATCTTATTAAGGTAGTAATAATGATGATATGACCTCATGCTAAACCGACAAAAATTTTCCAAAGATGAATGATGATGGAACCCTATGACCACTGGAAATGAACTTTCCTGAAGCTAAATGCGAAAAAAAGAAGCAGAATGATATCAAGTGAAATGAAATCCCATGACAAAGTTTCTATACAAACACAAGAAGGCCAATCCATGTAGACGTTTGTCTTTCTCTTTCTCTTTCTCTGAAATAGGGGGGAGAGGTGCACGGCACCAATAAATACACAAAAGGTTGAATTTTCGTCTTGTGATAAAGAATCGGACTGGATTGAGTATTGAGTCCTGCTGAAGAAGGCTCCAGGGAGTACGTCCTGCATGTGACTTCGTAAGTTTTTTTTATCAAATATGTTCATCTTTAGATGAACATTGTACAAAGAAATTGGACAGATGGCATAGGGTCTAAAAGGTTTCTGATAACTCGTCTTCGAGTGAGAATGTAGCGCTCTCGATTTGCGCGTCTTGTTCTAACCAGTAGAAGCATCTGATCGCGGGCCGCGAGATGAGCGGCGACGCTCTGTTTCCAGAAGCATCCGTAGCGTGTGCGCGGACGACACGATTGATTCATCCGAGGCTTCCAAACGTGATGGAAAGAGCGGACGTAAACGGGAACCAACTGACAGTAATGACTCCATTACTGTTCAGAGGTCCCCGTTATCAGCGGCGACACGAGCTCATGTCGTGCTGGCAGGTTCGTCATTCTCGGCCGATTTGTCATCAGACGATTCGACAGGTTGGGGAGATGTCTTCCCCTGACTGCCGCCTAGAAGATGAGACGGGTAAGGATCCAGGTCTCTGATACTAGTAGAAAATCTGGATATAACAGAGGGATGTCGCTCACTGCTATTTCCATTACCACCATTGATTTGGCCATTCCCTGGCATCAAATTGTTCTGTGACTGAACGTCATCTGGCTCTGCATACGAGGCAGTAAAATCCGAATTGCTCTCGGTCACTGCATTGTTAATCTCTCCGTTCAGTGACGTTAAGCCACCCTCGATATGTCGCAGAAGTCGGACAAACTCCTCCGGAACGAGACCGCTTTCGCCCGTCTTAGGATCTTCTGCTACTAACCAGCCCTGACCGTGTCGATAGGAGACAAGAATAACTTGGCCTTCCTTTAGCGGAAGCTCGTTCTCATGTTCTCTGGTAAAGTCAAAAAGTGCTACAGCTTTTCCGTGCATTTCTTCGTCGGGGGAGGCTATAGAGAATTCGTAATCACGAGAGTAGCCATCCGTATCCGAAATTTCATCGTCTGAGTCAAGCATATCAGGATCAAATGGATTATCTCCCATGGCATAGTCCGCACTGCCGTACGCCCCAGGGGCCAAGTGCGAATACCTGCTTTCACTTGCTGGATAAGTGACGAACTCGCCTCCAGGGCCGTCTTCAGTCGCACTCTCGTCTCTTATATAATACGTCTCGCTACCATCACCATTCATGCTGATAAATTGTCCACGGTCATCACCAGTATAATCCCGACCACTGGCGCCAGGGCTTCGTCCCCTTCTTCCGTCTGTTCCAACTGTAGATCGATTTTTTCGGTGACGGGATGTCACCACGGGACTATGCAAATCCTCATCTTCACTGTATGGGGGGCCATCGCCAAAAGACATCGCAGGCAATTGCTGGTGGCCATAGATGTTGTCGGTAGTCCAAGGTCCGGCAGACCATGGCCCTCTAGCGCTATCCCATGTTGCAGGTGGTGGGTCGGAAAGTCGTCGATTCTCACTCATGGGAGTAGAGACACCGGAGTTTGCAGGAGGGGGTCCATAATGGAGAGGATGTACTGGCGGATATGCGAAGTCGCGGACGAGGGTATAGGGAAGACTTGAATGAAATGCTGGAAGGACATAGGATATTGGACGTGATTTATTCTGGGAAGTCAATGAAGCATTGGAGTATGTAGACATGCGCTCTCTGGTGTATGAGTTCGGTCGCTGCAGGCTTCCTCGCTTGGTTGGTAGAGGTGCGAAGTTTCCGGATGCGACACGCTCCGGCGGAGAGGTCGGGGGAGATGACATGGTTGCTGCCATGAGAGAATCAGATGACTGGATGAACCCAAGGTTATCTCGTCCCTAGTGTGTCGCGTGAGAATTCCTATTGTCCCAATTCAAAATTGCACCAAAAAGGGCTGGGCCCTAGATTTGCATCGCGATCGTCTATATTTCTTTGCAGCCAGTGATAGCTAGTTATCTACAGACAGCAAGAATTGCGTTCCTGTTCGATAACGGCGAAGGCGCCCAAGTTGCGTCGATGCTCAAGTCTACTCTCAGTGAGCAGGATAAGACAGTCCAGCTGTTGAATTCAAAGGCGGTTTCACTTGAGGCTCAAGGCAACCGGTCTTCTCCAAGAACAGATATACAGACAGCACTGTAGAGAGACGAAATATCTGCCTGACGCACACATGCCCCGTGCGACACGGCTCTGGGCAGAACGACTGTCGATCTAGTCTATTCGACTGATTCGCTTCCACGACCAGAAGGAGTGTAACACCTGCTGAACGGGTAGGAGAGTTGTCGCAAACCAATTCCAAGCAGCTCAGAGCTTGTACCGATTCCGAAAAACCCCGTGCGGTGGAGGAGCAGAGAATGCTCTATGGATGTGTGGGTAAGTCCGACGATCGAGAGGGCGGCAGCGAAAGCGGCCGTGCGCCGTGCGCCGTGCGATAGTTCTCGTTCGATAACGGCACTTCCAGAAGACAAGACGAGAGACAACTGTCTGCAGTGCAGGATGCGCGTATGCTTGTGCAGTGGCAGGCCTGTGAGAGTCGCTAGGTTGCTTGGGTGTGGGCGGATGGTTGTTCCCTTCGGTCGTCCCGCGGTTTCGAGGACAGTCAAGGCCCTATTCTAAATATAGCAAGTCGTCCCAGGATACATCGACGAGAGCGAATAATCTAGCACGGCCGGACCAGGGAACGTGAGAATGGGTTATCTAAGTCGGGAGAAATCAAAGGAATGAACACAAATGGCCGACGGGAGAAGGAACGTCACAAATAGGAGACGATTGATGGTCAAGAGGGATCGTAGGAGGTCGGAGATTATTACCTGGAGAAGTTCGTGATGAGTGGGTGCTCAGGTCAGGGCTCGCAGTAGCCTCAAGGAGGTTAACCGTAAGTAAGGTTCGTCCTTTAATCGACTATTAATATCAGCCTCAATGAGAGATCGAGGATGACAACCGACAAGCGCTTCCCCTCCGCAGGAGTCCAGTATATCGAACCAAATCAGCGCCACAGCGACTCCTCTACCCCTCTGATTGAAAAAAGATCCACACGCTCCAAACGGCGTTCAATCTGCATCTTCTTGTCAACGCTGTCCCTCACATGACTTTCCACGTGAGACAGAGCCGATTTTAGCGTGTTTCAAGTTTTCTACCGATAACGGCTTAGGGCGATTCCTGTGCAGAATGCTAAGAATAAACTAGGCAGAATATCATATTCCACTATCAGTATAGGGCAGAAGAAGGGGGTTACTATTGATGAGCAACGTCTGTATTTAAGCATACAGAACCAATGTAGGATGCGGAGACCGCCTATATTGAAGACCCTGCTTCTGCCACGGAGACACGGAATCATACTTGAGATCCTTGCGCCCTTTGCTCAAGCAGTACGCATCTCATTATCTCTGTTTCCTCAGCTACACTTTTCGCGATATCAATGGTCTCCGTTGATACCGGTCCCCTTACTTACGCCATTCTTGACTACTTCTAGACTTTCCCCTAGTTCGACCAGGATCACGGTCTGACAGCTTCCTCGAGGCGTCATTGCGCCATGAAACATCAATCATGGGTTAGCCTTCTTGAACAACGCCTCCCAATCCGGTAGTGTGCTCTCTAAGGAGTTCCACGCTGTGGCCTGGATCGTATCTAGATTCCTCTTCGACTTCATGCTCCACCGTGTATCCGCGGTCGCCTCGGGCATTTGCTCCTGAACGATGATCTTGGCACCGGGATTCATGACCGCGACTTGATTTCTGATAATTTGTACAGCGTACGGATCGGCCCAATTATGTAGGATCCAGCGGAACAGGTAAACATCCGCGCCGTTGACGGACTGCGGGTCGAAAAATTTGTGCACCATAAAGTTAACGCGGGCCTTGCACTTCTCCGCGAGGTTCGATTTGCCCTCAGGACAGTATTTGGAAGGTCTTGCACGACGAAGCGGATACGAGATATATGGTCATGTAGTTCCTGGCTGGCAGTGCCATGTCCGCCGCCAACATCGACTATTATGGTCCCCGGTTGGTCGATGGATGACCAGAGGAAGTTGTTGACGAGATGTTTGATATCGAACGAATAGAGGTCTGCGTGGGCGATAAATCCGGGGATAATCTTCAGTTTATGCACCCATTTCGGATGGCCGGACCACGGAAAGAAGATTGACGAACCTCATTCCATTCCCGAACTGACGCGATCGCTCCTTGTCCTTTCCTAAATGAATGTAGAACGGGTCCGTCGTGTTCTCGGCAATGTCGAATCCCGTTCCATTCGGCTCCACTGAATGGGACCACTTGAGGTGCGCTTCATTTACAAATCGTGCACCAGGGCCAATGTCTTCCATTAAGAATCCAATAGTGTCTCTTGACCCTTGGTTATGCTTCCACATCGGCGATGAGGATGAGTCGGCGATGTAGCCGGGTTTCGGCTCCCGCGTGAAACCATTGACCATGGCATGATGCAAGAAACGACGGAGAAGGACCTCATCTAGTCCTGTAGTGGTAGCTAAGTCCGCGAGTGCTATAGATTCCTCATCTGGGATGTCTGCGAAGACTTATTGCCATGCAAAATTCGAAGGGATTGACGGTCGTGAACTGCAGTATCGTCAGCCTAGATGCCATTATACTAACAACCTCATGAGACTTTTTTTTTTACATTGAGGGCCGCATCGTAAAACTGACCAACAGGCCTACTAGCAAGTAACTTTAGGTGGTGGCATCCGTCGATGATTTTCTTGCGAAGCTCCTCTTCATCGATGGTGAGATCAGACGAGGACCAGTGCTCGAAGGATGGCGGTGTGAGCCTGCGCTGCGCAATAGTCTCATCGAGGCTATACGCTTGTCTAGAATCTCGCTTGCAAGGGCTGTTAATGGACCAGTGTATGATGCACTCATGGCGGAAGGCCTTAAGACGGCGCAAGTTATAAAGAGTCCGCGAGATTACGACCACGATGTAACCTTTTCAAGCGTCCTCCGTTTTCATTTCTTAAATTTCTAAACTCCTATAATCTGATACATCACGAGAACTGAACCTTCCTACATATTTCGAGGGAACAGTAGGTGTCTGGATCAAAGTATCGTTAGCGGACCCGAGTAAACCTCGTGACCCTGTCGACTGAAAGGAAACGCACCGAGTAGGTCCAAAGCAAACCCGTGTAACCAGTAAAAAGCAATGTTATTTTGATATCAAGAAATAAGTGATTGACCGCAGAAAGTGAAGTATCATTCCCATTCTGGAAAGTGACAGTTGTGGATATCTTACTTTGCTCTCACGATCAATACGTGCCGCCGTTCGAGCATATGGTGCCATGTTAGTTTCTTATGTACGACGGCCCCGAGTCACACATAGTAAAAAAAACCTTCATACGCTTCGGTCCGAGTATGATCAGTGTTAGAGATCCTGAGGAGATCGGGACTATTTACTCATTCAAGAAAAAAAAAGGAAAGAAAAAAAAGGCAATGACCAAATGTGAGCTTTGCACCGTTAGGTTGATGCAGAAATATGGCATTGGAGTGATGGCAGATGGACGGGGAGTGTGTCAGAATCTCACCCATACCGACTGAACGTAGTCACTTCCAATAATTTTGCTAAGCCAGATTTCGTGGCTGAAGCCACAGAGCGGTATAATTGGGCACAACGTATCATCTACAATGATATTCTGAAGTAGGATTTGAAATAAAAAAGAAAGGTTCTAATTATCAAATTTTTAGACATGTTTTCAGAGAAAATCGCAGACGAGATAATCAAAGGACAACTGATTATTTTAGATCAACGTTTGCATGCGATCCTAGACGTTACATATTCTACCTATTCATTACTCGTGTTATGTAAAAAGACATCTTAAAAGAAAGAGAGAATTTTGAAACAACTTGCAGTTCGTGACAACTCCAAGTAATAAAAAAAACAAATCTAGAGGTTAATTTTATAGAGCAGAAACTTTATATAAATGCATCATGCCTAGCTCCAGAATAATAGATAATCTAATAGTAGCAGAACTCCCGAAATATATGATTCTTTTTTTTTTGTTACCGTACTCAGCACTACATGACTACTACTTGCCATTGGCATTTCTGTGTTCCTTTCTGTCTCCAGGAGTTTGTGTGTCTTCCTGCAGAGGTGGCGTCTTCGCCTTCTTCACATTCACCCATTTCATGCCCAAGGGGCCAATCACCGATAAACAAGCCATAATCAGTCCAACACGATACGTTCTAACTAAAGACGCATTATAGGCCTCGAGTACCTGATCCAAGTCTTCTGCAGGTATAATGGATCTGAACTGCGTTGCTCCCACACTAATTAGCTGCTGGGGGTCTAGACCGGTAAGTCCCATTGCCTCAATTCTCTTAACTAACTCGCCGGTGAACACGGTCTCAGCGACGCTGACGAAGATTGCACCACCACCTAGCTGCGCAAATAGCATAACTGCAGTGCCGGTACTAATTTGTTCGAGTGGGAGGATAGCTTGAGCGGTAACAAAAGGTTGCTGCAGGCCAAATCCGGAGCCGATAGCAAAGAGAACCTGGTAGCCAACCCAGTGTCCTGTATTTGAGTTAACATGTAGGAGAGTAAGGAGACCAGCACCAATAGGCATCAGTATGCTGGAGATCCAGATCCAGGGCATGTAATAACCTATTCGGGTTGTTAGGACGCCAGCGAGGAGAATCCCAACTGTATTTATCAGGATTAGCGGAAGATAGTCCACCCCAGATCTGATCGGACTGGCATTCTTGATCGTCTGGAAATAGAGTGGTAGATAGAAAACGAATAGATTGAACGCAGCTCCCTGACAGAAGGCAAACCATGCGCCAAAGGCCATGCTCCGGTTCTTCACAATGTTTCGCGGAATTGTAGCATTTTTTGGTGCCAATAGAGCTTGAGATAAAACGAATACGAGTAGCAGGACACCAAAGATAATTAGGAGCGCAATAATACGGCCAGAAGACCAGGGATACCGAGTACCGCCCCATTGCAGGGCGATAAGTAGACAGATGATGCTTGCCACAAAGGAGACTGTCCCAATCGGATCTAGTCTCCGCATCATTCTCCAGAATGGCAGACGTTCTCCTCTAGCACTTGGTGGAAGTTTTCTAAGAGATAGCAATAGCATTAATGTGGCCGCGCCTCCAACAGGAAGGTTGAGATAGAAATTCCATCGCCAGGTGACCTGTTGTGCAAAAGCTCCGCCGATTAGAGGGCCAGCCACACTAGCAATTCCGTATACTCCACCAATAAGACTGGTGAACAAGGGCCGCCATCGTACTGGAGTCGTATGTGCCATGATATTCAATGCACCGCTTGTCAGTCCTGCCGCACCCAGTCCTGCAATGGCTCGTCCGGCAATCAGAGCTCTACTTGTCGGTGCGACCGCAGAGACCAAAGATCCCAACTCAAATAAAAATAGAGCAGCCATAAAGACCCATCGCAAAGGTAGAATCCGGTACAGCTTGCCGAAAAAGAGTTGAAACGCGCAATTGGTGAGTAGGTAAGCAGATCCATACCAGCCGACATCGGTGAGATTGTGGAAATGGTCAGTGATACGAGGAATTGCGGTCGCAATGATTGTTTCATCTAAAGCTTCGCAGAAGATCGATATTAGAAGAGCTGTCAAGAGGAAGAAGAGCCGGATTCCTATTGTATGAAATTTCTCTTCGTCGTCATCCTCTGGCGGAGACACTGTTCCCTCTGGCGTCTCCGTGATCGAACGGTCATGTTGATCTTCAGAGCCAAGTGGGGCCTGCGGAAAGCTTGATGCATTTACATCATCGTTCTGTCTCTGTTCAGATATGTGAATTGCCATTGTGAAGAATCTTGAGGAGCCGATTCTCCTACGAGAACTTGAAGAAGGGTTGGTACCGAATAAGGGTGCAGCAACAAGTCATTCGACCTCGTGATTCATATGAGCAGTCTGATAAATAGCTGGAATAGGGAAAAATCAATTCAAATCATGCAGACAAATCGTCATCTGCTCAGGACGAGTGGTTCGAGTGGTTCCTTGGCCTCTTATCTTCTCCAGTAAATGGGCTAAGCTATCATATGGAGGCTACACGAGTCATGGAAGAAACAACTCCGGGCCCGAGTAAAACCCCTTAGAATGAACAAAGAAAACCAGTTTGTCGGATTTAGGCCTAACACCGGCGATTATCCGCTTAGTGACGGACATTAGCCTGATCATGAGATTGGACTGATAATTTGCAGGAGGGGTAAATATTGAGATCTAGTGTCCAAGACATGAACATTATTTGAAGTTCTACACGAGCATCTTGAACTTGTTTGATGCTTCTGTGATCGCACAGGGTCTCGCCAAAACACCACCAACCGTCATCACCTGACAAAAATAAATATGGCTTCTTATCTCATTACTGGCTGCTCTCGCGGCCTGGGGCTCGAGCTAACCAGACTACTCGCCAAGTCCCCAAGCGCGGGCATCATTTTCGCAACCGCGCGCCGCGAAAGCTCCGCCTTACAGTCTATCATTGATTCTTCCAACGGCCGTGTTCATTACGTTTTTCTGGATGTTACCAATGATGCCTCAATCGCATCTGCCGTGGAGACGATAACAAAAAAGCTCAACGGCAAAGGGCTAGATGTGCTAATCAATAACGCGGGCGTCCAAATTCTCGAGATCCAGGGTGCAACTAAGATGCACTCTTTGGAGGAGACCCTGAAAGTCAATGTTGTTGCCGTTCACAAAGTCTCCTCGGCATTCCTCCCACTGCTTGAAAAGGGAACCCAGAAGAAGCTCGTCATTATTACTTCGGAGCTGGGCTCTATGGGTGCCAAAGATTATTCTGCTGCTGCTCCCTTCCCGTCTTACAAAGTGTCCAAGGCTGCGGTAAACATGATCATGGTGCAGTATGCGATGGAGCTGAAACCAAAAGGTTACACAGTGTTTGGGGTCAGTCCCGGCTGGCTGAAGACGGATCTCGGGGGGCCTGGCGCCGATCTGGAGCCGATCGTGGGGGCTACGCAGGTGCTGGAAATTCTGGAAAAGGCGACCCCTGAGGATAGTGGCCATTTCAAGCAGATCTTTGTGGAGGGTTCTGAAGTTTACAATGGAAAGGATATCCCATGGTAGTTGGTATCGACGATGACACGTATTTTTTTTTTTCTTTTTTTTTTGGTGATCTCATACAAAAAACGATGTACTACGATAGAATCCTAGGTTTATAATAAGAATATATTTTTCCTTTTACTCATTGCACCTAATTGAAATTGTCTATACAGTGATATCACATGCAGGCCACAACACCTGGACACCTATAAATGCGCAGTATGAGAACCCATTTGAGAACCAGCCTCCGAAGTTTTGCTCAGGAAAAACAAAGATGTACACTACATAGGACAGTCCTGCAGTCCTAAAATAGTATTTCTCTCTGTAGAGATAGAGCAGATATTATATGTGATCAAAGATAATGCAGGAAAAAAAAAAAAAAAAAAAAAAAAAAAAAAAAAAAAAAAAAAAAAAA
>JAPVCE010000022.1:721166-786757 GCA_029606265.1 Paecilomyces dactylethromorphus
AATCATATCATAAATGAGAGGTACCCTTGTCCTGGGGACGTCGACGGTATCCGACACGAGCCTAAATTCTGAGTCATGCGTTCATTCGAGGTAGAACTGGTCGTATGCCAATTCTTGGAGTTATTCGCGGAGATTTATAGAATGGAGTAGTCAGATTGAGTTCGTCGGTTCCCGTATCAAGTCCATTTTGAGACCCTGGAGTCTGGCTGCAACTGGATTCCGTAACCGTCTTTGTCACCGTAATGAATGAGACATAGGTAGTTCTTGCGTACGTCGACATAGAAGTTGTCGATGTCGATAGCTGCGCAGGCGATACTGGTGTTGATGGAATGGCCGAGCTACTCTCAGACGTGGCAGGGCCCTGAGATCGATGGGCATCGAAGATCTCTGAAAACTGACCAGGGATGGCGGCTTCGTTGAGGGACTGATCGCTGTCATAGCTGGCAAGGACCTTGTTGTGAACTTTAGATTTCTCCACAATGTCGATATCCATGCAGGTTGTGTACATCTCAAGCTTCCCATTTGGCAGACTTGCGTCAATATGGGGTAAAGTCGGCCAGTCCCAAACCCAATAGAGCGTATATGGTTTCCCAGTAGATACGTCGGTTGGGAGAGCAATGTCCTGCTGACACCATAAGTCCGCTCCCATGAGCTGATTTGCCTGGTGAGGGAATGCTGACTGTCGGTGGGTTGAGATGTTGCCGCTATTGATCTGGTAACATCGCCCATCGTCGAAATTCTGAACCGACAGCAGAACTCCTCGCCCATCACCCCCAGTGCCATTATTATTCCACACCTTGTGAATTCCCAAGAAAGTATCGTTTTCTCGTGGTTCAGCTGTCCCGTATACATATAGTGTCCCTCGATTCGCAGGCTTTCCCGGTTGGTTCCAAGGAAGTGTGACATGACCGTTTTCTTGAAACCGGAGGGCAACCGCAGCACCAGGCGCAGCTTTCAGTCTAGGACTCCCAGTCGTTTGATTTCGTGTTCGTTGTGTTTCTTTGCATATTGAGTCGTTCTTGTATATCACATTCTCTCGGCCATCTGGAGGGAGCAGATACACCATCGTCGGGTCACTGAAACCAGGACTAGTGCGGAGCACATTGCCTCGTGCGTATCCTGGAGACCCGATAAATGTGCCATTTGGAGCTATTACCATAAGCTGCTCAACCCAGCTGTGGGCACGGATGGTTGTAATCATAGAGCTGAGGACCGCCGTCAAGACCAGCTTGCTGACGGAGCGCATGTTGGGCAATATCTTCGCTGAAGAATTAAAGTACCGAGTGTGGTTATTGAATATTCAAAGAGAGAAAAATGAAACCCCAGCAGAATATAAATATCTTTGTTTGAGTCAGTATGTCAATGACGCAGTGGCTTTGAGCAATCCCAGTATCACTGTTAACGGAAGGGTGACTGACTATTCTAGGAGCCCCTAAACATTGAAACGGGAAATAACAGGACAAAAAAGAAGAAAAAAGGATATACTCACAGAACGCCTGTCCAATGAAGGACTAATCCAACAATATTCTATTCATTGAACATGAATAGATCCTTCGAGCCTGAGAGTCACACTTGTGTTGGTGGGTGGAAGAATATGCCTTTATTCACCACATAAAGCATGGCGATTGTGGCTGCCCACATTCTCCCCCAAATCGACGAAATCAAGCTCTTGCGGAGCGCTACCTGACGATAAGGATGAAAAGTGGAGATCCATACGATCGTGATGAGACGCATTCTAGGAATGAGGCTGCAGACTTGCCGAACGATCTTGCAGCTTTGCATATGATCTGGACGAAATAAATCTGCCAGAGCGCCAACATGGTGAACTCTATCCAATCAAGCGTACTCTTAGTTGTACCGCTGGGATGGTCCAATGCGCAGACTAAAGCACGTTTCAGGGTCTTATTTAGACGTTGCATTCAGTGGCTCTGTATTGGCGCTTGGTGTCAGCGGGCGCCGCTTCTGGATTCATGAGTTGGAATTTATAGAACGGGTGAAAACTTCTGAATAATTTATGACAGAAACTTCCTTTTGTTTTATGCCACTTCATATTGTGCTTGGTACTTTACAGGTTCATATTCTCTAGTCCCCATAGTTGGTTTGGACAACGAAGTCAAACAAAGGCATCTATCTCTTTGGTGTCACAGGTTTACCATACTAGATCCAGAGCTGTACTTTTGGTAAATAAGCAAACAAATCTGATATTTCTTCATCTCCACTCTCTGTCTGAGAGATTCCAGGAGAATATGTAAAGTCTGGTCGATATTGCACGATTGCACAGTGACCAGGCTCAAAAGCGCTCGGGTGGGTTGATTGTTGCGAAGTCGCTCAATTAGCTACCGAAAGGGATACATGATTGGTCGAGACGCAGGGCGATCCCGCAACACGAGGGCCAACAATCCCTCTCGGAAGACGGAGAAGGGAAACATCGGAGAAATGACCGTTTCAGATCCAAACCCTATCCGGCAACATCTGTGCCTGACAAGGCTTCTGCACGTTCTGCCCCTCCCCCTAATTGCCCCGCGGGGCAACTGATTCTCTGCCATCCTGTCCAGAACTGCCTCAACAATCACTGCGAATAACAGACACAACAAGACTAGGAATTCAGTGTTCAAGGTAATCACATAACAGAAGAACACTATGCGGACATGCAAAGAATGGCAGGGGGTGCATGACATAATAATTTTATTCTTGGTGGCACAGGTTCTTTGACCTCCTATCCCTACTCACGAAGTACAATACCCCCTACTTCCAAACAGCTTTAACATTGTTATTGTTTATTATTTTGCTCTTCTTCGAAGCCATTTATCTCGTCTTAACTGTGAATAAATCCCAAGAGAATAACTTCAAGCTGAACATCGAGAATCCTCAATCAAATCCTTCCATTCTTTTAAAAACAGGGCCAAGGCGCTACTGGTTCCCCTGAAAGGAAATCCCTTCATCTTCTTCCAGAACCACTAAGTCTCTAGAGCTTCTGAGGGATTTTGCTTCCGGTCTTAATATATGGAATGATTGACCCCGGCAGGAAGTAAGCAAGCTCAAACCTACTATGTGATCTCGAGCTACCCAGGTACTCACTTTCAACACGTTGTGACGCAATCCAAATGAATTTTCAATGATATCCTACGAGGAGTGGTAGCATTGATCTTCAATCATGGATCAGAGGAGGTGGTTTAGGTAGGTGCAGTAGATCTATCTAGAGACCTGATAGCTACACGAAACTATGTGGTAGGAATTCTCCTACAGCTCATTTCAGGTCCATATATTGCAATGCAAGTTCCGCTTTTATCTCCTCACCGCTAGTTGTAGCGAAGGTACAACGTTCGACGATCGGTCTCAGATCTGCAACGAGCCGTATATGACAACTTCTCTAAACCTAATTCTTTAATTCATACAGGATGACTATCCAGCCCTTAAAGTAGAACTTTGAGTGTCAAAACTCCTACGAAATATGCCAAAATATTTGAAGTTCAGCCCTCATCACTCGAAAGTGAAGGAGATCCTGGATAGCCAGATCACAACAAGTAGACGGTAGATGAGGGGGAGGGGTTATTTAGCGCAGTGGCGGGATTTGAGATAAACAGTACCTATTACAGACTAAAGATGAGGCTGGAGCCTATTTACTTAGTCCACGCCGCTAGTCTAGTTGAGCCACAGCCCACGGTCTCAGCCCAATGGCCTTCATCAGCCAGCGGGTTCAGCCCAGCTCGCAAGGTCGGAAATCACAGTAATTAATTAGTAACAATGGATGTACCAGCATAAATCGAGAAACTACTAATGTATATTAGTATTAGTGGAGACTTGGCGAGCTAAGCTGAGCTATGCTAGCTACCAGCTGCAACCCAGTGAGCTTTCCACCTTAGAATAAGCGCGGCATTATGCGCAGGGTTGTAACGACACGGCATGACATGGGACAGAAGGTCTTCCAATGGAAATGGAATATAGCGATCGATCCTGGGTACGCAATTGTGTGAAACACTTACTCCTGCTCTTCATATTTCGTGCCCCTCCCTGTCGTGAGCTATGATTAGGCATAATTCACGAAATCAAAGGCACTAATCAAAGAGATCCGTGGACCGTCGCTAGTGATATCCGTCTCCGTCCACAATTGACGCTCATATCCACCACTGAAACTCAAATCACAATTCTCCCCGTGGCCATTCTGAAGATTTACCGTAGTGAATCGAGATGCCAAGTCCTTTTCATCAGAAGAAATACAGAGCTAGATAGCTGAACCCCGCGCGTCGCACATCTCAATACGCCGGGTCGGCCAGCCAAGACCGGACAAAAAGCTTCTCGGGAAGAAAAAGTGGGGACCGTGGCTGTGTGGCCTCCGGTTTGATACGGTGCAGAGATGTTCAAGTGATGCCTATGTGGATGGTGAGGGGCTTTACGCACGATATTGTGGCTTACGGAGTATGGCGTGGAGGGGTTGAAACAGTCGCCTCCGGGATCTTCATCGGATTGGACAAAATGATCACGGAATCGAAGGTGGAGGTGCTGTCATTGTACGTGGCAGATAATGTCCCAGAAGGTGGGTAGGATGTTATAAATACCCCTCCGCAGTCCTCTCAGGGGCAATTTCTTTTCATCCCCAGAAAACTTCTAAATACCAAACTCTACCAATACTTTATCTTACACTCTATCACAATGGGTTTCTTCGGTATGGTCTCCTTCTCTTCCCCTCATCCTCCCTCTAATTATATGGCGGGACGCGGCTAACCCCACCAAGACCAGTTCTCCGACAACCACAACGAGGTCACCAACTACGGTGGTGAACCCCACGAGGCCAAGTTCTCCCACGAGCTGATCGCCGGTGCTGCCTCCTACGAGGCCGCTAAGGCCTACGAGGACCACGTCGCCAAGAACGGTAAGAATGAGATTCTCATCTTGTTCTCCTTCGTTGATCACCGTCTCTAATAATAAGCTGTACACAGGCCAGCCCGATGACCACGCCAAGGCCAAGGAGCTCCTCGCTGGTTTCGCCGGTGCCTTCATCGACCGTGAGGTTGAGACCAAGGGTCTGGACTTCATTGACCGCGAGAAGGCCAAGCACCACGCCCGTGAGAACATTGAGCGTGGATACCAGGAGGACTACCAGAACTAAGTGGGATGATTGATGATAGCTTGAGCGTCTTTATGGAGTGTTTGATATGAGATAGACATCGACGTCAAGCAGATTGATGAAATATCAATGATATCATGGCAGTCATAGCCATATCCCATGAATATTTTCAGTAATTGTTGCCCTGTAAGAGCCTAGTATTGTTGTCTTTCAGCTATAGGCAGAAGCAAATGTAGAAACCCTAAATCTAAATGGATGTGCAGATGTCCCTAGAGAGTGGATCCTTGTCCACAGGGTGTATTTATCTAGCACGCATATTCTTATGCGCACATGAAGACAGTGTATCAGAAGAATGTTTCAGCTGCATCCAAGCTGGTCCGTCTTAGCTATTCCAATTGATATGAGATATTCTATGACCAGGTATAACTTTCTTCCAGGGCCGTAGTTATTATTTCCTCATCATATATACCACACGTGATGGTGCGGGGTATATAGCACCTATAATAGTTCAGAATATGAGTATCAATCTCAATCTGGGAACATTATATTCGCATCAGAGGTTATAGATGAGTCTCAGTTTCAGGAAGGTAAAACCTGCGCACTTAGTAATATCTCGACACTTGTCTGAACGGGCACGAAACAGCTGTTTACAATACACAGGCTGACTTGTCCGACTAGTAACAATTCTTGATAACTTAAAATTACGAAACAGTGGAGCTGTACCATTCTCAGACACCAGAAAGTCACACGAATTGACTAGGACCACACTTCTCCAAGTAGCAGACCGTCAAAACATACCAATGTTGACCTACATAACCTGTGATCCTGAGCTTTCCAGGGACATGATGAGCGCTCAGACCTCATGTAGCTATAGCTACATCATAATGAGCTGCCAATGAAGGCTGCAGATCTTTAGATCTCGACGGCTCTAATGCATCATAAGGTTCGTCAACGGTGCTCCACTATTCTTAACACAATGCACTCTTAGATGCAACTTGTTTGTAGATTTTAACTATAACCTAGCCAAAAATAAGTGTCTATGTCCATGCCTACCTGAGTAGAGAAATGTAAAACTCTTTGCCTATCTTATAGGAGTCTTATTATCCTGCATCTTCTTCGATTAGGAGGATGATCGAGTGTTTCTCACCACCGGATGTCCCGGAAGCTACATTTCTACTGATATTAGAAAGCAATTATCCATGATTTTGGTGATTTTAACCGGTTAAGAAACCCAGAGCGTTGGATTCATAGCTACTTCAGAGTTCTTCCATACTTCTAACTCTAGATTTTCGATTAAAAATATGATTTTGCAACTTTATATGATCTAATATTGTCACACACTTAACCATTCCTATCACTGTTGTGTACCTTTAAGCTACCAAGAGTAACCCTGGGTCTCCCCATACACAATATATATATCTTTCTCTCTCCCTTCTTTCAAGAATGGCACTTTTTTTTTTTATTTCCATCGTACCCTGCTAATTTAAATCGCAGCAAGAGACTATATTTCTTACATTAACTCTTAGACCATGCTCATTCTACACATTTTAACCGCAAAGAATAATACGGCAGCTCGTAATTCCCTAAAGCTAAAGACATTCTACGCAGAAGAAAGCACCGCTCTAGTAAGTAATGGGAATGATTGGTGGGGCTTCTGGAAGTACAGGGTCTAGCAATGCACCCATAACTAGATCATGTAAATCATACCTGCATTCTGTACGCAAGCTAAAGGAACATATGCATTAGCAGTACATTCCAAGTCGCGATCTTTTCAGCGTCGACACCCGAATTATGCCTCAGAATAAATGCACCGAATTCCGGCCGATTGCTGCCAAGTATCTTGGCAGGACAAGATCTCCGCCCAAACTTAATCGGGCTTAGATAACATAAGCGACGGTGAAAAAAAAATGACCGATTTTCCAGGCAGAAGCGAAACAAAGTTCTTAACTCCTGAAATGCATGAAAGGAGGTGGCAGGGGCGCCACACATTGGTGGCAGTCGTGAATGAACCTAAAGAGAAAGGCTGTAGAGCCGATCCACTGATCTAACAATGAAAGTTATCGGATAAGATCCTTTGATCCGGGGTAGATCCGGCAAAGGGTGTCTTCCTTGGCAGATTTAATGTATCGCAAAAGTTTATACCAGCAGTGGAGGGGACCATCGTACCGATATTCTGCCGATATCGCTTGAAGCCAAGTAGTGCGCTGACTGTACTAATAGCCAGCATGCCAAATGGCGTCAGTGGATACACGAGAGTTCAGACTTATGAGCGAATGGTGGTTCTCTTACGAGAGAAATTTGCGGTCAGCAGCGGACAGTATTGCGCGTTCCAGCTGCAGTTGGCTCTTTTTGCTTTTGCTAGACAGATAAAAGATCAGTCCCCGTACCTACTGGAGACTAGTCAAGAAGGCAGTGCAGTTTTTCTGGAACGAGCGAAGCGAACCTTGGAAATAAGGCGATATCGAGTAACCTGCGGCTGAAGGGGATCCCACTCAGGTACCCAGGCTGTGCCGACTCCCCTCCGGGCCCAGTGTTTTCTAGAGGCGAATTCCCACGCTGCTAGTTATTATCAGTGTGCTCGTTGATATCACTATTCTTCATACTCCCGTCTGGTTGATCCTGCACCGCTAAAGGAGCCCTTGCTGTTTGGTCTCCACTCTGGGTTGTAGTCTCTCCAAGCTACCGCTCCGGCGGTCTGTTTGCTCTTGAACCCTGAAATCCTCCACCGCCCAACAATCTCGGAGCTTCTCTCCTTCGACTCTCAGGGGAGCCCGCGCTGCACGAGGGAGTGGAATTGACCTCCGTGTCGCTCTGTAAACCTTATACCACCCTTCCTACGTTGTGCTAGGTATGTTCGCTGAGTAGGGAACGCCCCTCAAAATTCCCCCACGGGATGATGATGCGCTGACGCTCGACTGCTCTCCTAGGCCGTGATTTCGTCCTCCCAGCGCCCATGCTTGTCGGCTACGAGTGAAGACAGACCCTTCTCTCAGGCAGGTCGTCAATTCGAGTCCGTGAATACGTCTCAGGGGTGGTCTTCAACGACCCCTCACTGTCACCCGCTTAGCCTCGAGGGACGCGGCACAGTTCCGTGACCCTTTTCAACTCATCAACATGGCGACAAATATACTCTCCAGGAAACTCCGAGCAGGAAATACAGAAGATGCTCAGGAACCTGGATGGTTGAAGCGTCGTGTGACCTCTGCGCTGCAGGCTGTGTCTGCCCACGCGTGTAGGCACCCGATTCATACGATTGTAGTGATCGCGCTACTAGCGAGCACTACCTATATTGGCCTCCTCGAAGGAAGTCTATCCGAGGCGACTTCTCGCAATAATGGTCAGCTGGATGTGGACTCGTTACTTGCGGGAGGCAGAAACCTGCGCTTGGGACAGCGCACTGCGTGGAGATGGCAGGTAGAGGATGGAAAGGCGTTGGAGGGTGACGAGGTATGCGTTTCAGGTCTTGCGGTAACCAACAGGATTCTAATGCAAGGCGATTACAGATTTCCCAGCACCTGGCTCTAACTACCTTTATTTTCCCGGACACATCGTCTAAGTCCGCATCGACGGCACCTTTGGCTGAGGAGTTCCCTCTCCCGGCCAATGCATCTGCTCAACCGCTCCCTCATACCCCTAACCTATTTACTCCTTTCTCCCATGACTCCTCCCTTGCCTTTTCGGTTCCCTTCGATCATGTCTCTGATTTCCTGAAGGCGGTTCAGGAAATCCCTGAGTCCGCTGGTGGCGAAGATGCAGTGGAAGGCAAAAAATGGGTTATGAAGGCTGCTCGTGACTCTGGCCTTGGATTCCAGAAGCCATTAAAAGTTTGGTTCTCTGACGCTTGGAGTTCCTTCGTCGACTTGATTAAGGTCAGTATCCATTCTACGAGACAGGTTTTTCTGAGAAACGTCTAACGCGCTGTAGCATGCTGAAACTATTGATATTGTGATTATGACGCTGGGATACCTGGCGATGCATCTTACTTTCGTCTCTCTCTTCCTCTCAATGAGACGGCTGGGATCGAAGTTCTGGTTGGCAACGACAGTTCTCTTCAACGGCGCGTTCGCGTTCTTGTTCGGTCTGCTGGTGACAACCAAGCTGGGCGTTCCCATCAACGTGCTTCTGCTCTCTGAGGGACTTCCTTTCCTGGTTGTGACGGTCGGATTCGAGAAGTCTATTATCCTCACGAGAGCTGTTCTCTCCGCTTCAGCGGATGGCAGACGGCAAGCACCTGGAGGACGCCAGAATCCACCGAAATCTATCCAAGAGTCTATCCAGCTGGCTGTCAAGGAAGAAGGATTCGCAATTGTGCGGGACTACTGCATTGAAATCGGTCTCCTTACGGCTGGAGCCGCATCTGGTGTTCAGGGAGGACTGCGACAGTTCTGCTTCCTGGCTGCCTGGATTCTCTTCTTTGACTGTGTCCTGTTGTTCACCTTCTATACTACAATCCTTTGCATTAAGCTCGAGATCACGCGCATTAAGCGCCATGTCGATCTGCGCAAGGCCCTAGAAGAAGATGGCGTCAGTCAGCGGGTCGCTGAAAATGTCGCATCGAACAGCGACTGGCCCCAGGGGGGTTCTGACAACAAGGCAAAGGAGACTGGAGTCTTTGGGCAGAAGATCGGGGCGAGCAGTGTGCCAAAGTTCAAAATCTTAATGGTCGGAGGCTTCATCTTGATCAACATCGTGAACCTCTCCACCATACCTTTCCGAAACACCACCCAGGGAACGAATCTCCCGGTCCTTTCGCGAATCTCTAACGTACTCACTCCTACTCCTATTGACCCATTCAAAGTTGCCGAGAATGGCTTGGATGCAATCTACGTCTCTGCTAAGAGCAAGAAACTGGAGACGGTGGTGACTGTGCTCCCCCCAATCAAATACAAGTTGGAGTATCCCTCAGTTTCCTACAGCCAAGGTGGAGAGGGCCGTGCATTTGACATTGAGTACACCGATCAGTTCCTCGATGCTGTGAGCGGCAGAGTGATCGGGAGCCTGCTCAAGAGCGTCGAAGATCCTGTCATCAGCAAGTGGATAATCGCCGCCTTGACACTGAGTATTGTGCTGAATGGTTACCTCTTCAACGCTGCTAGATGGACTATCAAAGAACCGGAGACTGCTCGAGTTGTTCGGCAGGAACGCCCTGTGGAACGCAAGGTTGAGTTCCAAAAGGTTGAGATTAAGCAAGATGGGTCGACGAGGACCCGAGAGGAATGCGAGGCTATGTTGAAAGAAAAACGCGCATCTCTCTTGACAGATGAGGAGCTAATCGATCTCTCCCTACGCGGCAAGATCCCGGGTTACGCTTTGGAAAAGACTATGGAAGACCAGAACATCATGAGCCGCGTTGACGCTTTTACCAGGGCCGTCAAGATTCGCCGGGCTGTTGTTTCCAGAACGCCTGCTACTGCCGCCATCACGAGCTCACTGGAGGAATCCAAGCTTCCGTATAAGGATTACAACTATGGTCTTGTGCACGGCGCGTGCTGTGAGAATGTTATCGGATATCTACCCCTGCCTCTGGGAGTCGCTGGTCCTATGACCATTGACGGCCAGAGTTACTTCATCCCAATGGCTACGACGGAAGGTGTCCTAGTTGCAAGCACAAGTCGAGGCTGCAAGGCCATCAACGCTGGTGGCGGTGCTGTTACTGTCCTCACTGGCGATGGCATGACTCGCGGCCCATGTGTTGGCTTCTCTTCCCTTGAACGGGCTGGCGCTGCAAAAATTTGGCTTGATTCCGAAGAGGGTAGAAGTATCATGACTGCGGCTTTCAACAGCACCAGCCGATTTGCTCGTCTCCAGACTATGAAGACTGTTCTGGCAGGTACGTACCTGTACATTCGCTTCAAGACGACGACTGGCGATGCTATGGGCATGAACATGATCTCCAAGGGTGTCGAAAAGGCCTTGCATGTCATGGCTACCGAGTGCGGCTTTGACGACATGGTCACCATCTCCGTCTCTGGTAATTTCTGTAGTGACAAGAAGCCTGCTGCTGTGAACTGGATCGACGGTCGTGGCAAGTCTGTCGTGGCGGAGGCGATCATCCCCGGTGATGTTGTGAAGAGCGTCTTGAAGACCGATGTGGAGTCCCTGGTTGAGCTTAATACCAGCAAGAACCTCATCGGTAGCGCAATCGCAGGTAGCATTGGAGGTTTCAATGCGCACGCATCAAACATTGTCACGGCGCTCTACCTTGCCACTGGTCAAGATCCCGCGCAGAACGTGGAGAGCAGCAACTGCATTACTATCATGAGGAAGTAAGTCACATTCCGATTTTCTCAACACTAGCTTGTTACTAACAATTCTCGCAGCGTGGGTGGTAACCTCCAGATTTCCGTTTCGATGCCCTCGATTGAGGTTGGAACTATTGGCGGTGGTACGATTCTCGAGGGTCAATCTGCGATGCTCGACCTTCTGGGCGTTCGCGGCTCTCACCCTACGAACCCCGGTGACAACGCACGCCAGCTTGCTCGCATTGTTGCCGCTGCTGTCCTTGCGGGAGAGCTGAGTCTTTGCTCAGCCCTTGCGGCAGGACACCTGGTTAAGGCTCACATGGCGCACAACCGTAGCGCTGCTCCCACGCGAGTATCGACTCCCGTGTCCACTGCCGTCGGAGCCGCAAAGACCCTCACCATGACCTCTTCCAAGTGATGAAAAAAAGAGTGCATTTTCGCGCGCTCACTTGTACATATCAATGGGCTGGTATCATCAACACTTGAGACTTCTGCCCATCGCAGTACTTGTTATCCACGATTCCCCGGGACTGGATCCTCAGTTCCAATGGATGTTCACCACGTCCTGATCTGCATGACCAGCAACAGTTTTTATTATTATTATTTTTTTTTTCATATCCTTTTTTTTTATTTATTTTCGGATTGATGCACTATATCGTCCCTTTCTACGTTGCGCCATATGTACAGTGCCTTCGTTTTTTTGTTGCATAGAGCTAGAATTTAATGAAGAGCTACTGAAGAAAGAAAAGAGAGGAAAAAATTGAGCTAGTGAAAAAATTGTGGAACGGTACATGGAAGCACCAAAAAAATAGGGCATACTTTCTGTACTTATTGTGTCTTCAATGGAAAGGATAAAAAATGCTAGTTTGATTTGTAACGAGGAGAACCTACGAACTTCCAGAGTCCAAATCATAGCAGAACTGCAACTTACTCTACCGATGACACCTCTCCGGACCTTGAATGTAAATAATAATTTACCCCTACAATGCACAATCTATTAGACTCTCCCTTGACTCGAGCGCTAAATGCACCCACAACACTCGCGCCTTACCCGCGCGGGCGTTGGGATCTGTGCGTTTCGGCTGGAGGGTTTTCCATTTCCCGTTTGGTCTAGTGTACGATTGATTGCATGAAAGTATTTGTTTCAGGGGGGAGATAAAAGGCACGGCCTATTATTTATTTTCTACGGTGACGGATACAGATACAAATACAAAGGAAATCGATTGTTCGATTGATATTGTTGGGACGGGGTCTGCAGAATTGAATTCTGAAAGATGTTGCTTGGCGTATTATACCTCTAAAAATAACCTGTAGGGAGCAAGGAAGTCCAGGTGTGCGTCGCGGATCGTGCGGAGTTACTGTATTAGGTACGAGTACGAGAGTCTACAGTCCAGCCCCAGAACTCAGACTCAGGGATTCCTCTACTGAGTACCCTCCGGGAATTCTTTGATTTGTGTGTGTTTTCAATCGAGCTGCTCGGATAGACGACTAAGTCAGACTCCGTCAAGTGGACTATTTAGTAGTTGTTAGTTCTAGTTCCGAGGAACGGTCTGGACTTTCGAATACGCAAGTGCTGGGGGTTTTTCGCACCTGAATAAGCGGCCGTAGGCAAGTTTCCGCTGCGGGTCAAAGCCCGGGTTGCCGCGCATGAGCCTTCTAGGAGAAAAGGAAATGTTCATCGTCCTTTGAGAAGGGGAGCGCGTTCTGGAAGTTCTGTGATAGGACGAAGGGGATGGATGTCCTCTCCCAAGGCGTGCTTCCGGTCCAGCTTCCCAATCCCCCGGAGAGAAGGACTCTGGCGCGCACAGCGTCTCGACTGTTCGTCAGGACATGTTTTTTTTTCCCAGTCAGGAACGGCGAAAGGCGGTTAACGACTGGCAAGGTTTAAGTTAGTTAGTCTAGGGGAAGTCAGAATCGAACGAATCCCTTGCGGCTTCCGGGAGTTAAGTCGCAAGTCACGGCACTACACCACGCGAAACCAGCCCCAGACCTCTCGGAAAAGGGGAATGATTGACCGTCCCCCGTCTCCGACTTCACCCAAGCCGATGGGCTCTCCTCCATCTGCCGTTCGCGATCCTCTGTGGCTCATGTTTGCTGCTGTTTCTTCGTCGCACGTCCTTCGCATCCCGCTCGGTCGCGGAATTGTTTTCTATACTGTCCTTCTTTGTCAGTCCTCCACTCTTTTGGACTTTCGACGTCGCCTGCTCGTTTCCTGTCCTTCTTTGGTCTTCCAACAGAAGTTGACTTGACTGCCTTACGGAAAAGTGCGCGCCCAATCTTATCGCCGAACGCTTCTCTCCCTCCCTTGATTTAGTCTCGTCCGACAAATTCGAAAACGAGGACCAGAATTTCATTGATCTCGACGTATTTATGGTCACACGTTAATCTATCTTGCGATATTGTTTCGTACTGTTCAGGCATCGACTCTGGAGTCCTCTTGCCCACGCCTTATCATTCGAATGGAGCTGGAGAAATTTTGATGCACTCGTGTTTTGCAAAAAAGCTGGAAGCAGACGGACTAAACTGCGGAAGATCGCATAAGGGGAGAAAAGAACGGAAATTGAAGAGTGCGTCATGAGCATCCGCGCCGGAGCCATGTCACCTGTCTCAGTGGACGGTAGCGAGTGGTCTGGAATCGGTCAGTACAATAAGATAGATCCGCCATTTTCCCCGACACTATCGAGTCGTGGAAATCTCTCGACTCCTCCGGTATCCGGTGGTCTTCCAGGGCCTCAAAGCCTGAACGGACCTCCACGCCGCTCTGGAGATCCAGGAAATCCGTCTCCGCCGAGTTCAGTGGCCGCGCGATCAAGCGATGGGACGCTAGCAGATCAGCAGAGTAAAAAGTACAGGAAGATGGAAGAGACGCTGGCGCAGCACTACATCACTTTGAAGAGGTATCTTCAGGCACCCTATCGGGATGATAGGAGTTTGAAGCCCAATAAGGCTCGAGACAAGCTGCTGAGGCTCTCGCCCACTCAATTTCACGAGCTCAGCACAGACGTGTATGATGAGTTGGTTCGACGACAACAGGCTTTCCCTCCACCAGGACGACCACCAAGGCCAGATATTCCTCCGTTTCTGCCGCCTAGAGAAGAATTCCACGAGAAACGTAACCAAGCGCGTCAGAAGCTGGCTTCACTGCAGCAACAGCGGTTCAAGGATCTGGCTACGGATGTCTTTACCGAATTAGAGAGACGGTTTCCCCAGTTCGCGGCAACAGATATGCCTCGCATGGGCAGTCCAGCTCCCAGTGTCCGTGGCATGGGACGTGGCGGCCCGCCAAACGGTTATCCACCCTCCCGACCTGGTTCCAACGGTTACCCCCCAAACGGCTATCCAGGCGGACCTCGAGCACCGTCTCGCGGAGGACCACCAGGACCTGGAAGAGGTTATCCGTCAGGAGGCCCTCCCGGTCGATTTCCCCCTCGCCAAGGTTCACTAGGACCCGGTATGAATGGCGAATCTGGTCCTGACGGGCCGCTAGCGAAGTCCCTCCAAAACAATACCATTGTTCCTAACAAGAGCACTTTGGTTGAAAGCGATGATGATGATGCCGCCGGCATAGAGGACGATTATGACTCACGTAGCGATGCGTTCGGATTGGAAGGCGTTCTTCCAAGTAGGAGGGGCACTGGCACAACGTTGGCGGAGAAAGACAAGAAGCTCTTGGCGGATAGTCAATCGCAAGTATCATCTCTGCAAGAAAAAATAGATGAGCTGGAAGCGTTGGTCAAAGCAAAGGATGCGGAGATCATTAAGTTAAAGGACGATCAGGACCAGTCACGGGTGAGCAACAACGTAGACTCGATTTAGCACAACAGGCTGACCGTTTCTCTAGGCAAACGAGGCTGAAAAGCGGGAGTGGGAGGATCTCAGAGCGGATTTACAGAGCAAGGTCTCACAGGCAGAGTCGCTTAATACATCTCTGCAATTAGAGCTGGATAAGATGCGCATGGATCATGAGACCAGGGAGCGAGATTTCCAGCAGCAGTTAGATGAAGCTTCTCGTGGGGGTGCCGGGAACAGTGAACTACGCATGCAGTTTGAGGATCTGCAAAGAAGACATCAGGCTCTCCAAGCTGATCTGCAGGAACAGCAACAAGTTACGGAGGAGGTCCGACAGGAGGCATCCAGCTTCTTGAAGGAGATGAAGGCGATGTCAGAACGCAGCAACATGAACTGGGAGAAAGAGGAACAGCTGTCGAGGGATGTGCATCGTCTCGAAGAAGAAGTCAAGGAATGGAAGAGCCGTTATGCGAAGGCTAAGACTCAACTGCGGCAACTGCGAGCTTCATCGGTTGTGATCTCTGGCATGCGTCCGGATGCTGGAGGCCTGACCAAGCAGAACGAGCTTATCCAGGATGATGGTCTAGTCAAGGATGTTCATGTGACAAGGTTCCAGATGTCCATCGACGAACTGCTCCGTATCGCCAGATCCGGGGAACCCACACTTGTTCTCGATCAAATGAAGAGTGTTGTCGTTGCTGTCCGTCATATTACACAAGATATTGAATCCGGACATGCCAACGGTAACGAGCCGGGCCAATTGCGCGGACGAGCCAAGACAAAGGTCTCTGCAACAGCGAACAATCTTATTACCGCGTCGAAAAACTTTGCCCATTCCAATGGCCTGTCCCCTGTTTCCCTGCTCGACGCTGCGGCTTCTCATCTCTGCGCTGCAGTTGTGGACCTTGTCCGGACTGTTAAGATCCGACCTACTCCTGTGGACGAGCTGGAGGAGGATGACGATGACAACATCGCTCCAATGCAATCTCCGGGATATTTCAGTGTTTCCCACAGCCAGAACCGGCTCAGCAACAATGACTCTGTTTACAGTGCGATCAGCTCGCCTTCTGTGAGATCATCCGTCAGGAACACAACCTCTCGCCGGCCCGGGTCGCGAAATGGAGTTGTGAATGGACAAGGCGTCCCAGCGAAGCTGTCTTATGGCGTAAGATCTCAAGATAATGATCTAGAGGAACTTAAGGTAAGATATCTCTCTCATCTAAGATGATTATAACTAATTTTTCTCTGTAGCTCTACCTCGAGGATCAGACAGAAGGCCTCGTACAGTCCATACAGGCTCTAGTGGCCAGTATTCGTGCTGAGGATAATATTGGTGCTATCCGCAGCCACATATCATCCATTTCTACTGTTGTCAACAATGTGGTCACGTCGACGGACGATGCCGCCCGCAAACCTGGCGCCCCTCCAGCTCTTCAGGAGCGCACAGGTCCGATTGTTCAGACTCTTGCAAACTGCCGCAACCGGCTTTCTCGCACTGGTGCTGAGGGTGAGAATATAATTAATGCAACTCAATTGCGCGAAATTACCAGCAAGCTGCCGCCCATTGCATTCGAGATCGCGCGAGAAACCAAGGAGCTCGTGCAGCGGGTCGACCAACTCGATCTTGAAGCTGGTGAAGATGACGATTTTCGATGAGCGTGTCAGCTTTCTTTCCGTGAGCTAGGCTCTCACGGTGCATCGCCGGGGTTATTTATACCCACCTATCAGTTTTTTGCCTGTCTTGACGTTTCTCTGCACATATAGACAACGAGAACGGACGAGAATGCAAACGACGTGAACGAATCCAATTTCTATATGGAGTACATAATCTCCCATTCTTGCTTCTATATTGCCTGGTGAACCAGGATATTATCATGCCCCCTTGATCTATTCTTGTCCCCATCTTTTTTCTTATTATTATATTATTACTGCCTATTTTCAACCTTCGCTTTTTGACGATCTACTTTTCAAAATTTATATTTCTTGCACATGCCCCCTTGCATCATCAGGCTAATTGCCCTTGTCATGTTCCATTCAGCGTTTATCTTTTCTTTATCCGCCGGCGTGTCGGCCTCTGTTGGACATCTGTTTCCAGTTTTTCCTCATTTTACCGACGGGAAGCCGGTTAACTTGACCTTTTGACCATGATATATTCGCGTTACACTTCTTGGACTTCCAGGATGAACCATCACTATCTACTTTCAAGGCATCTCACCTAGTACTTAGGAACTTGACGTATAGGCTTGTAGCCGTGTTGGTGAAGAAAAAGTCACATGCCATTTGGCACAATTTTTCTTATTCCTCTATTAATTAGTTCTATTGAAAGAAAGTAGAACCTAATTAAGGTTTCGACCTGTAAGTCGTTATAGCTAACAGTCACAATAAGAGTCAGACTAAGTGCTCTGGCTCCGGGAATACATTTGGTTCTAAATCATGACCTGGCTCGTGGAGAATTGTCGCCATATTCGTTTCCTAAGGTTGGATGAGCGGGGGCACCTGTCCGAATGCGCTTGGACGATTTCGCCCTTTATCCGCCCAGCTTAATACCTAACAGAATCAAGAACCACTCACTGTTTATCGTGAAGCGCCGCTCCAAATTAGCTACTCGTCTAATGGTCCCTGGTTTTTTACCACGAAGGCTCCCCCAACTTACAACTTCATCACCATCATGCCCATTATCCATTTGTTACTTTCGGAAGCTTAGGTGTAGGTTGTTTACGCCGTTGAACTTCGTCTCTTATTTATCAGCTGACATGTCGGGCGGTAAGGAAGATAGAAGAGACACCCACTTCGAGTACAACTGGATCGATGGCGTGGAGACACTTGAAAAATATAGACCCGGGGGGTATCATCCTATTATGATTGGGGATATGCTCCACGGGCGATACCGCATCGTGGATAAACTAGGCTTTGGAGGCTATTCGACTGTTTGGCTTGCACGGGACACGAGTCTAAATCACTATGTTGCAGTTAAAGTCGGCATAGCAGATTCAAAACTGCATGAGACTAGTATTCTGCGAGCTCTTGCTGCGCCACAGCCATCGTCTTTATCTACGCATCCAGGGCACAATGCAATTCCCTTTCCCCTGGATGAGTTTAAATTGAATGGTCCCAACGGAACACACCCATGCTACACTACGACTCCTGCACGATGTAATCTCAAAGAGGTATCCTTTAGTCGCCTGTTTCCTCTTGAGGTCGCGCGGGCGTTATCAGGTGGTCTCACGCTAGCTATTGCGTATATACACTCACGAGGCTATATTCATGGAGGTTTGTCATGATGGTCATTAAAGTTTGTAGTGGGTAGATGCCATTTGGCTAATATTCACGGTGTCTTTATTTAGATATCCATCTCCGCAATATCCTGGTCAAGCTTCCATCAAGTTTCGATCACCTTTCTATTGAAGAGTTATATGAGGAATATGGCGAGCCAGATACAGTTCCCATTACGCGACGTGACGGAGAACCGCTTGCATCAAATGCCCCAGCGATGGCAGTGATACCGCTCTATCTTGGGAAAAATGCTAAAGATTTCTTATTATCCGATGCACGCGTTCTTTTGAGTGATTTTGGCGAGGCGTTCGCCCCTGATTTAGAAGTTCGTCGGGGAGCTGACTGCCATACGCCGCTAGCGATGCGACCCCCAGAAGCCCGATTCGAATCAGATGTCCCTCTATCATATTCGGCGGATATCTGGAGCTTGGCCATAGCAATCTGGGAGATTCTTGGCATGAAGGCCATTTTCAGCAGCGAAAACGATGCCGACGAGATGGTGTCCCAGCAAATTGACGTATTGGGGCCCATGCCCCTAAATTGGTGGCAGCGCTGGGAAGAACGACATCAATTTTTTGACGATAATGGACGCCCAAAGGAGGGCCGGTATGTGTGGTCACCGATTGACGAGGCGTTTAACGAATCCGTACAGCACTATCGAAGGAAGCTTCACGCAGGAGAGTTTGACAAAGAGGAAACAGCTGCCATTCTAGATTTGATGCGTCGAATGCTGGCATTCCGACCGGAAGAACGACCAACAATCGAAGAGGTCTTACAATCAGAGTGGATGGTAAAGTGGGTGTTACCTGATTTCCACCGGTCTCTGTCAGATGAAGTAGATTCCTCTTAGGACAGCAGCTCCAGATAACGGCCATAAAAAGGTTATTAAACAAACTTGATCCAGCGCTTATATAACTATCCGGTTGGCCTATATAGTTTTGATAGTTGGTTGGTCCGAATTGAAACATGAGGGAGGACTAATCCCCCTGCTAAACTTGTTTCTGCTCTTGCTGCCATTGTTAATATTCCAGATTAAACACCTGCTGTGCTTCAGGCAGCTCCATGGAGTAATTAGCCCATAGAATGTCTGCGCTGTTGGCGCTCGGCCTTTACAACAAAACCAGTAGCAAATCAGATATCTGCATTAATATATGATAATTTATAGTTACATTGTCAGGGCCACTAATCTTGACTCTTAAATAGGCTTGAGAGCTGAACGAGCTGATCTTACAGTCCTTAGTCCAGCTGTCAGGCATAATGTCTGCACTGACATTAACAGAGTGTGAAAGCAGGTAGCATGGCTTATACAGATGTAGTCATTTTGGCAGTGTCGATGGTAGAACCATGCTAGTGGTGACAAAAAAAAAGGTGCAGTTTAGGGCGGAGGAATCATTAATATCTCCCTATGAAAAGAGGGTTGTTTTTGCGGTTTGTAAATAGGACAGATTCCTTCACAGAATGTTTGTGGTGCCCGCCAGCCTTAGAATCGACCGGTCGGGAATTCTTCACAAAGGTGAACATCTGGAGTTTGCGCGATAGAATGGAGCTGCGTTTTTAGAATCAAGTCCTGTACTAGTGTTCGGCTACGCCATAGCGGGTTCGAAAGATTAAATGTCTGAGAAGGATTTTCTGGTGGAGGCGCCAAGAGAGGAGTTGCCTTATCAGTGCAATGGTAATATCTTCTTGCGGTGCGAGTTATGCTTCTAGTGATGGTATATATGCGAGACGTAAGAGTTGGTCTGGTACGTGTTCTCCAGATCCATTAGCCAAGCATATGCAAAAAGTGAAGCTACCTTACCTTGGCTCATATAGACAGCGGGCGTTGCGCCATCCGCATGTGAAGACATGATTCTTCAAGGTCGTAAAACAATGTAACCGAAGCATATATAGAGCATATGCAAATTCTCACTTCTGTTCCGCGATTTTGTCCTCCTGGTTGATATTTCTTTGAGACCTGTTTGACGCTGCATATAGTAAGCATATGCTAATTCTATGGAATCCGCAATCATACTGGCGCCTGGATGTCTATTGCGAATATGACGCCTGAAAGAAGGTTGCTCGGTGAAGGTAATTCAACAGTCATAATGGGAGAGTCCAAGGTGCTGTCAAGCCTGCTGTTCCTGATGCCTAGTTTGATTCGCCGATGGAGTACTTCGAGGAAGTCCTTCTCTTGTTAGTAGAGTGGCAGGAATTCACAATATACTAATAATATCCTGCTACATGAGATGCGGCAATTTGAGAGAGCCGTGAATCCTGAGATAGGATTTTCGCGTCACTGGGTACAGCCACGCCGTTCTCTTATGCATTTTCTAACGCCCCTTCTTGCTCCGCCCGATCTGCAAACTTCTTGTGCCGGTCCCAGATGACATGGACCTCGATAGATGGCAGGGTATTGGCGACCTTTGTGATGGTAGGAGCTGTTAAACCACTTCTGGACGTTTTGTCCATGCGGAGACATAAGACTTTGACTAGGACATTCTGGTCCACACTGGTTGCTGTTGCTAGCCTTAGTTTCCATATATACAAGTAGCCTGTTAGGTAGAATAAAAGATATTATAATAAATTCTAACACTAATTTAGTAATTCAAGGCGGTTCTCTGTTTCATACAGGTCAAGTTTAATCGAAATTTCATTTTTTTATTCCAGATAATGTATACCTTTATGAGTAATACAATATCAGCGTTAAGGATTGAGGTAATTTTTATAATAATAAAAAAAAAAGAACTGTTAGTATCACTTCGGGGAATTTCATCCAGGCTGGTACGTGGGATTCATAATTAAAACGTTTTGGTTAATAGTGGCTGCGGTTTCTAACCTGATCCCAAACACCAGCAGCCTGCTGGGCAAACCGAAGGTATTATAATAAATTCTAGAACCAATCTAATAATTTAGGCCAGTTTCGACTTGATATAGGAGGAGTTTAAAGATTAAAGTAGCCAAGGGTCCCGCCGGTAGTCCAAGTGTTGGGTATTGATGTAACAACTGGTGAGATAGGAAGCGTTGCGCTTGTGATTATCAGAATCGATTATTGTTTTATATAATCGTCTTCTATATGTTATCCTCATCATCTGTAATGAGTAGGAGCACAATTTTGCTCAGATTCGTGGCGATAGGAGTAAATTATAAAAAATGGTTTAATAACTAGCTATAATAATATGAACTGCCGTAGGGGGCAATGCCATTAAGCCAACGTATGCTGCCAGTTTCTGTTCATTGTTCTCTATTTTGGTATATGAAGAAGGGTTTATCAAGATACCCGAGTTGAAATTTTGGGCTAATCTTACAGATTGTAGTTCCTGAGGCCCAGAAGGCCCAGACTCGGCGCCTGGGACCTTTGTTCTCTTCATATTGGTATAATATATTGGAAGTTTTGAATAATGTCACGACGATGAGGGGAAGGATGAAGAAGAAAGATGAAGAGGGGAAGGGGATGAAGGATATGTATGAACTTAAGAATTCAATGTGGGTAAGGGAAGATGGGAGATTAAGAATAAGCATGAGTGAAGGAAGAAGTGAATCAAGAATCCACGGAGAATGGGGGAAGAAGTGGGGAAGAACCGCGTATAGGATAAGTGAATCGAGAATTACTGAGGAGAAAATCCTATACCGAGCTGGCCCCTCGACGATAATATGACATTTGGAAGCGGAGAGTCAGAGGATGTAACAAGAGTATATGAAATACTATTATCTAATATAGTCGCGAAAGAGAGCCAGAAAATACATTATGATGCCGATTGGAAATTCATGGTCCGAAGTAACCAACCATATCCCGTAAATCAGCTCTCGCTCATATTGACAAATCAACTGCAGAACAGAGGATCACTAGAACCGAATGCATGTAGACTGCGTGAATTTACCGTCCTGCGATGTGATTGCGTCGGCTTCTGGATCTTGTTCCCGGGGAGATAGCCGGAGAGATCGCAGGCGGTGTAGATCACATGACATGAACGCGCAGAGGCCACGGCAGCTTCGGGTTAGTGCCGAATGGACGTGTTTTTTCCCAGTGTCCCCTTCGAGGTTCTATCAGCACTCTATAAGCTTCTGTATTGATTTGCTGTCCTTTTCTTTGCTGGTCCGTTTCACAGTTGTGTTAATAATCCTTTAATCCGGTTCTCCCCGAATCAGGTGAGCTCCCCTTCCAGCATTGTATCCATGAGGAATAGATTTGCCCTGGCTCGTCAACACCGCAT
This sequence comes from Paecilomyces dactylethromorphus, assembly GCA_029606265.1. Lineage (NCBI taxonomy): Eukaryota > Fungi > Ascomycota > Eurotiomycetes > Eurotiales > Thermoascaceae > Paecilomyces > Paecilomyces dactylethromorphus. Next base: position 743,726 of record JAPVCE010000022.1, read on the forward strand.
CGTCCAGCGCTTGCAGGAATCTCATCCGCCCGGGCTCACATCCGCCACCCCTGAGCAGGAGATGCAGTGTGATTATCCCGTGTGATGGTGGACTCCGTGGCCGCTGGTGGCCAACCAGTCGAAGCTCTCCAGAGGCACGATGATGGTTGATGATGGTGCGGTTGCAGGACCAGAGCAGGGCAGGCAATTCCCAACTAGCAGCAAAGCTTCGTGTCTGGCCCGTACAGGCTGACGGACTCTCGCACACTTCCCTAGCCTTCGCGCCGTCTCGTCCCGCTCAGCCTCCGTGCCCCTCCCGAACGCAAAAGCAACAATGTTCTCCCGAAGCCTGAGGTCAACAATAACCCCACCTTGCTCTTCCTCCTCCTTTCGTCCCCTCTCCTCCATCCTTAATTGCAACAAGAGCCATCTCCAGTCTTTCCGTGCTTTCCATCAGTCTTCGCCCATCATGTCGAACCCCAAGGCTTTCTTTGACATCCAGTACGCCCCTGTCGGCTCTTCTGAGCGTAAGTCAATCTCTTGGTCCTACCCCCCCTCCCCCGGTGGGTGAAGAAAAAACATTGGGATTACCCCGCCATCTGATGCTTCTCAACGTTTCGCATCGCCCACCCGGCCTGCTGGACCAGTATCATCGCATCTCATCATCCAATTGAGCATTGTACGCTGACCGCAGCTATTTTTTCCATTCTACAGCCAAGACCGGCCGCATCATCTTCGAGCTCTACGAGAAGGACGTCCCCAAGACTGCTAAGAACTTCCTTGAGCTCTGCAAGCGCGAGAAGCCCGAGGGTTACAAGGGCTCTTCTTTCCACCGTATCATCCCCCAGTTCATGCTCCAGGGTGGTGACTTCACCCGTGGCAACGTGAGTCTTTCCCCTTCATGACTTTTGTTTTCTACCTCGTCGTGCCGTCTGCCTTCGAGCTTTCTTCGCCATTGGAGCCTGTTGAACTCTTTTTTGTATCTGACCTGACTTTCTGCAATACAGGGCACTGGTGGTAAGTCCATCTACGGTGAGAAGTTCGCCGACGAGAACTTCATCTACAAGCACGACACCCCCGGTCTGCTCTCCATGGCCAACGCTGGTCCTAACACGTGAGTTGGCCTCTCTCGAATTCCCCTCTGAGGATCTACATATTGGTGACATTTCGATGGCTGAATTTCATCTGCAGCAACGGCTCTCAGTTCTTCATCACCACCGTCCCCACCTCCTGGTTGGACGGTAAGCACGTCGTCTTCGGCAAGGTCGCTGACAACGACTCCTTCAAGGTTGTCAAGGAGATTGAGGCTCTTGGCAGCTCCTCCGGTGCTGTCCGCTCTGCTGTCAAGCCTACCATCGTTGACTCTGGTGTGCTGTAAATGACCAAACCACTGTCCGCTCTCTGAGGTAGTAGGCGTCAGCCTCTGTCAATGCTGGATTTTAGGTAAAATCAGGCCGGGCGCTTCTTGTCGAGCTAAGTCTTGGGCGGGTTTCTTCCAGACTCGATAGTTGTAGATTATGCCAGCTATGGCAACTTAGCAACAAGTGACGTTTCGGTACCATCTACTAGTTCTTCGTATGCGTAACAATTGCGTGTTTATCTGTAGAAATAGTTGCAGGCCTTACAGCACATGGTCTCCTTTACAGTTATTCGGATATTTATCCCGAACGCATGGTCCCCCACGCCAACATAGGTGCTAGCTAGAATGAACCATACACCGTACTTCTTCCCCGCACATGTCTCTCTGTGCTCATTATCCGGTCTGCACATCATAACCACAAGGCTATAACTACAATTCATCCACATTGACCTTTGTTAATCTTTGGCAGAAGTATCAGGAAATATTTCTAGATAATTACTATTCATTCACAAATGGACCTATTATTGACATCGAGCGGTTCCTGTATTTGACCAATGGGGTAGTTGTCCTCTGGATGAGCTACGCAGATGTCTAAAATTTTGTAATTTGACTATTTGTTGAAGAAAGTAATCAATACTTGATTTATGACGATTGCTCGTGTATATGATGTGTTAATTGGGGTTCGTCAAGTATTGTCCAGGAATCAGCATATAGTCTCTACTAGGAGGAAATAAAGTGGTTGGGAGAAAAATGGAAGCTTTTCGAATTATGGGTATCGGAGCCAAGATGAGATAGGATATTTGATTCAGAAGAGAAAATGTATTTCTGAGAGAAGAGAATTCTTGCAATAAGTGTATCCTTCCACTCCCGCTCCACGTTCTCTCTTGATCGACAATTGACATGCGAGCTCATCCACAACATGCCGTAACGCGAGTTGCATCATTATTACTATAATTAATCATAATATCGTTAGCAAGTGTTCAGAAAGAAAACAACAAGTCCTCTCCTGACTAAAAATAATATAGTCCGTTCTGTTCAACTTGTAGAACTTACTCTTCATCATTACATGCCAACGGCTCCCACGAAAAGATAAACGCTCCCAAAAATGCCCCAATGAAGATACATATGATAATGTACCCATTGAAATACATCGCAAGCAACATGACGAAATACGCCACTGCGAACTGGAGCATGTGTAATGCGGCGCGGACCAGTTGTTCGAAAAGCGTTGGGCGGATTAGGCCTGAATCTGTCTTATATGGGAGAGGGATGGTCGTTGTTCTAGTTGGATCGGAGGGTTTTGTAGCGATGCCGTTTCCGTTTCCATTGGCGATGCCATTGCCATTGCTGCTACTCGGTGATGGCTTGGATGCAAGGGAAGCAGCCATAGCAGCTCGGTGCTGGCGTTGGATAGTCGCACGGCGGATGATATAGGAGTCGTATTCGCGAGCTACGCGGCGGAGGAATTCGAGGACGAGAACGAGAGCGATTACGCCGATGCAGGAGCCGCCAAACATGCCGTGGGAGGTGATGTGCCATGATTCGGCAAGGAAGCCTGGATTATGATCGTCAGGAGAAGGAATGGTGTAGTGTAGTTGGATGTGAATGTCGATAGGAAAAGGAATCACAGAAAGAAAAATGGTATACAATGAAGAAATCAAGAAAGACTTACAAGCATCAACGGTATACCAATTCCAAAGCATCTGAAAATACATCCTCATTAGCCTCGTATATTCATTTTCATCCGTGACACATCTGCAAACTAGATTCCCATGGGAGACTTGGACAATTACTTACCGAGACCTTACAACTGCTGCTGCTATCCATGCTTGACATATCCATGGTACTGGTACTCGTAGCAGAAGATGAGGTCGATGTCATCGATCCCATCGCCATGCTGGTTGTTGTGGTGGGCATGGACGTGGACATACTCATGGCGGTGGTCATTGCTGTGGTCATTGCCGTGGTCATTGTCGTGCTCATGCTCTCCATAATGCCGGTTTGAGAGATTGATTGTTATTTTCCTTTTTCTTCTCAAAACCCTTCTGAAAATCAAATTGAATGCTCTCTTGCGACGAACTGGATGTGTGAATCGTTTGTTGAACCACTGGATTGTCCTTCACTCTCTTCGATCGGGTGCTTGGATTGTGAATCTCTCCAGAACTTGACTGACAAGCTAGTCAAATTGCACACGAGGAGAAACAAAAGAGAAAAGAGATGTATCCAACTCGATAAGCAAGGCTCAACCACTTGGACTGTGATACGAGGCCGTGTTCCGTACTACTTCTCAGCGGAAATAGACAAAGAGGAAGGAATCAAATTGTTTGTTTGCTTCCAATCAATCTCTGGCGGAATAGGCACAGAATCACGTCTCCAATGCACAAGATGATTGAATAAAATGTGTGCAGCCAGGCCCTCAAAAACCAGTCCTGTACCAGGGTAATGGGAGTGTGAGGCACGTAGCACAAGTACCACACGCTTAGGTGCACTGGTGGGTAATATAGCGACCCAGGACGTAACCTTTAGTAAAATAATCCGAAGGCTAAGGCGCCTATCTAGCGAACACTATGGGGTGAGGGCATTATCAGCCCTTTGAGTGGCCCAGTTCCACTTTTACTTGCTCATCACAGGAGCTGGGGCCGATGCCATGTGCCAGGTGGTGGTCCGGCCCTGTCAGCTGGATGTCACAGTCATCTAGCAGAATGGAATATAATATAGACTTTTAGGGTTGCTTAAGTTCCGACCTCCAGTTTCATGATTGAAATCATGGTTAATTTTCTCTTTCAATGGTCGCAGATTTCAGGGGGAATGCGTTGTATGCAGTACGGGAACCATTCTAAGAGCAGAAAGATCGGCTTAGTCGCTTCACCATATATTGACAAGATCTATGGAAACTGCCCCTATCTCCTCAACAGATATAAAGGCCAATATAGAAAAGAAATTGTCCTCCGTAAAAATTCTCTGCTCAGTACGTCTATATCGAAAACCTCGTGGCCTTCGGAATGCGACCCACCATGACCAAACGGGGGCGGTGGGATGAAGATTTGAGCACATTTTTTATCATTTCCTGACAGTTCTAGAAAAAGAAATAATAAAGAAAAAAGTCTTTCGCGTGGTCTTTCAAACGTAGTCAATCGGGATTTTCCGCATGTTGCGGGCAATTGAGCAGATTAATTACGTCGGCATCATGTGGTTGGTCGATGTCGATCGGGGGGTTGTTTAGTCGCTATAGTCCTAGCGACACTAAGAACTACGTCCGAGAGTAGGAGCAGTGTATCTCTAGCAGTGACTTCTAGTGATACCTCTAGCTATCGTCATATTCTATATAAGCTAAATGAAACGTGATGTGGAGATTAGATGAAATGAGAAATAGTTCTTGATCGTTCTCTTCATGGTTCCCCTTTATGTTGATACGTAAAGTCAGATTCGATTTATGCCTTCTATATCTTGTAAAATACTCTCTTCATTGAGGCGTCACATGGTCACCCCGGCAAAACTTGCGATAAATTGCTTGACATGGATACGCATGAACTGGGAAACAAAAGATCCATTTTGGATCTATTTCTAGCTAGTTCTACCTGCCACGCAGGTAGAGGCAAATGCCCTGTCAACCCTGTCATCGTTCGCACTTGTAGGGTATATTCTAGCAAATTGGTGCTTTGCAAAATGAGGCAGGAACTGCAGTTCTCTTCTTGCTGCTGAGATAACGGCCTACGCAGACCGTTCGCTGTCAGACACGATTTCGAAAGATCTCAGCAGGTTCACAGGCGCTGCGACAGCTCATTGCAAACTGGTGTAGTGAAGCGTACACGACGCATTTCGACATCCGCCAGCCTCATCCTTTCTCACCCACCAGTTGCCAGGATGGATGATTGGCATATGGTACAGGGCTTCCAGCTAGGGCTATCACTGTAGCTGATGCGTTTATGATTGTATGGCTGGGATCCATCCTAAATAATACGTCATCTCTGCTGTGCTCTGGCAGGACGACTACCTTTGAGCGCTTGATGACACCCTGTAGGATCTCCCTGATCTGCTTGCAACCATCAATTCCCACAGCGAGCATCGTCTCCATGTATGAGACATGGGCTTTCGTATCCATATGCAGAACGGAGACTTTCATCTCTTCTTCATCATCCTCCATGGCATCTGATCCGCCAGGAATTGGTGTGGTAGTGCCAACGGTCATGAATGGTAATTCTTGCTCCTCTGGCAGAGACAGGTCCAGCAGAGGATCGAGACTATCGCTTTTCGGATCGCGGGCCGTAGAAGCACTGCCGCTCATGCCAGCAGTGCAGCCGCAGAGAAGGCCAGGCATCGGGATACCAGCATCCACGAGTGCAAGAGTAGCGGCATTGATCGCTGCAGCAAGAAGCGATCCATCTGCCGATAGCACTGAAATTTGGATGCTTATGGTACTGTGTGGGTAATGATATGTGTGCAGGTGAGACTGAAAGGCCGACCGAAGGACGCTTGAAAGCTGCAGTGCCTGCCTGCGTAATAAGTTAGACGGTGAACAGAAGAGCCAATAAAATGAAAAGCAATCAACCAGTCTGAGAATAGATTGAATTACCTATCACTTCCTCCAGTCCTCCGTTTCCGGTCTACGCTCGCGAAACCAGCGACATTAACGTCCACTTCGACAGTTGCTCCAGCAGCGCTGCCACCAGCTCCACCGGCCTCTCCTCGAAGTTTCTCAGCAGGACCATGTACGGTGCATATAATTGAGGTATTTCCCATAGACAGATATGAGGAGCCTGAACTGGCAGGGTTTGTGGATATTTGAGCCTGGAGAAGTCTGAGTTCGTTCCAGCGACGACCATCAAGGCGGAGCTTGGTAAGAGGATATGTCGTAGATGTATCTAGAGGCATTTTATGGGACTTTGAGATCTAGTGGTGGTAATATGATCGTGTAATGTTCGAGTTGCTGGTCTTGGAGAACGCCCTGTTGGAGAGTAAAAAAAAAGCCGCCAGTTTCAAAGACAGCACAAACGAGTTATTGCAATTAATACCCGATGGATTAGCTAGCTTCAGGATAGCGTATACAGCAAATATCGCTGTGCTTCGTGGTTGCGAAGCGGAATGAGGACAAAGACGTAAAGCAGGCGGGGATGGTTCGCTCGTGCGGGCGGTCAAAAAATTGAACTAGAAGCTCTTTGCCCAATTCGGAAATTTAAGAGCTCCGAGACGCGACGGCGACCTTGCCCCGCGACCGTTTTAACGCGATTTCAATCAACTGCACATGGACTTACATAGCTGAGCATGGGATCGGATCGGGAGTTGCAGGATTATGATACTGTCACTGTGAGCACCGATGACGATGACCTGGACCGCAGCGACTTGTTGGAAAGATGCGACACTGTCGCTTCCAGTATGACCTCGCGATGTGTTGCCTTACAGGGAAGACTAATGCTAATGTAACACAAAGTATCGGATGAGATACCAGATGTCCATTCAGAGATTGCAGATCGTGGAGGGGCTGCCCCAGAACGAGTGCGGATAAGACCACCGACAGAGAAAACCACCGTGGTTCTGTCAGATAGCGCTGATGAGGACTCTGATTTCAACGCGGGCACGGTCGCATATGAGCAATTCAAAAATCGGAAGAGCCTGAAACGCAAACGCGCTATCGCTGAGTCCCGGAAAGCTCGAGCTACAGGGCGGGATTCCATCGTTGGCCGTAGACCGACCAACAATGGCGCTGGTCCGTCTAACAAGCGGAGACAAACGGAAAAGGAATATAAAGAGGTCTCTTCAGATGATGAGCTGATGGAATACACACTTCCAGACTACCTGCAGAAACGACGGGCGCAGTTTGATAAAAGATTGGAGCATCTCAAGCAATCAGGGTTGAAATTGCCGCCAGATTTCGATGATGTTGAATTCTCCGACGATGAGCGACTGGCATCGCTGAAAGAGAAGCCAAGTTTCCAAAACCTGCAACCCTGTGGAAAATACAAGGATATAACGCTACCTTATTCTCTCGGTCTGATTCCGGCGCCGATCGCGCAGTGGCTACGGGAATATCAAGTTGATGGCGCTGCCTTCTTACATGAACTCTTCGTCTATCAGAAAGGAGGTGTACTTGGAGATGATATGGGCCTTGGGAAGACAGTACAGGTCATTGCATTTTTGACTGCCGCTTATGGTAAGACAGGCGACGAGCGAGATGCGAAGAGGATGCGAAAGATGAGAAGAAGCAGAGGGAATAAGTGGTATCCTAGGACGTTGATCGTGTGTCCTGGAACATTGATTGAAAACTGGAAGTCTGAGTTTGACAGGTGGGGTTGGTGGCATGTCGAAGTCTTCCATGGCGACAGGAAGGAAGAAGCCCTCCAAGCTGCCAAATCTGGTCGGCTGGAGATTCTCATTACGACCTACTCGACCTACCGCTTGAACAAAGATTCGATTAACATGGTTGAATGGGATTGCGTAGTTGCAGATGAGTGCCACATGATTAAGGAACGCAAGTCAGAAACTACAAACGCGATGAATGAAGTTAACGCCCTCTGCAGAATTGGCTTAACCGGTACTGCAATTCAAAACAAATACGAAGAGCTGTGGACTTTGTTAAACTGGACGAATCCAGGAAAGCTTGGCCCGGTCACCACATGGAAGAGCAGTATATCAGAACCGCTCAAAATCGGGCAATCCCACGATGCGACACTGTATCAATTGAGCAGAGCTCGGAAGACCGCGAAGAAGTTGGTAGAAAATTTACTGCCTGCATTCTTTCTTCGCCGTATGAAGACGCTTATAGCGGATCAGCTCCCCAAGAAAAGCGACCGTGTTGTCTTCTGCCCTCTTACAGAGACTCAAGCCGATGCTTATGAGAATTTCCTCAACAATGACATTGTTGAATACATCAAGACATCTTCCGAGGAATGTGCTTGTGGGTCAGGCAAGAAATCCGGTTGGTGTTGCCGTATGTATCTACCGTCAGGTGAGAAATGGCAAAGCTATGTGTTTCCGGCGATAGCGAACCTGCAGAAGCTCAGTAATCACCTTGCAATCCTCATTCCGCAGCCCACTGATCCCCAGGAGAAGCAAGATAAGAACCTGGAGATGCTGCAGATCGCCGTTCCGGATCAGTGGCGAGAGCTCTATCGTTCGAGGGGTTCTATCATGAATTTCTCGAATCCAGAATTCTGTGGAAAGTGGAAGGTCTTGAGAAAATTGCTGAAATGGTGGCATGCGAATGGAGACAAAGTCCTCATCTTCTCTTACAGCGTTTGCCTACTGAAGATGCTTCAAATGCTTTTTAATCATACTAGCTACAATGTGAGCTATCTGGACGGCGCAATGGCCTATGAAGAGAGAGCAAAGGTCGTCGACGACTTTAACTCTGATCCCCAGCAATTCGTGTTCCTTATCTCAACCCGAGCTGGAGGCGTTGGCTTGAACATCACATCAGCCAACAAAGTAGTCGTGGTCGACCCGAACTGGAACCCATCTCACGACTTGCAAGCTCAAGATCGAGCTTACCGTATCGGTCAGCACCGCGATGTTGAAGTCTTTCGACTAATCTCATCAGGCACTATTGAGGAAATCGTATATGCCCGGCAAATTTACAAGCAGCAACAAGCCAATATCGGCTACAACGCAAGCTCTGAACGACGATACTTCAAAGGTGTCCAGGAGAAGAAAGACCAAAAGGGAGAGATATTCGGATTATCCAATCTTTTCGAGTACAAAAATAACAATATCGTCCTACGCGAGATCGTCAACAAAACCAACATAGCTGAAAGCAAAGCTGGCGTGCAAGTTATTGGCGTCGACATAGACCAAGAAGGCACCAACGAGGATCTGCCTTTCAACCCGACGAATGACGAGGATGAAGATGGCACGATGAGCCAACTTGCCGCCATGATCACAGGCAATGCAGAGAGCATATCTACACCGAAGCCCAAATCAGGCGTCACTCCTAAAAAGCACGATCCCGTACAGGCCATTCTCGCTGGCGCCGGAGTCGAATACACCCACCTCAACAATGAGGTCATCGGATCATCCAAAATCGAAGAACGTCTCAGTCGGCATGCCGAACTTGCTGGGGAGGCACTAGGTGAAGAGCAAGTGTTCCGCGACTCACAGGATGATCTAGTTGTCGCTAGGGATGGCGAGCCAATAAAATTCAAATACCATCCGCCTAAGGATGTGATGAAACGGCAGTTTTGTAGCATGGCGAAACGATTGAGGTTCAAGAATGCCACGGAGTTCGCTCTTGTCGTGGAAGGTATGACGCAGTCTCAGAGGCGGACGTGCCTGGAGAAGTGGTATAGGGAGAGAAGAGAGATACTCTTGAAGGATAACGGTACTTCTGATCATTAATCTCCATTAAATTGTGGGGTAGGAGAGAAGATACAGGGAATGGACGCGGAGTTCTTGGGATAAACGCATATAGATTTACACTGGAGTTCATAGATACCCCCCCTTATGCACTTACAAATGGATATACTTGCTATAGAACAGTTTTATTTCATAGAAATAGGTCCAAAGAACACAAGCCCCCCTTTTGTTTCTCAATAAACAAGCTTCTACTGCTCTAGGCAATGTATGGTATCTCATAATGCTCGCATGAAAAAAAAAAAAAAAAAATCATCAGCCTAATCGCTACTCGAATTGTTTCTCATCATTGTGTCCACCGTCCTTCATTCTTTGCATGTATTCCTTTCTCTGGACACAGCAATGTTACTCAATTATCCTCGTAACATAGGACATAAAGGCTGTGTCCTGCTCGAGACGGACCATAGCCTCGCTGCGCAGTTGAATCAAGACATCCAGCCCGTTTTCATCATCAGCACCATCAGGGCCCGAGGGGTTAGATCCAGGCAACAAAATCATTGCTCCATCCTGACGGCTCCACGGCTTGCGTATGTACTCGACTTTGCCATCATTGCCTAGTCCAGGAATGATCCACTGGCCCTCTGAAAGATTCAGGTCACTCCAGTCAGTTATAAGAATATCCGGCCCGCCTGCGCAACGAGAGTTGACTTGGAGGTCCCGGATATCTGCGGTGGAGTGGCAAAGAGATATAAGTGATCTGACATGCGAAGGCGCCACTTTACCAATAGCGTGGTGGATTTGGATGGCACACTGCATGAGAGCCGAAGCTGCACTAGAAGGGACAGAGGACGCTTCACCATCCGTTGAGCAGTCTCCATCGTCCGTACCAAGAAGTGTCTTCACCGGAAGTGTCGCCTGGGAGTATATCACACTAGCACCAACATAAAAGGCAGGAATTGGCGGCTCTATATGGCCGCGGATACTGACAGACATATTGAGGGAGCTTAGTAGGTCCTCATCTGTAGATTCCTCCTGAAGGATAGCCAGATACGGAGCACGTGCTCGGGTAATGAAGACCCAAATAAGTGCACAGAGCGTCTTGTCAGTTGAGATGGTTATAGGTCTCTGGATCCCATTTGTGTCACCGTTTATATCTTGTTGTCCAGAAACACGCATGTCTAGATATCTCTCGAGAGCTTGAACCTTTTCACAAGAGAGTACAAAGATCTTTCCTTGATTCAAATGCTGTACATTCTCGTCTCTGGGGTTATCCTGTCTGCGGTCAGTGCCATTCCTAGGGCATGCTCCAGGAGAAGAGACCGCAACTAGGTCTGTTTCTAAGGTGTATTCCGGGTGCTCATGCAACGGGCTAGTCAGTGGCAAGCCTGGCGTTAGGAGAAGTCGCAGCTTCTCATCAGCAAACTCGGGTAAATCTATGGGAGTACCTCCATGGGTTTCAAGGCTCTGTCGAAGTGCAAACAAGAATACAGCAGTTCCAGCGGCATCGGTAACATTACGGTGGGTATAGATAGCGAGAATTAGTCCACCGGGTAGGAAGTTAGCCTGCAGAGCCATAACAGGGCAAGGCCTGGTAACGTCTGGAAAATCAGGAAGTGGTGATATCAGTGGGCCAAGGAGCTTGCTGGGAGGCATCTTCATGCTCTTCAGTTCTTCATAGGTATATGGAAACTCGGGAGCCGCGAGTGTTTTGACAAAAACATGCGCTTCTTCGACGTCATGAGCGTTGTAGCGCACTTCTAGTCTTCCAGTGTGCTCCCCACCATCTCTCTCGAGGGCGACAGTACCAGCCATGAAAGGAAATCGACAAATCGTAGCTTTGTACGCTTCCTGAAGGGCCTCTATTGCTGGAGCAGGATGGTCTGAGACGAATGGGAAACAGAATGCCATCCGCGTATATCCACGCGGCATGATTTGATCGATGGGTGTCAACCCGAAGTAGTGATCTTCGTTATCATCAGCCATCTCCAATAACAATTGATCAGATAAGTCTTTTTAAATCAGGTGAAGATCAATTTGTGAGTATCAAGAGGCGCAATCGTTCAGGTTGTTGAAAACGGTTCGCAAGGTAGAAAATGAGTGTACACCAAGATAAGTAGGACCACCGAGTGTCATGATAGAGGGCAATCACGCATGCTTCCTAATACAGAAACCTCTAGGCTAAATCAGGTATAGAGGATGTACCATACAGTTCGACAGTAGTTACCTTAGGTCGTAAGTACTGTAGTATTGACTTCCTTCACAAGCGCGAGGATCCTTCCGTATGTTTGTCATGAGTTGTTTTCCGTTCAGCGGAGATCTCCTACCCAAACACGGAACGCGCGGCAACCCTATTATCTGATTCCGCAGTGGTTGCCGTGAGAGTCCTCGGGTCTCTAATTGTTCAGAGAGATGAAGAAATCATACCTTCGTTTCTCTCCGTCTTTATTATGACTACCAGTTGCAGTTATCAGCTCCACTTGAAGATATGATCTCCACTATGCCATGCCAAACCCAGAAATAAAGATGATCTCCCATGGTCCCCATCCGTGATATCCCCAAACGCCATGCTATTAATACATCTATCATGCAAATGTTCCAGGTTGCGGATTCAAAGCCAAGCTAATGTCCATAAAGCTGGAAAGTTAGGCCATTTTTCCTGCCATGTCGCCAATATTTCCGGTACTCGTTCGTCGAAATTTCGTCTCGCCTCGCCGGCACCGTTTCCCCAACCGACAGTGCCGTTCACCTTGCGCTCTTGATTGGCAGCCTCGTTCAATCTATCGGCAAGATCGAGAATAGCTTTACCTCCCAGGAGTGCCTCTTCATGGTTATCTTTGATATCGACATTGAAGACATGTACTGGACGATTGAGAGGCGAGCCTTTGTTCATAAGGTCATCGACAACAGCATCCCAGCATCGCTCTTCGCAGGTGATAATCACATCTACGACACCACCTTCCGTTCCCAAAGCACCCTTATCGCCCTTAGATAGATGATCTATCCGTGGCAGACCTGGTACCCAATCTTGAAACCTCTCCGGGCCCCACTTCAAGTTCTTGTTTCGCTCAAGCATATTCAAGAGTCCATTGTTTCGATACAGACGCGGATCTTTCTGATACAATTCATCGTAAATTTGGGCGTACGAGATAGTGTTGAAGTTGTAAACATTCGGCTGCGTAATGGAGGGGCCAGGCAATCGTACCAACGAACCGGTGCCGAATGATATTACCGGGTAAAGACTGGGTGCGGTAGCGAGACGCAAGTGAGCCTCCATTGATCTGTTCTGATTTGAGGCACAGACCGTGCAGAACTTCAGCTTGTAAGAAGAAAGCTCTGAAGGTGTGACTGCGGGTGGATCGTCTGCCTGACCGTCCATGGCAGAGGGAGGATTAGACGAGGCAGAGGATTCTGGTGGAGGAGGCGGAGGTGGAGGAGGAACAGAAGTAGGAGTAGCTGACTCAGTTCTTGCCAGTCTAGGATCAGAAGCCATATTTATTTTGCTATTAGAATGATTTATGACTATATTACGTGCAAGAATTCAGGGCTCTAAGAAAAGAATAAGGCAGTGTTGGTGATAGAGGGAAGATATTTCAATCACTAGCTTCTGAAAATCCCTGGACATTGTTAGCAGCATTCATTTGAAGAACTGCAGATGACAGATTGCGAAGAAAAGAAGGATGTCAGGTAGTTAAAGTTGCGTATTTTTGAGTTTGTCCTCATGGGAAAGGTAGGACAGCTCCAATAAAAGTGCTCATCATAGTATTTGGAAGAGGTTTTGTAGCTAGAATAACGTCACGTACCTTATTTTACAATTTCATTATCCTTGTTGGCTCCAGGCTAGAAAAGGATGGGGCAATTCAGGGATTGTAGCCTTGTCAAGAAGGACGGACGGACTGCTGTGCGAGTTTTTTGCGCGAAGTCGCGAAGCCAGTTGCGTGTGGACCGTGCACATTTAGCTTAGTCAGCTAGTTCTATTCCCAAACCATCAGAATCACAGAATCACCTAGTTAAAGAGAGATAACGAAGCCAACAGAGATGTTTAATATAGAAATTATTATTGGTTCATTCAATTTAATAAAAAGATGTAAGTAGTATCTCATAACACATGAAGGCTTCCTTAGAATATTACCAGTCTAGTAAATACCCAAACTCAACTCGGAGCATAATGACAATAGAGGCTTTAGAAGACTGGTAATGATAAGTAGTCGAACAATACGGCTTGCATCAGATGATATCTGTGTAGCCTACTAATAACATATTATGTGTACCAATTTACTGAAGTGGGGCTTTTCGATGTCTTCTCCTGACGTCGTGAAGTCCGTCAAAATAATGAGATTTTTATCAGTCTTGGCCTATCTTAATATCTTTGAGTCTTTCCTCGTTTATAAAAACAAAAATAATTTCAAAATCAGCATTATTCGACTTGCTTTAGTCAATACGCAGACCAGTCTCCTTTAGTAATGGCAGAATCTTGCTAGCAAAGTGCTCCAAATCCACCTTAAAATCATAAAAGTTAAGCGCCACGCCATCAATGCCAATATGATGCAAAGCCTCTAACTGCTCAACGACCTGCTTAGGCGAGCCGATAATCTCAATATTACCGCCTAGGTTATACCCTTGCTTGTTTCGAGCATCCTTTCGTCCACGCCATGCATGCGCATCGCTGTCATAGTCTCTTTTCCTAATAACATTTCCAGCCTCATCACGGTCGCTACCTTCAAGCATGTTCTGTAGATATGCCTCGGTCTCCTCAGGCGTGTCTCGAGATATGATAAGTGGGTTAATGAGGGTTTTGACCTTCCGACCTGCAGCCTCTGCAGCGGCCTTAATTGTCTTGATATGATCGGGAAGCTTTTCTAAAGCGCTCTCGATATGAGCACCACCTGGTGATGTGATGAAGATGAGGTCGGAATAATGGGCTGCGAAGTCAATTCCAGCTGGAGAACCCGTGGCATTAACAAGCACTGGACGGCCATATAGTGGCTTTGGTGTGATCCAGGCATTCTCGAGCTGCCAAGGCGAGACTTTTCCTTTATATGAAATGTTTTCAGTCTCTTGCCAGAGGCTGTTGACTACATCGAAAAGTTCGCCAGCCATTTCGTACCGCTTATCGTGTTCGATTCGTTGCCAGCCGAACATCTCATGCTCAACAGCGCGATGCCCAGTCACGATATTGATACCCCAGCGACCCTTAGAGATGTGGTCCAGAGTAGCACCATATTTTGCAATATGCAATGGATGCAGCGGGCCGTATAGAACATGAATAGTCGAAATGAGCAAGATTTTCTTCGTCGCTGCTGCCATAGCCCCCAAGCCTATAAAGGCATCGAGGGAAGCTTCCCCATCGTAGCCGCCTTTAGGTAGCCATTGTGTGCGGCTAAAGGCAAGATCAAAGCCTAGCTCCTCTCCTCTGCGGACAAGATCAAGGTTCAATCAAAAGTCCAGCTGTTACTGGTGGGATATTTGGAGGTGCGTATGTCCTGGAGTGAAAGGAAGAGGCCCAGAAGAAGCGGTTGACGTCCGGCACGACTGAGAGGACTGTCTTCAAAATCCCATGGGCTCTTGAGGATTGGACCGCCTGGTCGCACAGAGGAAGTAGCCATCGTTGAAAGTCAGTAGTTGCAATGATTTTGAGTGTTGAGAATATACCAATCTACCACACGGCAACGCTCTTTAAATCATTATTTCCGAAGATTACATGTCGGAGATCTCCCGAAATTACTCTACAGAGTGTCTTCTGTTATAATTTTCTTACTGGGCGATAGCATTATGGCGTTTGATTTGGTGCTGATGTCGAGATCAGACTGGGATATGATTCCATAGGTTGACAGACCACCCTCATTTCAGCCATTTTGAACGACATCCCAACAGTCAAATGGATATAAAAGAGAAACTTCCCAGAACAGTCAATTGTGGGAGGTGTTTTCCCGACTACTTTGATTACAATAAGAACCCATAGTAGAAATGGAAAGGTATGATCGCAGAAAAAGAAACTGATATTATTAATATAGTATTCGTGTATAAAATTATCGGTTTCATGACCACTTTGGTTACCAATAACAAGTCGAAATTGCACCACTGACCAACGCTCAGATTGTTCATTCTATTTATTTCAAAATGCATTTAAATAAGTGTTTCTTGAGTTGGATTGATTCAAAGCTATGCTCCGTAATTGATGTCTCGATAAATGACCAGAGCTGTAACCCTGATCCGAAACCCGTCAGATAAGCTAAACTGATTCTGGAATAAAATTACTTAGAGTGGTAATTATTTCTCTAGGTACACTGATCACATAGAAACCAATAGTGTATTAGCTGGTATCGAACAGAAATATACCGACCTAATAGGGGTGTAAAAGCTGGTATACCCCGCACGATTATAAATCCGTCAATGACAGATACCTTCTGCTCCTAATATTCACAGAAGATCCCTAACTAGGCTGTGTTACATTGCGCGATCCTAGTGAAATGTGGTGAGATACAAGTGTCCAATAATATAAGGTATTTTTCCAAATCGAGAGAAAACGGCTTTTATGGGTGCCGCGCCTTCTGTATGCTTAAATTCCCGTCGGTTTTTTATCCGAAAATGCTATGTGTTTTTCCTGACATTGAATTAGCGACCATGTGATGGGACCTATAGAAAGTGACTGCTAGCTTCATTTAGAACGGCTCTTCTAGATGACTTTACAATTTAACTATTTTTTTTTAATATGAGATCATATTTTTCACGTCTAAATTAATAATCTCTGTATGTCATACTATAATTGAGGATTGGCAACTCACTGATCAACCAAAAGTTGAGACTGAATTACTTCACTAGCCAATTTTAAAATGTGAAAATACGCTTTAAACCATCAAGCAGCGCTTCAGGCATCCGCTTCGTCACGCTGGATGATCGGCGTCATCATAGCGAAGATCTTAATCGACAAAGGATGTCAGCTCGATTCCCAGTGAATAGTTCCAGATCGATGCGGGATTCAGTTCACGGTATCTTCCGGCGAACTACACAGCGAGACTGATCTATAGGGTTCCTCTTTATGAAGTCATCTCTTTTTATATCAAAAATATTATCGTCTAATCAATGAATAGTTAGAGCTAAAAAAAAAGGGGGTTTCCCATTCTTGATTGCTCTACAAATATCATAATTTACAGAGATACCTAACCGGGAGACCTTCTTCCGGAACGTATGTGCAAGGACTCGGCGTCATTTATTTCACCACCTCCGAAGAGATCCTGCGTCTTCACGGGCCAACCCTTAGTACGGTGGGGATCCTGATACCTTGGGGGCCATTTCCTTAAGCTTCCATTAGCCCTGTTATTTATTTAGCCCGAGATAACAAAGTAGATGTGATAAACTAATCTCCAAGCCCTCATACATCGAACACCTAAAGTCCAGTGAATTCCACATTATGACAAAATCAGAGGTGCATCCATCCCGCAAGATCCTACTTGTTGTAACAACGGGCGGATTTACACATGCTGGTAGGTAATAGAGGTTCCTGATCGTCTATCTTCCATTTGGTCCCTAACTGACAGCAAAAAAATATAGCTCCTGTATTAGAGATTGGTAGGACCCTAGCTGAACGTGGTCATACAATTGAATTTGCGACGCTTGACGGGCAAGAGAACTGGATCAAACCAGAAGAATATGAATTCGTCACTAAAATCCATTTGCTGGGCCCTGGTCCCACAGAAGAGCAGTTGGATGGCCATTACCGGAGAATGCAAGCGTGGGATATTTCGAAGGGCCTCGGGAACGCCCTGGGCTCTAAATACCTCTGGGACTCCTTCTGGCCGCAGACCTACCACCACCTTAAGGATATCATGAATAACCCAGAAACCCGGCCGAGCCTGATGGTCGCAGATTTCTTCGTCGAAGCTGTCAACGATATCCATGTAGAGTACAATTTGCCGATTGCTGTGGTCTGTCCCAATATGCCCTCTTTCCAACTACCCTGCTCTTATATTCCCGGTCAACCCGGGTTTCAGCTCCCGGGTACAATGACTTCGGAGCACGCGTCAATGTACCTGCGCATCAAAAACGAGATTGTACTCTTGCCTGATCTGCCAGCAATATTCAAAATGATGAGATGGACCAAGAGGTTACGAAATGAGAATGGTGTATATCATCCCCCTCACAGGCCCCAGAAACCAGATTATCTCATCTTTGTCAATTCTTTCTTTGGTCTGGAAATTCCACGGGATCTCCCACCTACCTGCGCTCCTGTGGGTCCACTCTTGAGTCCTTCTTATCCTCCACTGGACGAGGCCTGCGAGTCCTTCCTGAGCAAACACAGATCTGTCCTATACATTGCCCTCGGGACACATGTCATCCTACCGCACAACGATGCTGTAAAGATTGTGGACGGCGTCCTTCGTCTAATGGAAGAGCAATTGATTGACGGAGTGATCTGGGCCATTGGAAAAAGTAGCCGGCAGGATATCGATCAGAGCAAAACCTTTGATATCAAGACTGCCAAAGAAACCAACACGGTCTCACTGGGGGACCTACTGGACAATAGACATCCAGACTGGCTGTTCTCTTTTTTTGCTCCACAGCGTGCTATTTTGGATCATGAATCCACAAAGCTCTACTTCACCCACGGCGGTGGCTCAAGCGCCAATGAAGCTCTTTTCCACGGCAAGCCAATGGTCTCTATGGGCATCTTTGGTGACCAAATTGAAAACACGACTCGACTTGTTGCTGGTGGTGTTGCTGAGTCTCTCAGTAAGTTCAACTTTACATCGGATGAGCTATACACAAAGGCCAAGAAGATCGTGCAATCTGGGGATGGCGGATTATACCAGCGCAATGTGTTGAGGCTAAAACGAATTGCCCATGTTGCTGCGCGCCGTAGGTTTTATGCCGCCGATCTAGTTGAGGAGTTGGTGTATGATAATGAACTGCGGTTCACCGATGACGGCAAGGAACTGCGACCCATGCATTTGCAGACCGCTGATATGCGCATGCCGGCATATAAAGCCAAGAACTGGGATCTGTATGCTGTTAGTTCCTTGGGATTGTCAGCTGCAGTGGGATCGACGTGGCTCGTTGGACACTTCTTGTGGTTCTATAAGGCTCATTTAATGGACCGGGCGCAGTTAGTAGTTTCGAGTTGTTGGCAGTTATTGAACGTTGCACTGGGAAAGTAATTCATTTTACGTGGACTATTTTATGTATTTAACTGCAGCTTTGATGATAGAGATGGAAAATTAATAAATGTATCTATGCTGGCTACAGCTGGCCTCATTTACTCGAAACAACGGGTGGGCACATTTACGTTAAATGCTATTTGCAGTAAGATAAAACGAATTTGCGGTTAAACTCCCTCCCCGATAGATTGTTCATTACCAGCTCAACTTAGACCTGCTGTTGTAAAAAAGGGCAGTCGCTAGGTATCCGCGATGTGGCATATCTCCCTCCAGGTGAGGTGGAAGCTTCAACGGCTCCCCCGCCGACTTGTAGACCTCACTCAATGGAGAGTTCTTGTGTCCCTTCTTGATACTTTCAGGAGAGCAGACATTCAACAGGATGCTGCCTACATCTGGATCGCGCTCCCCATTGAAAATCCCTCTCCAGATCATGCTAATATCGTCGGGGGTAACAACCTCATTGAGCTTGGTGTCGTAAAGTCTGGCTTGCTCGACAAATGGAGAGTCTTCCCAGAGACTATCTTGATCTGTTTCAATAAATCCACCATGCAACTCCGCCCGGCGCTTGAGATCTTCTGTGTAAAAGCTGCCAGGTCGCTGTTCAGCCTCTTCAAGAAGAGCTGTGGTCGGCTTGAATTCTAGACTTTCATAAACAGCTTGGTAATTGGCAATAATGCAGGCACGAGCCACCGGCACTGCCATTCGAGGCTCACGATGGGCAAGCTCGCGGTATGTCTCCGGCTCAGCGATGTTTGGGTACCATATGCAATATGGGAATTCCTGATCAGCCGGTGCCTCACGAGAAACTCGAGAGGGTTGAGAAGTAGGAGGGTTTTGAGAGGTTATTTTTAGAGGAATTCGCGATAAGTCATTACTCATGATGAAGCGTGCTGTGATCGCACGTTGGAGCTTCTTGTTGTCCCAGGCATTTTCCAGTGGGGTTCGTAATGACCACCACTTGGCAAAAAAGGTGTTGTGGTAGATTCCATGAATCACACATGCGAACTCCTTTTCGATCATGGTATGCCGGCGCAAACGACTATACCGATCCACATCTCCATACCATGCAGCCATGAGAATAAGAAGGTCCTTATTAATTGCAGGTAAATCAGATGGTAGAGGCATATAAAGGAATTCTGATACATCCTGTGGAGGCTGTTCCTCTGAGTTGAATTCATCCACGTTCATGTCCTCGGTGATGTCCCAATACAAAGTCTTGTATCTCGGACGGTTGGGGTTATAATAGATACTATCCCGTGCAATATCATGTCTTTGTTTTCTTTCCAGAAAGGACCTGACCGCTGTATCTCCATTGAGACCACCGATCTGGGGATGTTCCATATTGACCGTCCGGGTATAGTCGTTCATCACCCTATACTTCACTGGGCTTGCCATGATCATCTCAAAGATGGCAGTGCTGCCATTGTCCCGGGCCTCCTCAGCAATGTGTACTTCAGGAAGCAGATCCAGTTCTCGATATAGATCAGTGTATCCTGCCACGGCACACGCTCGGCCCACATGGTATTTCAAATGAGGGTATCGAGCGACCAGTTCTCGATACGTCGCTTCACTGGCGGTTTCCGGATACCAAATACAATAAGGCGTTTCACAACGATTTCCCAGATCGGGAATCTCATTGCTCATAATTCGTCGAGCATTGAGGGCCCGGGTGAATAAACGGTCCTTATCATATTTACATTGGAGTTCGGTTGCAAAACCTGGATGATAGCGAATGCCCCGCACAACACAAATCCGGGATGCGCGGGAACCCAAAGATTCAGGAATCTGGAGACCACGAATTGCCTGATTACATTGTTCTGAGTTGTATGATTTTTTCTTGAAAGCTTTTTTCAGTGCAAGATCGTCCATTATGTGGAATATTTATAGAGAGAAAGGGTCTTGCTAACTGCATGTGCTGGAGCTGGAGCTGAGAAAAGTCCTCGAAAATAGGCTGTTAGGTCATATATGTAGTACAGTGCTAACTTTAACTATACTGCAAGTAGTTAATTAAGGTTTTCTTAGTTGAATGAGCTAGATCAGTTCAGCCCGGGAGTCTTGGAAATTATAATCTACTAGCAGAGGCTCTAATAGAGGGGTAGCTAAGTATTTTGCGTAGAAGGCCATTTAGATCTGGCAGCCCAAGGCTCAAAATTTGTGGGTTCGACGCTAATTATTTAGGGTGTGAAGCCCTAGATTATACTGAATTAGCCTGCGATTTAGAGGAAGATTGAGTGCATGCTTTAGTGTCTTCAGTTAAACTATTCGCATGACGGATAGAGCTGGTGTTCCCCCCTTAAGAGCTCGTAGTGTTCTAGGTGCATCCCAGAAATCTCGACTTTAGAGTCCAGCAGAAGACTGCCGCACAGCTGCATATTAGTAAAGGGCTTAAGCCAATAGTTAAAAATAGGGACTAATAGCAGAAAATTTAATTGATGTTCTATGTGGTACGTGCATAGTCAGCTACACTTCCGATTATGCACATCCCATTTAATCCGGCAAGAGGATAGTAGACAACAAACCAAATATTATCGACTTCACAGGGTATATTACACGATAAACTCAGACAGATTCGACTCCTTGATTGTTTCCAAACTAACAAGCAAGTGGATATCTAACTAGCAGATCCTAGAGCGTGAAAGTAGGTCTAAATGACTACTACTTTCTTGTTTCATGTCCCTCTCCCTTTTTTAACCTATCTCACGCGCAAACCAATATATGACTTAAAGAAAAGGAAACAAGGAAAACTCTATTCGCCAGGTATATAGCGATACATAATATTATATAGGGGTAAAAATAAGCACATCCCAAGCTTTTTTTTTAGAGACATCGCACTTCCTATTTCTGGCATGTCACCGACCATTCCTGCCTCATATTGATCCCGCCGGTTTCAATGATGTCGTGGGCTCGCGTTCTGGGTGATCTTTATAGTTGGCTGAATTACTGTTATCATCCAATTTGTGGCCGGTCGCTGAGACTGTCAATGGTCGTGCCCTCGTCCATTCGGGTCAGAGGGTATTCGCCGTCGCGGAAACGTCGAGGATTTTTAAAGGCGCTGCTGTGTGGTTGTTATGAGTCGGAGACGTATGCGCTCCGGAACGAGAATAATCTCGGGAAGACTACCCGAAGCACAGGACCGATCATCAGCACGCACGCGTTCGCCACGGCCAGGGCTGGCTCGGTCACACTCCAGAAGGCGATCCAGATCATGGAGTAGGGAAGATCGGTGAAATCGACGGTCGTGAGAACGCGAATTAGGATAATGGTGATAGCCGAGATACTAACGAACGGATCGATTGAATCAGTACATGAATGGTTAAGAGAAAGGGTTGATGGATGGATCGGCAACGTACAAAAAGCCCACGCAGAAGATGGCGGACAAGCCCACTCTCATGATCCGAGACATGTGAAATTTTCGGATGAACTGCAGCGGCAACACAATGACCATGATGTGGATGACCAGATTGAAGGCTCCGATGGTAGAGAACGCGACGTTCTGGCTGGCGCAGTGTGCCCCTGGTATCCTCTGGTTCCAGTTGGCTGCAAAGCGGTGGTAGAGAAGAAAGACTTGGAGCATGCTTCCCAGCCAGTATGCGGCTGCGCAGGCCATGCAGGCCCACGCTGCGAGGCGAAAGGAGCGTGAGACGAACATGCGGAGATAGAAATAGAGATAGGAAAACTTGGCCAGGACCATAGTGTTATAGTAGACGATCTGGTAGGCAACTAGCTCCTGTTACCGTATTAACATGCCATCATAAGAATTTCTGGCAAGACAATGATCGGGAAGGATGGACTAGCTGATTACCTTGAAAATGTAGATAGTATTCTCGGCTGGAATCTCACCAACATGGCGCCGCATGCCCACATGTGCACACTAGTAATACATACCCAGCATTCCAAATGTATGGATCTGATTCCTGTTTTCCCGTCAGCCAGAAAATACCAGACATCCCGGAATATTGATCTTGGATCCGATAAGAACGGCGTCATTCCTCTCTATGACAGTACTTACCAGTGATCCCACAATGCATATATCATCCCACCAAATGTTTCGTACGTCGCAGCTTCCTCGACACAAACCGTAGAATCACCATGGCAAAGGCCAATGCCACTAGGACAGTATTTGCGATGAGCTGGTTCCGCACGATTGGGATAGCAAAGATGCTGTAGTATTTCATCCTTATGAATAGTCATATGGCTTGACCTAACTTGCGTGAGAACTGCATTGGAAGATTCTTGTGAAATAATGGGCAGAATAGTGATTATCGAGAGACACTGAAACAGTACATATTTTGAGCATCTTGTCAGGAGCTCGGAACTAGCCCGAGGCCGAACCGATCTGGTCCATTCAACTAAAAAGACCTTAAAATTAGCCATTCTATGCGTAGTTAAGGCTAGTACCGTACTCTATAATTCCTGGCAGAGTCTGCTCTAGTGGCGTGTGTCACGTCGTTATTCCAATGGCTTGAAAATGTACCCAAGTATATCCACTTGATTAAGCCAAGAGTCTAAATAGGCTCCTCGGCTCATCCCGAGCCATACGGCCTGTGCCTAAAATTCCCGCTTGCAATTTAGATCCGCCCCGCCGAGCCAGCCGCAGGGTCCTGATACAAGTTACCACACTATACAATCAAGGTCCTAGATTCGAGTCCGCCCTGAATTGCGCTATTTTAATAGATCAAACGGTTTAGAACTCAGAGTCATTATCTCAGCAGCAGTGCTTAGTAACGGAGGGGGTAAGCTTGGGTGACACTCATGTTTAATGTGGAGATAGTGTTGGCTGACAAGAGGCTCTATAAGTTAGATAGTCTTGGGGGCCTAACGTGCTAATATTAATCTAGCAGCCTTCACGGGTTCTAACATTCAACCGCACGCCGGGCGGGGAACTTAGTTAACTTCCAATACATTGATCAGTGATCGGTGGATCTTTCCCCATCCTTCCCCCTCCCCTCCGACACCGTCGAATGGAATCATGCTCTATACAAGGATTAATTATCCGCTGTCGGGATTATGTCCGTGCTTCCTGCACAAGCCCTTGAAACAGTATTTTCTAAGATGATCTGATCAAGCTATTCCGATATATTGAAGGCGGCAGGCATGCGCGTGACTTACTGGTGGTAACGTTAGCTCCACGCCCAGGCCGCTATCTAAATTCTTGTTCTCTAGAGGTCAAGCAATCACGGCGCAAAAATAAGTTATAACGATACTGCAACGTCACGCTAGCAGCTAGCCTGCTCCAAGTCGGATAACGGTTCTCGTCCCTTTTAAGGTGTCCTGTAGTCTGGCGATTTGTGAAAGACTTACCCGTTGCCATTCCACATCCAAGTTCTCTTTTCAAACTGTTTCAACTCGATTCACCTATTACAGGTTCATTATGGCTGATCATGTTCCATCTATCTCATCTGTTGAGGCTCTTAGTGCCCGTCAATTTGACTATATCGTCGTTGGTGGTGGCATCGGTGGCCTAGTAGTGGCCACTCGCTTAAGTGATGATGCCAGCAAGACAGTTCTGCTTATTGAAGCTGGTTCCAATCGTACGGGAGACGCCAGAATCGATACCCCTGGTTTCGTGGGTACTTTATACGGCGATCCCAACTATGACTGGGATTATATTAGTGAGCCTCAGGTGAGTCCCCCAACAGAAGTGTGCCGTATGCTGGGCCTTTTAACAGAGGAGCGCAGAAACATGTCAATGGAAGGCAGATCCCACAACCACGAGGTAAGGTGCTGGGCGGTTCCAGTGCCATCAATTTCTCCACAGTTCTGTATCCCTGCCGAAGAGATTTGGATTCATGGTCAGAGCTGGGGAACAAAGGATGGACAGCAGATGATCTTGCGCCGTATCTACGCAAGTTTCATACCTACTCTGCACCAAGTCCCGAGACAGCGGCTCTCCTGTCGCTGGACTATATGGATCCAAAGAACCAAGGTGCCGATGGACCCATCGCAGTGACTTTCCCCGATGTCTACGGCCCATTAAACCAGTCTTGGCAGAAGACGTTTGATGTATTGGGTTGGCAGTCAAATTCAGAAGATCCCATCAAGGGAGAAAAGCACGGGGCCTTCACATGTCCCTTGTCGATCAATCCTAAAACTAAGACCCGCGCGTATGCAACGGCCTATTATAACTCAGATGTGGCACGTAGGTCGAATCTGCAGTTGTTGACAGAGACACATGTAGAAAAGGTCCTTCTAGAAAAGGGAAATGATGGTTCAGTTTCGGCAACGGGTGTGCAGGCGCTGACCAAAGAAGGAGAGCACCACCAGATCTCTGCCAAGAGAGAGGTTATCCTGTCTGCCGGTTCCATCAATACACCTCAGATCTTGGAGCTTTCAGGCATTGGACAAGAGGAGATTCTCAACAAACACAGTATTCCGGTCGTCATCAGCAATTCTGGTGTCGGAGAAAACCTGCAAGACCACTGCATTTCCGCAGTCAGTTTTGAGATCGCTGACGGTCAGGCCTCAGGAGATCTCCTGCGAGATCCAAATTTGCTGCAGTCTGCGATCAAGTCGTATCAAGAGTCTCAGTCCGGTCCGCTCTGTGGTATGCCTGTGAGTATTGCATATCTGCCGCTGGTTGACCGAAATGGCATCGTGAGCAAGGATGCAGCCGAGAAGCTGGTGCAAGAACATTTGAATACGCCCACAGACCATCCTGGGATTAAGAGACAGTACGAGGTTCAGCGTCAGACATTTGTTGATGCGAAATCATCGACGGCTGAATATCTTTTCTTGCCGGCCCAAGTCCGCATGCAGCAAGGGAGGACAACAATGAGTGAACTACTCGCACCAGCTTTTCCAGGCAACTATATCAGCATCCTCATCTTGAACAATCACCCCTTCTCGCGAGGATCGGTTCACATCCGCTCCGCTGATCCGCTGGTGAAGCCCATTTTCGATCACAACTACCTCTCTCAGCCAATCGACCTTGAAGTCCTGGCACGCCACACGCAGTACCTGGATAAGATTGTCCAAACGGCTCCATTCTCAACGCTGCTGAAGAGCCCATCAAGTCGGATCCCCGAGGAAGCTGCTGCGGGCTTCGAAGACCTGGAACTAGCCAAAAAGGTCGTTAAGGACCGTCTGTTCACCTGCTTCCATCCGGCGGGAACCTGTGCCATGCTGCCCAAAGAGCTCGGCGGCGTGGTGAACGACCGGCTGGTCGTCTACGGAACGGAGAATCTGCACGTTGTAGACGCGAGTGTCTTCCCCTTGGAGCCGACGGGAAATATCCAAGCGACCGTCTTTGCGGTTGCGGAGAAGGCGGCCGATCTGATCAAAGAGGACAACATGAATTAAACCAAACAAGCATGTAGTTAACGATCACGTATCCCATCACTTCATACATATAGCTAGACAACTGCATAAGACACTCTCAGTTAGAGGAATATATGAAATCTCAAGTCTATCTCCAGCTGACTGCACCTTTTCCTCCCTTCTTATACAGAGAACACTAGACTTAAAAAATTATTCACAGTTCACAGAAGGAAGCCTAATTAACTGCTAGGTATTCAAAATATAGAATTTTCACGTTCTCAGACTCTTCCTGATAGGTATATAGTATTATGAAGTCCTGCACTAATAAATCAGGAGTGGTATTTCCGTTATAATTGTATATCGTAAACATTGAGCATTGAGAGCGGCATCAACCTGTCCAAAACATACATGAAGCCAGTAGAAAATTCCAAGAGACAGTCATAGAAATCAAAATCAAACTACCTATCCTAAGCCCTCCTTTGAATAGAGATTAGAAACTAAGATAGGTATACTGAATTTGAGTTTTTGAAATAAAAACACGTATTAGATGATGAGAGTGAGCAATAAATTTGACCCTGATAATTCAACAAGCTGAACTTTGACGTTTAGAATGGACGTCGGCGCATTCTTCAAGCATCTCGATCAAGGAGCAACTTCACTATAGCCTTATGATCGCGCTCAGCTGCCCATGATAGTGGTGTCTGTCCACTATTGTCTTTAGCTTCAGGGTCAGCACCTTGATCAAGAAGCAGCTTTACTACAGCCTCTTGACCACACATAGCTGCCCATGATAATGGTGTCTGTCCATTATTGTCTTTAGCTTTAAGATCAGCACCTTGATCAAGGAGCAACTTTACTATAGCCTCTTGACCACACTCAGCGGCCCATAACAATGGTGTTTGTCCATCATCATCTTTAGCTTCAAGATCAGCACCTCGATCAAGGAGAAGCTTCACTATAGCCTCTCGACCACGCCTAGCTGCTAATGATATTGGTGTCTGTCCAATAATACTTTTAGCTTCAAGGTTAGCATATTGATCGAGGAGCAGCTTTACTATAGCCTCTTGACCATGCTTAGCTGCCCATAATAATGGTGTCCATCCATTATCATCTTTAGCTTCAAGATCAGCACCTTGATCTAAGAGTAGCTTTACTATAGCCTCTTGACCACGCTCAGCTGCCCATAATAATGGTGTCCATTTATGATTATCTTTAGCTTCAAGATCAGCACCTCGATCTAAGAGCAGCTTTACTATAACCTCTTGACCACGCTCAGCTGCCCATAATAATGGTGTCCATCTATGATTATCTTTAGCTTCAAGATCAGCACCTCGATCAAGGAGAAGCTTCACTACCGCCTCATGACCATTGCTGGCAGCTAGCAAAAGAGGACTGGTCTGAAACTTTGACTGGATGTTGACTTCTGACCCTTTTGTTCCTAAAAGCAATTTGACAACTTCAATATGTCCTTTATTGGCAGCGTGATGTAATGGTGTATAACCATTTTGATCTAGCAAGTTAACACTGCAAAGGTCCAACAAAACTTTAACCACACTCTCATAACCTAGTCTTGATGCAATATGGAGGACAGGCAAGCTTTCTTCAATAGATGGAATATTGCAGATTTCCTGTAGATCCTTCCTCATGTACAGTGCAATTGAGAGAAGTGGTTGGTGCTGCTCCTTAACTGCCCATACTAGAAGTCCGTGTAGATAAGAACGCGCTGAACGACCACCAGACTTCCATGGATGAAAACTCGAGGTTTCGCTATATTGTAAGGCTAGGCGCTCAAATTTCTGCCAAACTGAAGACTGCCGTGTAATATGTTTGGTATGTAATGGCCAGTTCAAACTTGCATAATCCAGAAACCTATATTGTGAATCATTTGGTGCAGTTTTGCTTATCATCTGAATTTTCAAAGGATATGCGGTCATTTTCCGTGTATATCGTCGGAACGGAAAAGTGCCGAATGATGACGATTTGATGGATTGAGTAGCAAGAGCCATAGGACTCAGGGGATGAGAAGTAAATTCAACAGACCTCTCTAACTGAAGCCCAAAGTTTGAGAAAGAGAGATAATTGATGCATAATTCTCCACACTCGAGTTCTCCTTGTAAAGAATTGGTGCAATATCCAGGAGTCCTCCCAGCTACGTATTTCTCCAAAAACTGCTTCACAGAAGAGTGAGCAAGATATACACTATCATCATTTGAATCCAGAATTGCAAGGTTTGAGCAGCATCCGATAGCAAAATCTCTCGGTGGTATCTTTCCACTATCCCACATTGTATCGTGCAAGTCAAAGGCAATGGCTTCTCTTAGTTCCTCGATATGGAGTGGTCTTGTTGCAAAGTTGATCCATCTAAGAGCTCTCAGAGGCCGGGTATCCTTCGTCTCCTCAATTCTCTTCATACAGCGCTGGTATGTCTCGTCTAGACCTTTGGGTAGTTGTTCCAAGGCTGCTCGAATCTCGTTATCGGTGAAACATTCATCCCAGATGATCTCCAACTGCAGGTGTACCCAAAGGAACCTGTGAAGTTAGTTTTTGAATATCATAAAGGAAATCAGAAGGTACCATACATTCCAGTTGACTTTCTAAGAAGGTGTCCACTCAATTCCTGTAATAATGAAGTACTGTCTGTGAGTTTTCTGACCATCATTTTATCTTGGATCTTTGCCTTGATATAGCTTTCGATGTCTTGTAAATTATTGTCATATGTTGAAATCTGGCGAATCCCGGGCATCAAAAGAGCAAGGTCAATGTATCCCGGAAGTTGGTCTCTGCTGAGCAAGAGAATCTGCGATTTAGACTGCTGGACTGAATCGCAAAATAGTTTCTGAAAGCAAGCTAGGAGCATTTTGACATCGCTTGAGTGGAGAGCATCAAGTCCGTCCACGATATAGGTTGTATCGGGCACACAATGGAAAAGATGTGTCAGGACGTCTTTCAGATCCTCAATGTCCGACTTCATTCTCTTTTCCCCAAAAAATCTCCTCAAATCTTTCAACACACTATGTGGACATGGAAGAGATCGTGATGTCAAAAACT
The DNA here is from genome assembly GCA_029606265.1 of Paecilomyces dactylethromorphus. Taxonomy (NCBI): domain Eukaryota; kingdom Fungi; phylum Ascomycota; class Eurotiomycetes; order Eurotiales; family Thermoascaceae; genus Paecilomyces; species Paecilomyces dactylethromorphus. The sequence goes on from JAPVCE010000022.1 coordinate 772,805, forward strand.
CGCATAACTGCTTGATCAAGCTAGAGAGAATTGAGACTACTTGTTGCCCATTACGTAGCCTCTGCCCATCTTCACAGAAATAGAAAACGGTAGGGCCAAGACGATGCTCAGAAGACCGATGCATGACAATGTCGATGACTGATGTTCTATAAAATCTGGTTAGAACTCTTCCAGTTATGCTAGATGAGGTAAAACTCACGCAATTATTGTTTTCCCAGAACCGACTGATCCGCACAGATTAGTGAGAGGCTACGATGATACATTCATGAAGTTTGCTTACTTTTTCCGGAACACCAGAGAGCAGGAAAACTCTTGCTATTGAACCACTCTTTGAAAATAGGGTGATCCAAAAACCACTGAGTAGTTTCGATCACACGCTTGCTAGATAATCTTCGATGAGATCTCTCTGGATCATAATTTGACACCCGCTCTAGTAATTGCTCTAGCTTTTCCATCTCACCTAGGGGGAACTTAGCACTATTTCTACAAAACGAGCTTGGACGGACTGGCTGAATAATACATACAAGCTTTTCCGAATAGTTGTGAGTTTCGTTTCTGGTTACCATGGTATATGCCATCTTATACACCCATCCATTGTTAGACGCACTCAGCTGCATTTTTAACCGGAGAATGCTCACATTTGGTAATTGAGAGAGTAGCTCTGCTGTCTATGACCCTTTTCTCGTGTATCACAGTGAGTAACTCTTTAGCATAAGCTGCTGCCGTTGCTGCCGCATATCCTTGCCAGTCTTTGTTTTTATGCGAGTCTGCATAGTCGCAAATTCCACGAATGACAACACATGGATAGCTATCCATCAATCCTGCTGCTTCCATCTCCACACAATATATACCTAGTTCTCGACTCAGAAAATCCCTAAGGCCACTGTCTTTGATTACCGAATTTCCAGATGCGATTAGGCCATAGTGGACGACCGGATAAGGATGATGCCTTCGAGCTCTTGAAACAGTTTTTGTATGATCGCAGTGTTCGCAGGTCCTTGAATCTCCATTATGATGATAGTCAGCTTGATAAAGCCGATCTTCTCGCTGTGGATGAGCGAACCCTGCAGCTCCTCCTCCAAGTTTTTTCTCCATTTCGGAAAGGAACTTTGGCATCTGATTTTCTTTCATGAGATGGTTTGACTCCAGCTTGGTAAGCGCGTTGAGGAGAAGCGAAGGCGGCTGATTTAACATTCCAATTCGTTCAAAGTGGCAATTGTGAGCTTTCCCATAGTCATACTGCACCACACCCCCGTATGATCCTGTTGGCTTGCTGACCACAACGTCGCCAAGTCGAACATCTGCATTCTTATTCGGAACCCCTCCTCCAATACCGACCATCAGGCCAAACCGAATGGACTGAAATTCAGCTAAGAGCTGCATTGCCACCACGGTTGCAGATGTGTTCCCGTATTTTCCGTTCGGTAAGCCAGCAATAACGACATTATGTTTTCCAATTCTCCCCAGAGTATAAGCATTGTCGTCGTTGGGCAGAACGGGCAAGTTCTCATGCACTTCATCTAACATGAGCTTGGCAGCGGCCATCTCGACGGGCAGGGCACAGATCCATGCGACCGTGTAGTCATCATGGGAGAGTCGCCCGGTGCTTGCCATCCTGCAGCTGACATCAAATTTTGCTGATCACATGAATTCATAACATTTTCTTGTCAAGCACTTGCGTATCTGGCGGTCGTCATTGTTGATCGATTCATTGTGAATCTGGTGAGGCAGCTTCGCGAGTTGGGGGGAAATAAGGTGGCGAGGCTAACACCAATCATGTTTCCTCCTATCAGAAGGCTGAGGCCCAGTTAATTCCTCTATTAAATGCATCAATGTTGTACTTGGATCTAAGGCGCTGATTCCAGGTAATATCCGTATAGAGAGCAGCTATCTCGTTCTGAAAACCATTATATTTATGATATGCAACTGCACATTGCTGTCATATTGCCCAACCACTCGGAAGTCACAGAAAGGTGGAAGCTTTTTCATCGCGTCCAGTATCAGTTAATACTAATTAGATAAAAAGAATAGTGCGGGTACAACACAAAACTCAAGATAACTACCACCGACGAAACATCTAGCTTACAGCATGCAATTTTCCGTGTGAGAGCCATGGGAAACATGGTCAACAATTTGCATTTCTTGGCAAGCGGCCAAGACTTCCTAGATTTTTAGGGGGCGGCTCGGCAGGGTCCCAAAAAAGCTCGGCGAGGTCCCAAATTTTTCAAAGCTCAGCAGGGTGCGGAAAAGGTTGGCAGAATTTAGGACCCTGTCCAGTTTTTTTTTGGACCCTGCTGAACTGGCACCCGATCTTTAGGTGGTTTGCACCGAAGGCTCAAGCGTCAAGCCTTAAGAAAAATAGATGAACTAATGTACATCTACGCAGGGATCTGATATCATGGAACATCATTTCAGGGTCCATACGATTATCAATACCGAGAGATAATATTGCATTCAAAGATCTGTAATTGAAATAGGGCATTATCGAACCGCACCTTGGCCTTTTTAATATGTATCCGTATATACTTTTATTCCCATAGACAGTGAAATTGTTTGTACCAGTTCCTACCGAATAAAGCTGTAGCTCGATTTACAAATAAATAATACTAGAGAAACTATAATAAGGTAGTTATATTCTAAGAGTTAAAGATTACTGTATTGTAATTGCTGTCAAATCCTAGAGCACGGAGACAATATTAGGAGCTATACTAACATCCGGGAGTAAAATCTCTGGATTGCCTGCTATCCTAGTTAATCGGAATCTATCCTGCTTTATGCTACACGACAAATAAAGAATAATATCGCTTCCTAAGCCACCTAAATGAGCGGTGAACAGTTTGCAGGATGTCTCCTTTGATGATCTAGTTGATCAAAGAGGGTGGCTATGGGTAAGGCTTGCCTACCCGCTGTTTCTGGTAATGATGTCTGCTGCAGCTCGCCTTTAATATAGCGGCTAACCGCTGACAATTAGACAAAGAAATTAGAACCTAGGGATCTAGTACATTCCACAGTAAACAAATAGTAATCCAAGAATCAGGGTCAAAAAGATGATCTGTCAGGTCATATGCAAGAAAGTTGTTAGAGCCAATAATAAGACCTGCTAATCTAACCATTCAGACAGATGAAAAATGTCGGGCAGTTCGCCTTCTCTGTCGAGCGTGGATCAGTGGGCTATTCCTAATCTGAAAAGCGTAGTAGATTTCAACCTAGAGCTCTAAACTATAGGCAGGCTCCAATATCAAACTATATGCGAGTTGATAAGACCTTCTAATCTAAGCTTTCAGATAGATGGATAGTTATGCCTTCTGTGGCCAGTAGGCGCTGATACAAAGGAGCGGTGAAGTTACAATTCTACTGCCACGTCCAGAGAAACTCCGCGAATACGGAACAGCAAGCTGTCAATTAACCGGGTCCGATTCAGAAGGGGGTCTCATATACTTCACAGCCTCGATCACACCCTCCCCTTCCTCTGGTGGATAAGAGACCTGGACGACTGCCAAGCCAACTGACCCGAGCAAATCCCGCCACTCTTGCTCTGTGCGCTCATAAGCTCCAACCTGAATTGTCATCATAATACTCATTGATGCGTATGAAAGTGGGCACTTTGTGTTCGGCAGAATATACTCATTGATGATTAGGCGCGAATAGCCTGGTTCCATTGCACGGACGGTTGCTGCAAGGATTTGCCGGCACCTATCGTCGGACCAGTCGTGGAGGACCCAATGCATGAAGTATGCTCTTGCGCCTGGTAACATTGGAAATCAGCAGTTGAAAACGTAGAAATTCTTCAATGTTTATAATGGTGATACCGGAGGGCAGGGTTCAGTTGATAGGCGTAGAATCTCACCTTGTACTGGCTGTTCTGTAAAGAAGTCGTGATTCATGAGCTCAATCCCATCAAGCGCTGGGCCATGTTGCTGCACTGACTCGATCACCTCTGGTAAGTCTTGTAGGATCAATCGTCCGGAAACACCGGGAAATTTGTTTCGGAATGACCGTAAATATTCTCCTTTCCCTCCTCCAATATCCACCAGGAGCACATTATCTGTGCCTTTGCCATTGATAATTTCCTCCTGGACCGGCCACCAGTTAACCCAGTTTGACTGAGATTTCTGGTTCAATTCCATGAACTGATGGAAGTCATGTGCCAATTCTGCACGTTCGTTTATCCACGTGAAGTATTCCTTGTGAGTATCGAGTGCCAATTGGAAAGGTGTGTCAGTGCGGGATGTGGGAAACTGATGTCCATTTTTGAGGAAGTACTCTGGTGCCAATAGGCATGTTCTGATGCCCACGTCATAGCTGGAAAGAGATAAATAGCTGTTGCCATTGGGATGTGTATGGAATAAAGCATAGAAATCCTTACCAGGCTCGGAGGGTCCCCTCAGTCGCATCTTGGGTCATCTGCTGTGTGAGTGAAGATGGTCTATATCGAAGCTCGTCGGTTTCCTGCACAAGGTTGGATGCGGCAAGCATTCTCATGAATTGTTCTGACTGTTTAGAACATATGGATTGAAATAGGTAGGAGAAAGAGTTCGGTGTACGTACTCAATAACATTTGATTAGCGCCAGAGTCAGCGGCGAGTTCCTCAATCGTTTTCCCATTACCTTCATCCTCGCAAAGCAAGCGAAAGATATTGAGATTAATGGCCACGCGAATACTCAGTAGCAGTGCAGGAAGCTAGTATTGCAACACGATGTTTAATTAGTTGCTTGCCGCCTGATCATAATATTGAGATTTTTAATGTCCCAGGAAAAAGAGGAAAAACAAGGAGTGAATATATCGTCGCAATAGATAAGTAGCGAAAAAAACTGCTGCGAAATATTATACTAACATCAACGACGAGGTTCATTATAGTTTCTATTGGAAGTTTAAGTTGGGCTCCGAAAGTAACGACTTGTTGTTTTTCATGGCTACTAGCATTTGGCGTGCACTCTGCCATATTATCAATACGGTGGGGGAGCGGCATCGTTGGTCGTGTCCACTTGAATAAAACACCACGTGGTATGTCCAGAACAGGTCCGGGTCAGTGAATAAATCTTCCTGTACCTAAGAGATTGGAGATTCAAGACTATGTCTGCTCAAGAACTGCTCTAATATGATGAGATGGTACCGGTTTATCTACAGTTGGAGAGAGCTTGATGAGCTAAAATGTCTAGATGAACGGAAAAGCGGGGGTTTTCAGCCATGAGCGGTCAACTACTACTGCATTTCACTATGCAAAATGAGCTGGAAGCCAGGAAATTCCCGAATTAACCGGTTAAGTCGTGGGGGTCGATCTCGACGGGTGTCAAAATCAGAGCCGTAAAGTCCTCTCAGAGCGGAATATAGCGCTGTATCCAGTTTTCCAGTTTATCAAACAGTCAGTTCAACCATTGCGGGGTATCATCGAGATTTGAAATTGTAAAAGTTTATTCCATATTGTGATATCATTTGAGATGGAACCCTAGGATGCAGGCCTAAGTTCCGCGCTGGAGTCTAATTGGTCGATCTCAATCTACTAGTACATCTAAGCAGGGATCTGGTATTGTAGAACCTACAATTATCGATACTGCGAGATAATATTGCACTAAACGATCTGTAATTGAAATATGGCACTATTGAATCGCAGCTTAACCATTTCTAGCGCCTTGGTATCCAGGTAAAATAGTTCTGGCATTGACTTTTTTTTTCCAATTAAAAAGTCGACATCCTAGACTATTATTTGTATTTCTTGAATAATGCAGATAAGCTGTGTTCTCGACAGGAGAAAAAATTAAGTATATGGTGGATTCTCATCATCTCTAGTGTTCGTGGTTTCCTGATCAATGATCTTCTCCATGGAAATGCTAGAGTCTGTAATACTCTGTTCGTCCCCCACTAGCTGCAACAACCGGTCCGTACAAAGGTCCGCAATAACCAACCTTGCTCAGGATCGCTATAGGTCACTAATATTTTCAGCCGTAAAATGGAGATATTATCGAAAAATATATAAACAGAGGAAGTGCGCATGTGTGTAACAAGAGAACGATTAAAGGATATGGTGAAGGTTTCGAGTAGAACCGGTTTTTCAAATCGTCGATATTTATCGCCGCGAGTGTAGATCAGAGGCTTGTCAAGGTGGAAACATCTATTATTAAACCATTGAATTATTAGCTAGAATTTAATAGCATGACTAGATCAATGGATTGATGTGATTTAGGTGTAGAGCATTTCGAACAAATAAGGGCCAGCCTTTTTGCGCAGTATAAAAAGGCGTAATATAGCAGAACGAAGTATATATGATATGTGCTTAGAATATTAAAAGATAGAAAGATGAAGGGCTTTTATATATATATATTCAAAAAAAAAAGAAAAGAAAAGAAACTTGATACGCAGGAGGCAGAAACTTGTTTCCCCCTATCGACAGCTACGAGGTTATTGGGAGATTAATAAAGTTTCTCGGTGCAGAGCGGCAGGGTGGTGCACACAAGAGGAGAAACAAAGATACAGATACATCATATTCCTCAAGATTTTTTTGCGTATGCAAGAAAGTCATACTGCCTGGCTTAGCGCAAGCTACCGTCTGAGATGAAACATTGGCGGTTATATGCGTGTGGGGAAGCGAATGGTTTCGCGCATATGATTCCGCATCTATAAACAAAGCACAGCCAGTAAGAATGTCTCAATACTTTTTTCACATGTTAAATAAAATTATGCTTTTATTCTCCTCAAAAGAAAAAAAGAAAAGAAAAAAAATTTAATATTCAGAATGGACGAATTGAAGCATACTTCTCAAAATCCCCGAGGATGCCAGTAAGCTTATCTTATCATCTCGCCCACTATTCCTGAAAGGGAAATGATAACAGCCTGTCCCCGAGAACCCCAGATTACTTGCAGCTCTCCAGACACCATCCTCAGGAACAGCGCTAAAACGGCCAATTCGTATTCCTCATTGTTGCAGGATATCCAAGGAACTCTCTCATCCAATTTTACAACCGCCATCTCACCGCAACAATGCGTCTCTCTGTCCTAGCCTCCATTTTCCTCTCCGTCGCGGCCGCGTTTGCAGCTGATCTCGGCATCGAAACGACGCACGAAGTTGAATGCGAACGCAAGACGACTAAGGGTGACACTGTCCACATGCATTACCGTGGAACACTCGCGTCCGATGGATCGCAGTTCGATGCTAGCTATGATCGCGGCAAGCCGCTGACTTTCAAGCTTGGGGCCGGGAGGGTGATTAAAGGGTGAGTTGATAGTGGATCTTGATGTTTCTTTGATGTTTTTGTGGCTGGTGTTATGCAGCGCCTGGGATAGATGCATCTGCGGTTCTATCGGTAGTCTTCTGCTGATTGTCTGCCCTGTGCCTGGCTGAGGATTGCTTTTCGCACTCATATGCAGGTTTGCTGACGCGTACTTTGGTTTAGATGGGACGAAGGTCTGCTTGACATGTGCATTGGCGAGAAGCGTACCCTCACTATTCCTCCGGAGTACGGCTATGGTAGCCGTGGTATTGGTCCTATTCCTGGAGGCGCAACGCTCATCTTTGAGACCGAGCTCATGGGCATTGAAGGCGTCAGCAAGGACGAGCTGTGAAATACCAAGGTTGAAACCTCTGCGGTTATTGATTTCCAGCTGTTTTGCCAGAGCAATTTATGACTGCGGGTAACTGGTAATCAAACAAAACAACGATCTATTATGTCCACAATATATAATATACATGTTCTCTATAGGGTATCCAAAATCTATCGCAGAGGGCATGGGATGAGATATCGTTCATCACAAATGCTGGTATCATGCTGTCCCTTCAATCCGAGCACACCGATGCGTGTCTCAATCCATAGCGTCCAAAGTGTTCTCCTGTGCCTGGTTGTCATATTCTGAGACCAATATTCCTACAAGACATTCCCCCAACAGCCCCTCCCAGTTCACCCAAGGATGAACTTCGGCAAAAAGCTTGTCCGAATCCTTGCCTGCACCTCGCAGCAGTTCTCCCTTGCCTCCAGGATGGAAAGGAAGGTATGGGGTGATGTTGTACACCTTCCCTTGGTACGATGTCCACGCATCTCTGCCTTTTCGTCCATTCATAACCTTCAGCATTGATGGCGTGACCCTGATGAGCGTGGGAGGTAGATTGGCTCCACGTAGATTGTTATTTGGGTTTGATGTCAGTGCAGCCCAGTCCAGCGGCGAGTGACCCGGTTCCAGAATCACCTTTCTGGAGCTTCGCGTATTTGCGCCAGGCGCTGTTGGAGCCAGTGTGTTGCTCGTAAGACGGCTGGATGGCGGAGCGCGCAGGGAGGCTGCTGCTGAGGGAGGAGGGCGAAGAGGGGTGCTGGACTTCACACGTGGTGGAGCAAGGAGCTGATCTGTCTTTGGGCGTGCATTTTGCTGAGGTTGTTGCGGAGCCCGGAGTCGTGGCGGGGGAGGGGCCATCAAGGAAGAGCTGCTTGCGCTCGGCGTGGAAGCTGCTGGTGCTAATGCTGAAGGTTTCAGAGATGGTGGAGGCATTAACTGCTCCACAGGTCTGCTTGATTCAGACGGCTGAGATGTCTCTGGCTTTGAGTCCGCATGATTGCTGTCAAGACTGAATGTTGGTATGTTCATGGTCGGAGCAACTGTCGCGCTGGCTTTAGGTGTCTCCTGGGATATTTCGCCATCCTTATGTTCTTCCACTATCTTGTCTGCAGATTCAGGAGGAGCATTCTCATTAGCCTTCTCAATAGCAGGAGGAAGGTTGTGGGGGGTTGATCTCGACTGCGGCACACCCATGCCAGGCCCAGATGCCCATGTCGAAGGCGGACATCGATAGAGCAAAAAGCATGCCGCAACAATAATAGCTCCCACTCCAACCCAGCCCATGCCAGGCTTAGCGATCCGTTATGATTCTGTAGGGGGGAAATAAAGCAGTGACAAGGGGCGTTACACGGAGATCCGTATCAAGACTGACACATGAAACTGAACGGTTCGCGTGGTCTGGGGAAAGTGGTCCGTGCGCCCCGAGATTTAGTTGGGTTGATCGTCATCATCAACGAACAGGATATAACAGGTTCGTCTTCAAAACAAGGATTATGCGTCCCACTTGCATGTCAGGCGCAGGAACCGGGTCTTTTTTCCTGTCTTCTGGACGAATATGATTTCATTCTCTCACTTGTTGAGAGGGGATCAAAACCACATGGACATTATGTAAACAACCAGGGGTTGGAATCGCCCATCATTAGCAACACTTGTTTACTTTGGATAAGGAGCAAGGGACCAACGAGTAACGACTGACGAATTAATGACTGTCCGGGCCGTCCGAGCCGCTGATTGCTTTATTTTCCGACGGTACTTCTGGCGTGGAGGCGAGTGTTCAAATGATGTGAAGTCCGTGATGTCAACCTACCATCATTAGTTACCTACTCGAGGGGAATATTGTAGCTACTCTAGTTATATACATCCAGGAATCTTACATCTTGTGGTTTGAACTGAATCAATAATTTTATATTGAAGCGAGTCAGAGTGTTTCGCACATTGGCTCTGCGACGGCAAATGCTTCGCACAACGATTATGTCTTCATCAGAAACGGTATTTCTCATTGATACCGGTGCAGGCACGGTGAATACCATTCTACTTAATTGTTTGCCGAATTAATAGATAAGGCTGACTCATATCTGTCCTCATTCACAGGCTCAAGGAAGCAGGCTGGACCAGGAGGACCGTTACGTCTTCATACTACCAGATCAGTTCCCAGCTGATACAGAGGACAAATTGGCACTCTTTGCGGTATTTGATGGGCAGTATGTGCTCTCTTGAATAAACCCATCAGCCTTGAAACAATATCTTACCTTCTCACAGTGGTTCCGCTGCAGTAGCAGAACATGCCAGAAAAAATCTACCTGCCCTTCTTGTGAAGCGTCCGGAGTTTCAATCCGGTGACTACGAAACTGCCATCAGGGAGGCGTTTTACGACGAGGACAGAATTCTCCTGGATAAGTTTTTGACGGAGGACGATGAACCTGCCGTCACGGGATCCACGGTAGCTTTGTGTTTTGCCAATTTAACGAAGGGAATGTTGGTGGTGGGAAACCTGGGAGACTCGCATATCGTGTTGGCCGAACGGGATCCCGTGACGGATAAACCGCGCAATGTGGTCTGTAGACCATATTTATTCGTTCTAGATCTAAAGCTTGCTGACAATTCTGGAACTAGCAACGTCTCACGAAAGCCCATAAACCGGGCCATGCTGATGAAAAGGCGAGGATCCACGAAGCCGGAGGGACCATTAACAATCGCACGGGAACTACACGTGTTGGTAAGTTGCCATACAATAATTCTCGCAACATCTAGCTGACAGTCATAGGTTCCTTGAATATGTCGCGAGCCCTGGGTGACCTCCAGTACAAGAACCCAGTGAACACCATGGAAGACGATATGACTGCTAAATCTAGAACCGCTGCTGCTGCCCCTCCAGGAAAACGCGGCGACTTTCTATCCAACGAGGCACATCTCGCAAGAGTTGATCTCTCCCCAGACAAGCGCTACGTGTTAGTATGCAGCAGTGATGGAGTAAGCGATTCGACGGATGACAGGACAGTCCTAGGGCACGTTATGAGATCGTCCATGCACGGCAGGCGAGCCAGGGATATTGCGCAGGAAATTGTCAATTCCACAGCTGCTCGCATTGGTAGCGATAATAGCACGTCTATAGTGGCGCTCATGGACGGTACCAACTCTTGAGGGGGGATGAAATTTCATGGCGCCCTTGGGTTCAAGGTTCGAATAGACGGGTCTTGCTGGTGTCCATTTTCCATAGATACGAAGATCGTGACGTATAGACTACGTTTTAATACATAAATGTTATACATGCGAAAAGCTCGAGGAGACTGATACTTCAATAACCATTTATCATTTGTCTTCGGCAATCAGTAGAATCAATAGAAGGTGGTTGATGTCGAAACTCCATAAAGCAGTGAATAGAACCACTCAATAAGTATTGGTCCCAACACTTCCCTGGATCTAGCAAAACAAGATACAGTGAATCGAACACAAAAAAGAAATAAGCATAGTTAGCGACGACTTCTCCGATGACGGGACCGTATTTCCCGTTCTCGTCGTAACTGCCCACCACACAGAATTCAGCAGTGCAACAATGAGAAAAAAAGAACCCAGATATTTTCAATCTACAATACTTTTTGGGCCTTCAGCAGATCCGTTGGAGATCTTTGCTCCGGGCAACCTATATCCATCTTATAAGTGATTCCTCTTCGAACCTGGTCAATTTATAGGAGTTGGCACGAGGTTTAGCTCAAAGATTTCATTTGTTTAATTGATATGGGAGGGTTATATAGGGGATGTTATAGATATGTATTGCTTTGCAAAAACATTAGGAATCTACTGTTTTTTTATGGTGGATATTGTAAGTATGATCCTACCCTCTTATTGAGTAGAAGAGCTGGATTTATTAGATTGATTTGGTGGCATGGTTGATGATTGAAGATTGAATGATTTTAGAGGGTGGGTTGCAGAAAGGAGGTGGCTCGCGAGGTTGTGTCTCGCTCGGCTGTGGATCACGTTAGTGGCCGCCGGTATTGGCGTTTCCATAGTTGGATGGAGTGTAGCATTTCTTGGGACGATTGCCCAGGTATTCAAAGTTTGGAAGAGGAGAAAACTTATGCTTACGTTGGAGGAACGTTTCCCGGTTCTCAAGTCACTTCACCGCTAAGAGCAGGTCCCTGGTACCGTATTTTTCGTTTTCTGATATTGTTGTCTTTATCAAGCCCACCTAGGTACGATTAAGTTCTCTAAGTTATAGATATAACTCAAGCTTGTCTTAAGTCGATGGAGCATAACCATGTGTAGATCCAGGTACATCCTGGATCCAAGATTTGGCATGACATCAACTTCACGCAGACGTACCGAGTCATTTACATGGTTAGCGCATCGCGATGATTATTTTCAGCTTCGGCTTTCCACTCCAAGTCTTCCTTTCGGAATAGCCACCAGAATACCATGGTTGTGATGAAGGCGAGCACTGCCGTACACTGTAAGCCCGTCTGTCTGGGTTTAAGTCTCGAGACCGGGCTGGTTTCTACTCACATGCAATCGCCGCGAAGTTCCAGGTGAGATAAGGATCTCTGTTGAGCGGGAGGAGGGCATAAACGAGAAGAGAGGCCGCTGCGTTCGGAACTGCATTCATCGCCGACACGAACGTCTTCATGGAAGCCGGGGAGCGACTATAGGCGTACTCAAGCGCTGTTATGATGGCGCTGATTTGTTTAAAGCAGACTTAGTAACTTGTCCTCATTTCCCGAGGAAAATGCAGGTTGCAGAGGGGCCACTTACAATATCTCTGCCAGCGCCACAATAACATATGGCGGCACCTGCCACCACACGCTAATATCGTTGGAGCGGTCCCCGGGATGGGCAAAGTGAGGGCCCGCGCGGTAGATGAAGGCCTGTAATACGGCAGCGTACACCATTCCTAATGACGCCAGCAGGAAACCAAAGGCCATTCGCTTAAACGGTGTCGGCTCCCAGCCCTTCTTCCTCAACCAGGGGAAGCCGTAGTGATCCAGCACGGGCACGAAGAGGGTGAGTGCGATTGGGTTAACGTTGGTCATCAGGTCGTTGCTCAACCACGACGGTCTGCGCATCTGACCCGCCTGAGAGAGGAGGTTGTGAGAGCACTGGTTGAAGGCGAGCCAGAAAACAGTCAGCGGAGGGAGAATGCGCAGCGTATCTAAGGCCTGTTTGAGGTCTTCGACTGTCTTGTCGGCAACTCCACTGCTGTCGGCGCCGTACATAGCCGTTTGGTAACTAGCCTTCGATCGATCCAAAAAGTGGCCGCATTCGAGACCATTAGAGCGGCTTTTCCTGCGCTCAGCAAGGGAGATCCTCAGAGACTTTACGCAGTCGCTCGCAAGCCCCTGTTGGGGCTTGACCATCTTGAATGTTGGTTTGCCTAGCATAAGCACGGCCGTGCCGAGAGCAATGGTGCCCGTCGCGAACAGGAAGACAACCAGGTATGTCGAGTAAATTTCGATGAATGGCGTCGCAATTGACCCGACCAGTCCAATGGCGTTAATGTAAAGATAGTACCAGTGGAAAATATGTTGAACGTTTAGTGAAGAATCGTACACAATCTTGGTCTTGGCCTGACGAGTCTGCTTGCGACCAAGAACGTAGCTGACGAGACGCCCTCCCAATGTTGGCCGGGAGGGGGAAGCGACAATCATGCCTTCTCCACGAGCCTGGTCCGCAGCGAATGCCGGTATGATGGAACTCACGCCTCCGGAGCTGGTCGCCACAGTTGTCATGCCGATCACCAGGGCTGCCAACGCACCCTCGACCGAGACCGACGGAACAGAAGTGCCTGCTATGAGAGCCCAGCCGACAATGCCTGCGACGGACGAGGCAAGAACCACAGCGTACTTTCCGGAGACGCTGTCACAGATGCCCGACGCCAGTACAGGGGTCAGGTAGCTCAGAAAGTAGCTAGAATTATATCATCAGTCGGCCGGTCATCATGTCTCAACAGCTTCCAGCTCACAAATACTGATTCAAGGCCGTGGCCGCTACCTGCCCTTTCCCCAGCCGTCCGGGATGACCTTGGCCCCTGCTCCTTTGGATGTAGTTCTGGAAAGGCGTACTTCCACCATAAAATGCCATTCTCTCCAGAGATCCCACCATGATGACGATCCATGCCGCCCTGGTTATCGGGTAAGGAACCCTCGTAACATTTGGGACGTCTGCGAGAGCATACGGCTGCTGGTTGGATTCCCCGTCACTGGTACCGGCCGCAGCATCATTTTCCCGGTCGGAGCTCAGGTGCGAGGTGTTCACATTTACTGGACACTGAAGCTCGATCGGCGAAGCCTTTCCGTGATCGAGTTCGACCTCAACAGTAGTCATGTCGTTTGCTTACAGTGTTAGCCCTTCTAAGACGAAGAAGAAGGCGGAGCGTTGTGAGGTGATAGGATATGGTGAGAAGAAAGAAAAAAAAAAAAAAA